>JAVIWB010004060.1:0-542898 GCA_031893035.1 Dermolepida albohirtum | reverse complement strand
GGAACTTTAGAATGTAAAGTGGCATTATCCAAGAAAAGAAGCACTTTTCTATTTTGTTTTTTCTTTTTATTGTAAAATTTATGCAGCCATCTTGTCATAATTTACGTTGTCATCCATGCCTTTTTGTTAGAAACCCATTCTAAGGGTAATTTGTCCACATGACTACCCTTAAAACAGCGAGGATTTTTACTTTTTCCAATTATTAATGGATCTTCCTTCTCACCTTCCATATTTGCACATTGTAAAACAGTCAAACGTTGTGTTGCTGCCTTCTTCCGTACACAATTCTCACTTTTTAATGCAAATGTCTTATTTGGCATAGCGCGGTAATAAAGACCTGTTTCGTCGGCATTAAACACATCTCGAGGAGAATAATTTATTAAAATCAACGGTAACTTGGTTTTCCAGTCTTTTATATCGTCCAAATTAACCTCTGCGGAATCACCACAAATTGATTTAAAAGTTATACTGTGTCGCCGACAGAAACTTTCCAACCATGCATTAGATGCTGCGAAATTTTCCATCTTTAAACTGCTTGCTGTCTCCAGTGCTTTTTGTTTAAGTAGCGGCCCAGATATTGGAATTGCTTTATTTCTGGCTTTGCAAAACCAATTGTAGACGACTTGATCCACTGCCAATCCTTCCGACTTCGGAAATTTTCGTTTTAGATCCATGTTAACACCTTCCTCGACCATCTTTTTTAATTCACCTTTATTTTTCATAATATCGTTAATTTGTGTTTTTCCAACCCCATATTTTTTCCAACTTTCGCGAACTTAACGCATACTTTTCACATTCCGCGATTATATTTATTTTGTCTTTTAGCGACAAACGTTTTCTTTTTTGCGACATACTTAATTAAGAACCTTTCGAATACGGAGACAACTTTAAACTGCATTGTTTCCTTTAGAATAATAAAGTTTAAATCGAAAAAAGTGAATTACTACCAGGTACAGGAAACCCCGGGAAACCCCGACAATTTGTATTAGGTATTTCCGTCAATAAAGATATACATGTCATAAATAGTCCGGCCGACATTGGCAGGTAAATTTCTATGAAAATAGGCCGTAAAAGTTTGGGTTATTTGGCCGCGGCCGTTTTACAAAAGTGGCCGTAATTAACGGGTATTTGTGTATGGGAATTTCCTTATAGTCGATTCGGGGAACTTTGAAACTCAGGTGGCCGCTTTAGTCAGGTGGCCGTTAACACAGGTTTTACTGTATATATATATATATATATATATATATATATATATATATACAACCATGCTCAGATGTATTAGACACCCCAGGTAAAAACCCTTATTCTCGGTATTATCCAAGTCTGACGGAAATTAACCGTAAAAATGGTTAATGGTATTTACAGAAATGCGTTTTTGAATACCCTCGTTAATCCCCTATTGAAAAGAATAGGTGGAAAGGGGAAATTGTGGATTTTAGAAATTTAGTGTCATTCTAGCAGTGTGTGAGCAACGTGCGTTTGTGAGTTTGTGGTAGAGATCAATTAGATTATCCTATTTTTTCACGTTGTGTCAGTTATTTGTTGAAGAAAAATGCCTAAAACACGCTAGTTGTCGGTAGGGGAACGCGCCCAAATAGTGCTACTGCATTTCCAGAAGTTATCAATAGCAGTAATTGCAAAAAGAAATGTTCGCGATGTGCAGTCCGTACAACCATTAGTCGCTATCAGGAGAGTGGGTCGTTTGTTAACAGACCAAAAAGTGGCAGAAAAACCTGTACCTCGATTAGAGAAGACAGAATTTTACAAAGACTGGCTCTCAGTGATAGGAAAAAACCGTCGAAACAGCTCGCCAGTGAGCTGAAACAGCGTTATCGCGTAACAGTTTCTGCGCAAATAGTGAGAAGGCGTCTCCAACGTGCTGGTTTACGAAGGTGTAAAGCGCGACGTAAACCGCTTTTAATTGACGCTCATAAAAAGAAGCGGTATTTATGGGCCAACCAACATGAAAATTGGACAATCGAGAAGTGGTCGAAGATTCTTTGGTCTGATGAATCGAATATCGAGGTACGTACGTACATCTTCATGACTAATATTCTTATCGTTGTATGCAATTCAGTCTACATGTAACATTAAACAAAATTAATCCTATCTAAGTGCTAACTTTCTTCTTTTGCCTGGCAGCTTTGGAGACTACCTGGAACGCTATACGTTCGGCATAGGCAAGGGGAAGCTTATGAACCACAATGTATCATTCCCACAGTAAAATTTGGAGGTGGTAGTATCATGGTTTGGGGTTGTATGTCTGCATACGGTGTTGGAGAAGTGTACCTGTGCGACGGACGGATGAATAGCCAACGCTATTTAGCCATGTTGGAGGAAGTATTAGAACCGTCTGTGCTAAAACTATTCGACCAGGATATTCCACAATACATTTTCAGCAAGATAATGCGCCTGCCACAAATCGGGAGCTGTAATGCGTTGGTTCGAGGAAACACAGTGGAGGTATTGGATTGGCCGCCACAAATTCCCGATTTGCCGCCCATTGAAAATTTGTGGCGTATCTTAAAAACTAAGATCACGGAACATAAATGCCTGTCAAAAGCAGAATTATCAACAAAAATTCGCGAAATATGGGCTGCAATACCACCAGCAGAGTGTTATAATTTAGTAGCAAGTATACCTCGACGAGTGCGAGCTGTCATTAAGGCCAAGGACGGAGCGACAAAATATTGATAAATTGTACTATATTACTAAATAACACTTTGTACATAATTTTCACAACAGTTTTATTTTCCTCACCTCTCTTTTGACTAAACTATATAAACTATATATGTATGTATGTACATAAATTCGTAAGGTGTCTAATACATTTGAGCATGGTTGTATATATATATATATATATAATAAAATACCGTCATTGCCTTAACAAATAGTCATACATATTAACAACAGATTTCTACTGGACAATTTAAAAACATAATTTGATAGGTTTACTAATAATAGTTACCCAAAATACATTTTAAATAAATTAATTTATAGTGCTGAATTTTGCTCCTGTTGAGGAATTTATAGGTACTAAAATTATATTCAAAGAAATACCGTACTTACTTTAACGGAAAAAATTATATCTTATTTTACACTGTTCATAAATATTAGAATAGCTAAGGATAACATGTTGAGCAATAGCAGCATTCTTTCAAGAGTAAAAGAAAAACACCTCTTAAAAAACAGCAATATGGTTTACAGGATTCCTTGCAACAATTCTGAAGGTTACTATATCGGCCAAACTTCACAAACTTTAAAAGCTCGTATTGCTTAACATATATGTAAGTGAGAGCCAAATTGATAAAAAATCGCATGCCTTATCCATACATTTTCAGAAGTTAGGACATCATTTTCAATACGAAAACACAAAAATTTTAGAACAAGCAACAAATTATAAAAAAGATTATTCTTGGAGATGGCACACATCAATAAACATGAAACTTCTATAAATTTTATGTAAGATACTAGTCAATTAGATGCTATTTACCGTAATATTTTATTCATTTATTTGAACATTTCTCTTGTGATATTTTACTTTATTGGTCGAACTGTAATTGTTGGTGTACATACATATTTTAAAATAAATAAAACATAACAATCCAGTCCGTATTTTTGCTTGTTTGTTTCATGTCGTATTTTTAACGCCTTTAGTTTTAATCATTGTGTATGCTTTTCTGTTGGTTACTAACAGACTATGTTTTACTATGACATAAATTAATTAAAAATTGTTGTAAGTTAGAAAAATTTTGAAGAATACGTATAATCATATATCGAATATATTGTTTTGAACACAATCAGTGCCGCCTTCATGTACTTAGAGCTATCAGATTTTCTTTATTGTGTGAGACTTACTATATATTCCATGATCAAAACATTGATCTAAAATACTTTCGTTTGTATATAGTTTGCATATAATTTCTTGAAATTTTAATAATATACATATTGCAATTTAAGTTGTATTAAAATACCAGTTTATACCAATGCATTAGCAATTTCATTGTAATTTAATTCTCTTAGAACTAATTTGAATAAGTTTCAACGGTTCGAACATAAATATCGCTTTTAAAGTACGCATAACAATAGATTACTTCTAAGCCCCAATTTAAAAAATTGAAATAGTTTATTTTACAATATGCTCTACTTAAATTAGACACAATAATTAGTAATCTGAGACAAATTTCTGATAAATTGGGCAACGTTTAATGAATAAAGTAGATTCTGTATTTTCTAAAAAGCCCGATTTTAAGTTTTCTGCAACAGTTAATAAATATTTTCATACGAAAATCTCAAAAAACGATACTACAATGTTATACTCTATTTCAATTACGTTTCCCTAACAAGTTGTGATACTGAACAACTGTTTTCTATATTTTATAATTTTAGTGAAACTAATCTAAAACAAATCGTTATAGTTAATGCGAAAGGTAAACTTTTAATTATGTATAATTTTGATTTGTTGCTATATAGATATCTCTATGAAACTAATGCACGGTTTTTAACACATACTTTGTTTCAAAACATTAAAACTCAAGAAAAGTTAACAACCAATTTAATTTTCTGTATTTTTGGCAGATGGGTGATGTGTCGAGACACTGTTTACATTTAACTTTCGCCACATTAAATGTAGACAGTAATACAAATTAAAATATGGTTTTTGAAGTGTAATGTGTATCTGATAGACCTTTATTTTTATATAAGCTTGGAATAAGGAAAAGGAGCAAAACAAACTATATGGACGCATTTTTTTAAATTACAAATTTTAGGCATCAATTATATGAAAATGTCATATTGACATTTTTTTAAATACATATAATTAAAGTAAATATATATACTCAAATATTATTAATCTTATGAAAACATGTAAAAATAAATAATAAAATTTAGTTTATTTAATAAAATGAAACAGGTGCATCCCACGCATTTGAAAGGACTCTCATCCATTTTCAGGAGATTTATGTACGTATACACATTTTGTCACCTATTACCAATCAATGTATAATCTTAAATATATATAGACACATACACAGCATATTTAATGAAGTGATTATGGGATAATCATTGGCGTTTTACCATTACGAGAAAGAAACAGTCGTTGATGTATGTACTTATATATTGTCTCTTATTGCGTAGCAAAGGTTCCTTGAAATTATTACTTCATTTCTCATTAATTCTGTGATTTGTGGTCACGTTTTTGTAATCTTAAAGAAAGAAGTTGACATTTTTCGAACGATTATGATCCTTCACAAACATTTTTATTAGAATATTGGGTAAATTTTATATAATCTTTTCGAATTGAACAATTATTATTTTTAATTCGATCAAAAATGTACATATATTTAAAAACATTGTTTAATATGTTCAATTGAAAAGTTCATCTATATTTTGTATATCTGGATTTTTTGAGGTATGTAAATTTTCTAAAGCTATGGTAACCACGCTTCATCAGTAAATATTACTTTTGGGAAAGTTCGTTGTTCATGTTTATAAAACAATTAGAAAATTGCAGTCTTTGTTTAATCACACGTCAGTGTGCATTTTGGCTTTCGAGGGTACAGATCGTGTAGGGAATTTGTTTCGTGCGGGTTTTAGCCGTAGTTTTCCAGGTGCGACACTGTTTAATTATCTGCTGATGGTGACAACTAGTTGTCGAAATACGTATACAGGATACGAAAATTATTGTGGAAAAGGATTATATATCAACCTTACGTGATTAAGTTAATCAACCACAGGCTCCATCAAAATTACTTTGCAGTCTTTGTATACAATTTCTAATAATTCTTGTACTGTTGTGACACGGAATGGATAAAGTTGATGAGCTTTTCTTAAATAATGTTTGAAGTGTACCACAGGCTAATTTGTTGACTTGATTGTAGAACAAATGTTTTTTTGGTTCATTTTCCATCATCTTTAATATGATTGACAAGTTCCGATGTATGTTTCTTAACTGCCTCATTGCCTTTCGTAAAACAATTTTACAATTGTCTAGATTTTTTAAACTCGTATGTAATCTATTGTAAATTTTAAGAACTTGAAATTTCTCAATGCAGGCCGCTGTTGGGTAAACCCATACACAATTAACTTCATTATGACTTTGAAAGTAAACCATTTTAAAATTAAAAATAAGTTGAGCAATACAAATTTTGCAAAAGTAACAACTAGAACTGGCACTAGTCAAATGACACTTGAATTTATGCGTACGAAAAAAAGGGTACGTTTTCACTGCAAAAGTTTTCTAGTCCCGCTATATCGTTTAAGTTTGGATTAATTTAGTTTTTCCAAATATTTACTACCCATTAAATATGGTATGAATTGTGAAAATCAGTTTTTTAAATTTAAAGGATTGTCCAAAGAAAAAAAAAACAAGTTGTTTATCAAACGTTAATCGAGATCCTCATAATTCAGTCATAGTATGTTTCAATGTAAGCTTTATACCTACAAGAAAGTAGTAAGTTGCCAACCTATCACTGATGGGATATACCGTCGTTGGCCAACAAGGTGCTTGTGATTATTTAATATTTAGTTAACTATATTTCCATTTGGCAATTCGACTTCACATTGTTTGACGTTTGGATTTGATATGAATTTTTAATTTTAATTAGTCCCTTTTCAAAAATTAAGATGCTCTATAAAAAAATTTTCAATGCTTTCTTTAATAGCGTTGTAATAGCAGCAAATTATAAAAATCGTATTTTTAGTTCTACACCACTCAAACTACTTTACTTGATTTTTCCCAGAAAAACAAATGACAGTATATTGTAATATTATTTATGATTTATCCATTTATGAAAGTTGAACAAAATCGTTTGTGCCATTTTTGAGAAAATCCTATTTTTTAGTTTTATCCCATGAGAATACCCCTTTTTCAAAATTTTAAAAGAACGAATAGCAGCATATTATAGTATTATTCGGTTTAATTATTTGCCAAATTTAAACAAAATCATTAGAACCATTTTTGAGAAACTTATTTTTCAATTTTACCCAAGTGAAACCATAACCTCATTTATTATCTATTTATTTATATAATATAAACAATCTTACAAATAAAATGCCCTTTTTCGATTTATTTCTGAAGAACGACATAGAATATTATTTACAGTTTATTTATTTATGAAATTTAAACAAAATTATTAAGGCTGTTTTTGAAAAAATCACAAACTTTGAGTTTGGACCATCAATAATCTACACTTATATTTGAGAGTAGAAAAAAAAATTCCTTAATATCGTTTCTCTAAAATGCTTAAATTTAAAAGAGAAAACTCAAATTGTGATTCTCTTAAAGTAGATTTCTTTTCACCTACCTAGATAATTTTGTCAATTGAACAAATTTAAAAACTCATTTAAATGACTTCGATTTCTTTGATGTATGGTTCGCGACGGAAAAAGTTTGATTTTACAGACGAAAACTGTAGAACATGTCAAAAGGTAAATGCTAGCTGCAGAAATGTACATCCAGTTAAACTATTGACATTATAATTCGAGTTGTTGTTTGGGCTTCTTCCATCATTCGTGGAAATTTTGAGATACTCTATATACGAAATCTGTATTAATCAAATCATGTCAATAAAATGTTTTGTCTTTTCTAATCGTTGGCAATTAAATTCTTTTAAATGGTTAGTATGGATCTTTTATGAAGGCACTGTCGTACTGTTGTATGATGATTTACTACGATTTTGAAAGGAGAAAAATATCTTTATCGCTCGCAATCTGATTTTATATATGTGTACTGTACATATGATTATATATAGATGGTATAAAGAATTTGGCAAGTGACGCATTTTTTTACTGGATGATGCCCGTGAAGGTAAACCAAAAATAGCTGTTCCTTCTGAAAATATATTGGCTGTATAGCGTATGATAAATAATGGCCACCATGTATGTTGAGGTAAAAGAGATTGTGGGGATTGGATCTGGTGCGGGTCACAAATTTTTCCTTAACGAACTTCATATGAAAAAAGTTGTTAGCTGTTTAGTACTGAATAATCATCAAAAGAATGCATGCGTCGAATTTCTTATGAAGCCCCAAAATTACTTAATGAAAAAGGTTTTCGAATTGTTTCTAAAATAATAACAAGTAAAGAAAGATATTTCATGATATTCCAACTCGTTACAAAAGTCTGGGTACATGAAGATAGCCCAACTCGAACAATTGCTAAGAAACAATATTTTCTAGTATAGGTTTTATCAAGGCTGTTAAACAGAAGGCACCAGGGAACCATGCGTCTGATGCCTTACAAGCTAAATTCATTCGCGAATTTCGCTGCTTCCCTATCGTCTATACAAATTATTAATACCTAAGTACTAACGATCGCGGATAAGCCGCTTAAATTTCTTAGTCGCAACGCTGAATATGTCCGCCGTTCCTCAGTTTCATCGTCGCTAATATCGTCTGCGCGAAGCGGACACCTGTGTCCAACCATTATTGCAGACCACGTTGCTTCGCGCCAACCTTCTGTATCAGGGCACAATGATAGTTCGTATTGTCTCTCCTGCATATTCTGTGCAAGTACGTCTTGAAGTTTCCTTGTCCCGTAATTAGCTGCACTAGCTAATACGATAATTAGACATTTATTTCTTTGAATTTCTTCGCGTTTCCTATATGGCTTTCCTGCTGCATCCTCCCATCGCCATTGCCATTCGCTCTCGCATTTATGGCTATTGCGTTCTTGACTGTTTTTTCTGATGCTAATCCGTATGCGATCCTCGTGTTCGCCCCTGCACCTGCTTCTTTTGCGATTTCATCCGCTCTTTCGTTTCCGACGGTTCCTACATGCGCTCGTGTCTGTTTGAGTTGCACGTTCTCTTCTCGCAACATTTGACAGGTCTCCAATAATAAATCCGTGGGTTTTAGTATGTTTTTGAATGCCCGTAAAACAGACAAACTGTCCGTAAAGAGTGACGCTTGCCCCACCCTAATTTTTTAATGTATCTACTTGATCCATAAATGACCATCATGTCCACTTAATAATTAACGCATATATCCGTTAGTTTAATCTCTTTACTGTGCATTTCCTCCTCCCTCGCGTATACAACGAATACCGCGCACGAGTCCTTCTATATGTATATGTTAATTCCTGCCCTTAACGTTTGCCTGTCCATGTCATCCGAAGAATTAATTCTGCTAAATTCCGCGGAATATATTTCTAAGGTTAATCCCCTGCCGCTTTTGACATCCTGTGGGTCGATGTCTAATCTAGTAAATTGCGTACATTTCTGCCTATCTAATTTGACCAAGTCTGTGCACCTACAGAATTCCTTGGTTCGATTGCAGCTGCGGCTTCCATTACTAGCCTATGCGGCGCTAACTGCAGATTTTCATTGTGCTCCTGTTATTTTCCGTTGCCTTACCGATGCGGCATACAGCATTGCCGATTCTATCACACTCTTGTTGTGGCCGCGTTTCTGCTTAGTCTTAAAGTTAATTTCGTGGCTGCACCTATTTTATTCGTTATTTCTCGTGCCTTACTCGTCACATATTGGATGCGTTACTTTTCAACGTTTTATATTCTCGCGCCCTAACTAACAATGTCGTGTTGTCCACGTAATCTAGTAATCTATTTAACATCTCTAAGTGGGTGACACCAGTTCAAATATGTTGTCATATAAGATATTCTAGTATTTCGAACCCGATCGCAATCCTTGGGGCATCCACGCTTAACTTTTCTTGTAATTCTTGGACTTGGTTCTTCTATAAAACCTCGCGGTTCGAGAAATGTGCCGCCGCCATCTTCATTAAATTCCGTGGACAATTTTTCTTTTTTAATCGATTCGCAATTTGTGGCTACTACGCGTTGTCGGAAGCCTCGTTAATATTTAACATTATTTCTGCGCTATATTCTCCCTTCATTTTTGCGTTCCATATTAATTTAATAGCGGTTTAGAATGCGTCTACCATCCATGTGCCCCTTTCAAAGCCGAACTGACTACTATTCATCAGATTGATAGCGTACGTGTGATACCCGATTCGATTACTTAAGAGGCTGTTCAAGACGTTCACTATCACCGGTAATAGGCTTATTGGCCTGTAGATTTTCACATAACTCATATTCATTTTGCTCGTTTTAGGTATGACCTTGACTAGTTGTTTTCTCCAGCATTCTGAAAAAACCCCTAGCCCTAAGCATTTGTTGAACAGTCCTTCAAAAATCTCCGGATTCGCTTCAAGAACCTTTGATCGCGATGTCTGCCGTAATTCCATCCGCGCTCGGTGCCTTCTTTGCATTCATCTAATTGAAAGTCGCTTATATCTCGCATCTAGCGTTGCCACTTCTGCCGTTGCCGACTCTCTCGTAGTCGTGCGGATTCTATTGTTCGCGTTCGTGTCGTCTCCCGGAAAAAAAGTTTCGAAAATAAATTTCGCGATTTTTTTCGCATTTCGCGTACAATTCCTATCGCTTCCTTTCAATGTCGTGCTTGCACCGGAGCTCGCTCGAACTACTCCATACGTGAGATGTAGGGATATTTTCTTCCAAATTGTTCGCCCTCATCCTTGCATTTTGAAATCGGTGCCGTAGTCGATCTGCTTTCATTCTCGCGGCCGGTAATTGCGGCGTCCATTACGGCATTGAATTATTAAAATCGCGTTGTCTCTGACAGTCTAATAGTTTCTACCATAAGATGTAAAGCATGCACTTTACACATAACATGAAACAATCTATAACGTCTTGTGAAAGCGAACGGCCCGGCGAATGCATTGTCGCTCCACCGTCGGTCACAAACAACAATATTTGATTTATGGACACATGAAATTTTTCTAACGTTTTCAGCATCATCTGCGTAATTGTATGGCCAGTACAATCAGTGAATTTTGCTAGCTAGTTTCAATGGAAATGTCGATTGTCATGAGTCCAGGATACCTACTATAATATTGACAATAGAATTTTTTACGATCTGCCGTCTCGTCAACACATAACGACAGCCGTTTATTTAGTAATGTACATGTAATCTTCTGTATAATATCGTTGCGTATACCTGGTATATGGTTCCGTAATGTTGTGGCGCGACTTGGTAACTAAATTGTATTTGCCGCAAAACTTTCTGAATGGCTGTTTATCTAGTATGTGAAGCGTAATATCACAGGTTATCAACATTACCAATAAATCAAACCTAAATTGAATTTGCAAGGGCACGCCCTGTTTTCTGTGTTGGAGTTGCACAGAATTCGCGTGACGTGTACATTCGGATTTGCTCCAGCACATTCACGGTTTATCACATACTTTACACATTACTTTCCTTCCATCGTAGAATAAATTACCAAATTCACCAATAAACTTTTTCACTTTGTGGTTTTCTGGGCTTTCGCATGTGCGACATACTTTATTATTAGATTAAAACATCACAGCAGAGAATCTTCCATCGTAGAATAAATTACCAAATTCACCAATAAACTTTTTCACTTTGTGGTTTTCTGGGCTTTCGCATGTGCGACATACTTTATTATTAGATTAAAACATCACAGCAGAGAATCTAACATACGTTCAGCTTGATAAATGAATATCAACTACAGCCATGAGAAGTACCTTGCCAATCCCCTTCCACTACGGTTCGCCGACCATCCGCTGACCTCATTTCAACGACATCGCACCGTTATGTGAAAACTGTTCAGATATTAAAGTATGCCTTAAATTGTTTGTTTGTGCCTTAATATGATTAGCATGAATTACAAAAGGGACGTTTGACAAAATATCCACGAACGTTCTACCAATTCACAACCAGACAACCAGCACTTTTCTGATAAACAATTCACAAAATAGCCATAATAAATGGACCGGAATAAAAAGAGAAACGCTACTATCGATCAATTGTTTTAACTGACCCGACGATGTGAACTGTACAGCAACAACAGCCGATTCGGGAATTTGCAAATTAAAATGACTTCCCAGATGGTAATATTTAATGTGCTGTAAGCAAAAAAAAACTTAAATCATTACTAGAACGAATTCACCTGGTTTTCATATTTTCCATTCTAACAAGAGCACGCAATTATCATTGAAATTTTATTTATTTGTTCGTGTACTCCTAAGAAACTAAATGAAAGTTTCACAATATAAGGTATAAATTTTATTCATCATTATTATGTGCGCAAAACGAGCTCACAAGTTTGAAACGTAAATATGTGTGTACTTCGCTGATTTAATGAGTGCTATCGAAACAATTCTAAACCTTTGTGATATTAAAGGAGAGCTACTTCGGTGAATACTGCACTCATGGCATGCAGCGCCCGTTGACACCTTTAGTAATTAATAATTAATGATAATGGATTTTAGTTAAATGGAAGATTTTTTTACTTATATAAATGCATGTTTTATGTATCCGTTATTATCATATAGATAATATCTTCTGTGTTAAAACTTTATATACTGCATTGGTAATTATACGAAAGTAGCAAATATATCGCCATAATTGCAGAGGTAGGCTTGGGCGATATTACTTTCCTATATTCTTCCTATATTGTGATTTGCATATATGTATATTAAGTTCAACGAGCTTTTCTTAATGAAGACAACATTAAAATAAGCTGTAAAGGACTGAAATAATCCTTGCGTTTGAAAATTTAAAGAACGTTTTATAGGTTTTAATTTATTCTAGATTACGTAGGTTGTTTTAACAACTTTGCGAATGATGTAGAAAAAATCAATTATTTTAACCAATTTTTTTATTGTTTTTCAAAATATTCGTCTTTATGATCCATGCACTTCTGCATTCGGTGGAACCAGTACTCAAAACATTGGACCCATCGTTCTTTAGTCACCTCAGATACGAAGTTTTCGTAGACTTTTGAGGTATTAAATTTCAATCCACGTATTTTGTCTTTTATGTATGGGAATATAAAGAAGTCATTAATTCCGTTCGTGAAGCAGCTAAAATCTCTGATGTTTGATATTCGTTGTATGATGGTGCATTGTCTTGATATAAATGATTCGTTTTCTTGGTCGTTTCTCGCGCACTTTTTGTATCACAGTTGGCAAACAAATGGTTGTATATTATGTAGCATTGACTGTGCGACGATCATTTAGCGGAGTGGTAACAATATGCCCCGTGCGTCCGAAAAAGGAAGCCATCATTTTGTTGCCAGAGCTTCGTCCGCATCTCACTTTCGTGAGTTTTTCCTCGTCTTTTGAAGACCCATTGTCCTGTGAACTCCCCGTAGGTCATAATTTCATAATATTTTTGTTAATATTATTTCACGTATTTATGCCCGATTCCCTATAACTACCCCTACTTAATGCAGGTGTAAAATTAACGCTGCGAAATGAGTCCATCATTTACATTTCGTCATTTGAAGTGACCACATAACGGTAGAACACAATCGTGTTATCAGTGTGAATCATTAGCAACCATAATTACCCTTAGCATTTCTCGGAATTGTTTGTGTTTTAGTGATTGTCGTGCAATGGAATTTCAGGAAGGAGTATGTACTCTATTCTTATTTACTTTCTAATGATAATATTATATGACTGCTACGAATATGAATAATAAAATTTAAATTTTTTAATGTATTTCTTCTTTTCGGCTAAAATGCAACATTGACTATTATATTCTTTATTATTTATTTCCGGCAATGTTCAGAAGTATTCGTTCACTAGAATGCACTTGTTTGCCTCTGGCTGTCGAATTATGAGACGGATGTGGAAAAGGTTCGCAATATGTTACACATGGTGCTAGAGCTACAACGTTTACTAATTATGATCGCTTCTCTTATAGCGCGGAACCTTAGTACATTGAGCCAATTATCGCTTTCTTTCTGGCCCGTAACGATAAATCCAACTTTCGTCAAATGTAACGATGTCGTATTTTGTTTTTGCTCGACCTCAGTTGAATTCTTTAAGCATTTTCTTCCACCATTACATACACGCTTTTTTTAAGTTTCCGTTAAATTGAGCGTAAAGCTTTTTGACGGCAAAACGATCATGCAGGATAGTTCTGATTTGGGTTATACCTATGGCCAATGATGCCCGAATATCTCTGTAGGTGCATTGGTTGTCTGTCTTTATCATGTTGTACATGGGGTCAATGTTTTCTGGAGTGACTACAGTGGCAAGCCGCCTCCTCACGATACTCGTCTTTGAGCGAAACACATCCTCGCTGGAACTCGTTGTACTACCGTTCAACAGTCACCAAGAATGGTGCTTCACCGCCGAACAATTGCTTGATTTTTTGCGAAAGCTCTTGTCGAGCGAGACAGTCTATAAATTTGTAGAAAATCATGGCTTTTTGCTCATTAATATCATTTTTCACAAAACTTACTTTATTTAAAAAATTACTAAAAAGAGGCAACAGCATGTGCTAGTAATCTGTAAAAGCTCTGTAACGCCACTTTACGGAAAGTAACTGAACCGCAGAACTTTTAAAGCAACCCATGTATTTTTAAATATTTTCGTGCAAGTATTGATGCGTTTCAAAAAAATGTCAAAGTACCTCACTAAAATTTAAAGAAACTCTAAGGTAGAAAAATATATCAACTTGAAATTGTGTCTCTCTCTCCGTTACTCAATGAAGACAATGTTAAAATAAGCTGTAAAAGATTACAATGATCGTTATATTTGAAAATTTAAAGAAAGTTTCATTTTAGTGATTTTTATTTATTCTAAAGTATTTTTAAATACTTTAGTCTAGGTATTGATGCGTTTCAAAAGAATATCAATGTACTTCGCAAAAATTAAAAAAGACTAACTCTGAGGTAGAAAAATATATTAAATTAAAATTGTATCAATATCTTTGCCGGCAGTTTTAATTAGAAGAAGGAGCCATTACACCTTATAATATTTCATTTTGCCTGTTGCTCTAAAATCACATTTAAATAAAACCGTGTAAATATGCTTTTTGATATTTTCCAATATCTTGCAACATATGCAAATATTGTACGTAAGTATGTATGTGAGCTCTTGTAAATTGATTAGAAGTTACAAAAGCGGTAGATACTAATCAAACTTATGATTTATCAAATAACAATTAAAAACATAAACAGCGTTATGCTGTTTATGTGTCCTAAATTACATAAGTGCTAAATTCGTCAAAGAATACGTACATATATATGTATGTATATATTTTTTCTATTATATTAACACATTAAATGCGTTAGTAAAACGATGTACTTGGAATGTTTATTAACGAATGTAAAACAAATACTGGGTTTAATCAAGTAATTGAAAACAATTGTTATTATAGTATGTACGCATTCGTATCAAACAATAAATTAATGTTGTCATACAAACGTAGTAAATAAAAAATAAAGCAACCAATTTGCAAAAATAACTTACGACTTGATAGAAAATTAATTTTTTTTTTAACGAACCGATTTTTTAATATTTTGAGTCACCGACAGCGACTTCAGTTTATTGTTAATAATTCAGATTGATTGGAGATCTATACTAATAATTCAATTATACAAAAATTATGTTTAAGAGAAAAGAAAAATGCTTATGATGATCAATCTCCATACATCTCCGTTTAATAATACTTATTTGTGTTCCGAATATCTGTGTAGGTAAAACTATTAATTAATTGAAATTTGGAAACCAAAAATAATTTTATACAATTTCAATATTTTCAGATTTTGTGCCAAATCCTATAATCCAAAGTAGAAATAGAACTTCAAATTGTGTCATTAAGAGAAGTTAACCACGTTGAAATTCATTATACCGCCACTTCGTGGTAGCTAAGAAATATAACTGGTCATCAAATAATATCCGTTTTATTTCCTTAAAACATTTGCGGCTTAAGTCTCGCTTATAAATGTAAAAAATCACAGCTAGATAATGCTGTTCGTTTAATTCCTTCTTTTCTTGTACAAATGGTTATTTTAACCTTTGTAGTTTGAAAATACTAATGTCATTAAACTAGATTAAAATATCAAACAAAATTTTTGTTGCCTGCTAGAAAGGCTCATTGGACAGAACAGTTCTCATATGTATTTTTTGTAAGTATCGATGAAGTGGAACAATTTGGGTCATTGTATACGCTCTTATTCAGTATTTGTTGATGTAAATGCAGAAGTAAAATATTTCAACTTTAAATTATTAAATTGGATTGATAGATAGAACTATTTCATAGCAATAAACACTAAATGTTTTTTTTAATTCAAAAATATTAGTTCAAAAGTAAATGAAAATCCAAGAATATATATGCAAAAAAGGTACATTTTAAATTTGCCACATCATGAAACATCCTTGATTTGATTTTTTATTATATTTATTATTGATTTTTTCAAATAATAAACCATAATTTGTTTGATCTGAGCGGAATCTTATATCTGATATCTTATTGATTTTTTCAAATAATAAACCAGAAACTTATTCAGAAATTATGATCACGCAGAATATTGATACCATTTCTTTTCAATTTCTATAAACTTTGTGGAGTGTGAATAGGCTTTCTCCGAAGCAGGTTGATAGAAATGGAATAGTTTTATTGTTATTTCAAGATACTAGGGTCCGCTCATCACACTTGGCGACAAACTTTTTATAATTACCTCGGGTCATTTTTAAAATTTTTTTTGCTCGAATGTCTTACTTTACCATATGTGCTCTAATAATTATCACAATATAATATTGCGATAATTATTAAAAATGTTTTACAATTGCTTTCGTCGTTTTAGAAACTATATTGGTGCTAAAACCTTAATCGGATTCGCTTCGACGAACCTTCGTGAAATGACTTGACCTACTATAAATTTCAAAATTCTTAGAAAAACCAGCGTGTCACACAGCATAAAAATTTTTATACCCTACTTATTGGGTTTCATTGGACTATACTACTTTAGATAGTGGCGAATATTGGTATCACATATTTGTTCATCTAGGCATAATTTGCTGTTCATATGTATTGATGAAAATTTTTCATTGAAATGATTCAATTTTAATCATATTTGGAGTCAGATATATCGGCATATTTTCATTATTATTGAAATAAAATATGGATTTTAATTTTCCAAATCCGTTGATAATAATTGTGTTTCTAATGTTAGATAACTCTATGTCATGTCTCGAATGATAAGGTACTTTCAATAATATTGAGACAGGCACATATAAATATGTACCAAAAATTACATTCACTGACACGTTTGGATATTTTTGGACATATATTATAAGTTTGATTCTTCGGAAACTCTTTTACACAATTCTTCTGTGAAAAAGTAGTTGAAAAATGAAAATGGCACCTTCAAATCTAATACTTGACTCGGTAGATCGAACTGTGCCAATACATTTTACTGTTTTTTCAGGAATCTGGAGATTTTTTTGTGCCACATAAGATTTCTGTTGCCTTGTTTTGAGAAACTCTGTTTACTTTTTTCTCCAGTTGTATATTTGGTGAAATTGGTGATTGTATGTATAGAATTTCTGTTTCATCTGCAATATGAGGGGAACTCTTTCTTTGAATCTGAACTATCTTCTGTGTTCTTTAGAATTCTTTGGGATCAATTATACTGTCATTATCTGAAAAGTTACTAAAATCATTCTCACTGAGTCTCAATGATTTCATATATTAGTTAACTCAACATCTGTTAGTGGCTCTGGATTTTTCGATTCGCCTAGCTAGAAAAAAATGTACAAAAATGTTTCTGTAGCTACACACTATTGCATACTTGTCATGTTATAGTCCCCCGTAAAGGGGATACTATACTTTTAACTAATACTCTCAACACAAAAAGTTGCGATTGTATTTCTAAATTAAATGAATATATTAGACCATGTCAGCTTTGTATGGAACACTAAACCAAGAATTCAAATACAGTAAAACCTGTGTTAACGGCCACCTGACTAAAGCGGCCACCTGAGTTTCAAAGTTCCCCGAATCGACTATAAGGAAATTCCCATACACAAATACCCGTTACTTACGGCCACCTTTGTAAAACGGTCGCGGCCAAATAACCCAAACTTTTACGGCCTATTTTCATAGAAATTTACCTGCCAATGTCGGCCGGACTATTTATGACATGTGTATCTTTATTGACGGAAATACCTAATACAAATTGTCGGGGTTTCCCGGGGTTTCCTATTACCTGGTAGTAATTCACTCTTTTCGATTTAAACTTTATTATTCTAAAGGAAACAATTCAGTTTAAAGTTGTCTCCGTATTCGAAAGGTTCTTAATTAAGTATGTCGCAAAAAAGAAAACGTTTGTCGCTAAAAGACAAAATAAATATAATCGCGGAAAGTGAAAAGTATGCGTTAAGTTCGCGAAAGTTGGCCGGAAAAACACAAATTAACGATATTATGAAAAATAAAGGTGAATTAAAAAAGATGGTCGAGGAAGGTGTTAACATGGAGCTAAAACGAAAATTTCTGAAGTCGGAAGGATTGGCAGTGGATCAAGTCGTCTACAATTGGTTTTGCAAAGCCAGAAATAAAGCGATTCCAATATCTGGGCCGCTACTTAAACAAAAAGCACTGGAGACAGCAAGCAGTTTAAAGATGGAAAATTTCGCAGCATCTAATGGATGGTTGGAAAGTTTCTGTCGGCGACACAGTATAACTTTTAAATCAATTTGTGGTGATTCCGCAGAGGTTAATTTGGACGATATAAAAGACTGGAAAACCAAGTTACCGTTGATTTTAATAAATTATTCTCCTCGAGATGTGTTTATTGCCGACGAAACAGGTCTTTATTACCGCGCTATGCCAAATAAGACATTTGCATTAAAAAGTGAGAATTGTGCAGGGAAGAAGGCAGCAAAACAACGTTTGACTATTTTACTATGTGCAAATATGGAAGGTGAGAAGGAAGATCCATTAATAATTGGAAAAAGTAAAAATCCTCGCTGTTTTAAGGGTAGTCATGTGGACAAATTACCTTTAGAATGGGTTTCTAACAAAAAGGCATGGATGACAACGTAAATTATGACAAGATGGCTGCATAAATTTGACAATAAAATGAAAAAACAAAATAGAAAAGTGCTTCTTTTCTTGGATAATGCCACTTCACATTCTAAAGTTCCATTAGAAAATGTTAAACTAGTCTTCCTGCCGCCAAACACCACTTCGTATTGTCAGCCCTTGGATCAAGGAATAATTCAGAATTTCAAATTGATTTACCGAAATTTTTGATTAAAAAGCTTCTAACGTTTATTGACAATGAATGTGATTTTGAAATTTTTGAAAAAAACATAAATTTAGCCAATGCACTTGTATGGATTATAGCTGCTTGGAAAAAGGTATCTCCTGCTACAGTTAAAAAATGTTTTTCCAAGGCCGGATTCCCTGATGTTATCCAGGAGGACACAATGTTTGATGAAGAAGACGAAATACCCCTTGCCCAGCTATATCCTGCAGTTCGTAACGAATTTTTGATGGATTTAAATGAATATGCTTCTATTGATCGTCATGTGCCTACAGAGACCCCTAACTTCAGTATTCCAGAAATTGTTGAAGATTTGTGCAATAATGATGAAGAACATAACTCTGATAATAGTGACCTGGACGAATGTGAAACTCCAAAATCTAGTTTATCTAGTATGAGTGAAGTGTGTGCAAAATTAAGAGACATACAAAATTATTTATTGTGCGTGCAATAACAATGGTGACATTTATATGGATGTTTCTAAAATTTTACTTACATGTGAAGCTGCAGTTTTTAAATCGAAGCTAAAAAATGTGAAGCAAACAAATATTGAAACATACTTTAAAAAATCCTAATAAATTGTGTTTTTTCGTATGAATATATTGTAATAATATGTACATATAAATAATTTATTAGATGTCATATTATCTATAATATGTAAATACATTAAAATTTTAGTTTTTCTTACACATATTTGTATTTATATACTATTTACTTTAATTAATAAAATAAAGAAAGCAAATCCTAAAATTAATTATGTATTTTATTTGTGAGACGAAAAACCTGTCAATTACGGACACCTTTATATAACGGCCAATATATTTTGCTTTTTGGGTGGCCATTATTGACGGGTTTTACTGTATAGTTATTGTTACGACATCTATGTGAGAATAGCGCAGTTATAGTTATTGTATATGTATCTTATTATTATGCTCTCAAAATAGGAAAATTACACAAATGTAAAGTATATGTTGTAATTTTCAAACAGAATGAAATGAAAAGTAAATGTTGAAAGAAAATATTCCACATAAAATATTTATAACTGTTAATGTGATAAACGTAATAATCATTTTCGTAATATATGTATTATTTGTTACAGATACGTTTTACCAGTATTTTATAAAGCTTATAAGAAAGGACTTAAAGAAGAAGATCTGTATGAACCTTTAGAGGAGCACAAATCTAGTAAATTAGGAGAAAAGTTAGAAAGCATTTGGAAGCAACAACACAGAAAACATAAGAGATCTGCATTACATAGGGCCCTATTTCGAATGTTTGGATTAGAGTTTATGTTAATAGGAATAGTTAAGCTCGTACATGAAATGATTTTAGTGTAAGTATAATTTACAACTTCTAGATATTTCATGCAGAAAAGCTCATTAACTGACACAGTTATTTACATTAACTCTATTACGCGCATAATATTAAGTATGCATATACTGTTATTACCAATATGTCACATGTTTATTATTTCTAACTAGAAAATTAGGTATCTATGTTTTGTATATAATTTTGTGATTATAACAATTACCACATATTAATATTATACTATAATGTAATTTATATTTTTCGAAATAATTGATTTATCATGTAATTCCTCTGGTAAAATTTGTGGTATACTATGTATTAGAGAAAAGATTCGAATTTGGTAAAACTAAATATAAATAAATGAAGACACCTTTAGGCATATGTTATTTTTAGCGTCGAGTTATTAGATATTAGCTAATTTAAGAGAAAAAGTATATTTTATCTAGCTAGAGCGAAAAAATGTCTAGTTTCATAAATATTTTTTAGGGAGAGATATCGAAATAAATATAACTTTTATAAAAATATTTATGAAATATGTTATTTTGCGAGGGAGCGTTTTTATATTCGTGGAATGAGCGGGTTGTAGAGGGGTGAGTAGGCGCATTGGGGGCGTGGCCTGTGCAGCGACTCATGATTAGTATAAATACGAAGTTTCATTGTTATTAGACAGTTAGTCTTTGAGCTATCGTCAACCAAGTAACATAATCAGGAGTGAAAAGTGAAATATGGAAAAAATCGAATATCGTGCCGTTATAAAGTTCCTTACCAGGCAAGGAAAATCAGTCGTGACCATAATGAATGAGATGTCATTGGTTTACGGCGACTCTTGTCCAGGAAAAAGGAAAGGAATCCCTTGAAGACGACCCGAGGCCGGGCAGGAGCATTGAGGTGACCACGCCAGCACTAATCCAAAAAGTTGAACAAAACTCGAAGATGCTCGACTAAAGAAGAAACAACTCGCAGAAATGGTTGGAGTATCTGATACAACAATGTTTAAAATCCTACACGATCATCTCGGCATGTCTAAGGTCAGCGCAAGATGGGTGCCGAGAATGCTCACGCCGCCGCAAAACAACAGCGCGTAGAGTGTACGCGTGCATTTTTGGACCTCTGAAAAATTGACAAAAGGTGTTCTGCTTTTGCACGACAACGCGCCCGTCCACAAGAGCCGCGTTGCGTTAGCTGCCCTGCATAAGGTGGGCTTCGAAATTGTGAATCACCCACCCTACAGCCCAGACCTGGCCCCGAGTGATTATTACCTGTTTCCGAAAATGAAAAAAGAGCTGCGGGGTAAAAAATTTACTGCCGATGATGAAGTCAAGGAGGCAGTTTCGGCGTATTTTGCAGATAAAGAGAAATCATTTTTTTATGAGGGTATAAATAAATTAATTGAAAGATGTGAAAAATGTATCCATCTTGCAGGTGAATATATTGAAAAAGAAAAATAATTTGGTTTTTTTATTTCCACCCCTTGTCCCCCACTCCGCGAATATAAAAACGCTCCCTCGTATATGACTAGATTATTTTTCTCGTTAAAAAAAGGCAAACAAGAACATGAAAGCAATTGTGAAATGTAGTCTGCAAGACACACATTTCCATCCTACGAAAATAATTTACAGCCACTGATTTATTTAAAACAGAAATACAAAGACAATTCAATCTTCGCCAGTCCGTATATCAAGTAAATTAGGAAAAAAACTTACGAGGATAATTTGACAAGTAGTGAGAAGGACACATAGGTGGCGCTCTAATTGGTAAAACAAATGCACTGTAATTTAGGTTACCTATTTATATGTTTACATCCCAATATTTAGATAAATCGGTTGATTAGTTTATTTTTGACTGCTGATTAAAAAAGAAGCAACACGTCGTTTTGTTAAAATGGAAAAAGCAGAGTATCGTGTGGTGATTAAATACTTCGTAATGAAGCGTATGAAAGCTACCGAAATAAAAGATGAGTTACGGGAAACATTAGGTGAATCTGCTTCATCATCCGCCCCAATAAGTAGATGGGTAAATGAATTTAAACGTGGTAGAACAAGCTGTGTTTATGAAGCGCGCTCTGGAGCACCCAAAATCGTGACTTCTAAGGAAATGATTTTAAAAATCCATAATATTATTACGCAAGGTCGACGACTCAAAGTGAGAGAGATAGCAGACATAGTAAACATTTCAACAGAATGTACGCGTTCTGTTGAAATGTTTACCACATTGTAACGAAAGAATTGTGCCTTTCCAAGCTTTCGGCAAGATGGGTGCCGCGATTGCTTACGACTGATCAAAAGTTCACTCGTTTGCGCATAAGTGGAATCAGGTTGATTTTTGTAGGCGATTCGTTACTGGCGATGAAACTTGAATACACTACAGTACACCCGAAACTAAACAACAGTCGAAACAATGGTTAGAACGTGATTCTGCACCTCCAAAGAAAGCGAAAACCACTTTATCAGCAAACAAAGTGATGGCATCAACTTTTTGGGATTCAAAGGGTATTTTGCTTATTGATTACCTTCAGAAAGGTGCCACAATAAACGGACAATATTATGCAGAACTTCTACAAAAATTAAATATTGAGATTCGTGCTAAACGGCCAGGAATGGCAAAGAAAAGGATTCTGTTTCACCAAGACAACGCTCCCTCGCATACCAGCACAGTTGCGATGTTCAAAATCCACGAGTTGCATTTCCAATTAGTACCGCGT
The DNA here is from genome assembly GCA_031893035.1 of Dermolepida albohirtum. NCBI lineage: Eukaryota > Metazoa > Arthropoda > Insecta > Coleoptera > Scarabaeidae > Dermolepida > Dermolepida albohirtum. Next base: position 519,826 of record JAVIWB010004060.1, on the reverse strand, counting down.
GCACCATATTCGCCGGATCTAGTCCCTCCCGACTTCCACCTTTTTCAAAATTGAAAACGACAGTAGGTGGATAGAAATTTTCGTCTAACGACGAGCTTATCTTCGTAAATGAGTATTTTGCAAGCCTTCCGGAATCGCATTTTAGAGGTGGCATAAGGGCATTGGAGCACCGTTGGAATAAATGTATTGCTCTTTTAGGAGAATATATTGAAAAATAAAACTTATTTTGTATTTAAAAAATCCGTTTTCCTTTTCCATTCTCACTACTTGTCAAACTACCCTTGTACAAAACTGGCAAAAATAAAACTCTCCAATAATTTTGAGGCAGTCTTTGGATAATATTCTACTTCATTTTATACCATCACGTTAAATTCAAAGATAAGTCATTAGTTAATAGTTTTTTAATTGGTTTCGTATATTTTAAAAATCCACACAATTTATATTTACACATAGATTTTCGCTATTAACAGCCTCTAATCAACTTCCAGGTTCATACAGTATGCCTACTACCTCTTTAAATAGATCTCGTTCAACTGTTTTTTCGTCTTTACGAGCTATTCTAGTCCCTGATGATTCGTATGAGGATCAACGCTTTATAATCTTTAACCGTTCTACATCATGTTTTCTTGCGATCTTGCTTCGGGTTCAATTTTTATGTTTAATACTTCCATTATTCTTAGCAGTGGCGAATGTTCCTCATTGGAAGAGAATATTACAAGAAATGCAACGATTTTGGTTTTTGAAGAATTAAAATTTTCATTACTATTGTATTTTGATTATAAACTTCAGACGTCTTTCCAATAAGTATTTAAATGAGAATATTACTAAATTGGATAAATAACTTCTTCACCTTTTTAGTTCAATTGTTAAATTATGGTATTCATTTAAAATGTTATTGTTCTTGGCACGTCGTCATTTACATAGGAATGCCCACCAGGAATCGAATCCTGGTGGGCAAGTGAATGCATTGGATTTGCATATGTAAGTGATTTATGATAATATGTTGACCATATTTAATTTACTATATCGTCACCAGAGCTTGGTTGCGTTTGGTGGCTAATACATAATGTGTTAGTTTTTTGATAAATTTATCGTTTGTTTTTCGCGTTTATTTCCTCCAGTGCCTGAAATCCTTTCTTTAACATTTCGAAGTTTTGTTTATCTTGTTTTGTTTGTTTTACCAATATACGTTTTTAACCTATCCTTCCTGAAAAAGAATGCCTATTAAACGACATGTTTAATTCTTCCCATAAATATTCCATTGTGTATAAGTCTGGCGATCATGGTATTGCGTACAAAATCTATTTCTTAGTGTTTTTGACGTAGCAACTAGAATCAGTGCCTCGTTAAATGTTCTTTTCTAATCATAACATTTTGCACTGACTTTTAAGATTATTTTAAAATATAAATATAGCGTAATGACCCATCCGGATAAAATGTTTTTTATCGCAAATCCTCCCCCAATTTCTAATGTATGTAAAAAAGAACATTTGTGATTAATGGTAGTATTGCCATATGCGATTTTATACAGGCGGTTGGGATAAAAAAATAATAGTCAATACTAAATGGAGAGCAATTCATTTTAAACCCCAGAGGCATTTTTCATCAAGTGAGTTTTTTTTCTTATTAGTAAGAGGCTAGATTTCGTGTGCTATATTTTGTATAATGTAATGTTATATTTTACATATTTATTTCTAGTAATCTTAAAATCTAATACTTTTAAGTGCATTACGGAACATATTGCGTGAGGAGATATTTTTACGATTAATTGTATGTAAATAGCATAGGATGGTTTATTGATCCTGTAGACAACAAATATGTTGTGAGGCAGAAAAAGTGCAAATAGCCACACCTTGATCTAAAAATAGAAAGCTAACATTTTAATGTAACAGTAGGATTAATCAATAATCTTTTACAAAAAACAAGTTTTGTAAACATGTCATGGTAATGTTGTTTGTAAATATTATTATATTTCGGGATTTAGGAATATAATGAAAGTAAACTATTTGCAATTTGTAGTTTATTAACAGACAACGTGTTTCAAAAAGAATATACGTATTGGAAAGTATTATTTTGTCCAAACTATCGATCGCTGCGCCTCGGCTCGGCTATTGGTGAAACGAATACATAGTCTAGTTTATTTAATAGCCATTGGATGTCAGTTGTCTTCTGCTTTTCTTGGTAACCGTCATATGTTTAAAATGGCTACTCCGCAGCAGAAATCATTTTGTGTTCTCGAGTTTGCGAAGTGCAATTCCGTGATTACAGTGCAAAGACGTTTCAGGTTGAGCTACCAAATTGATCCTCCGAATGGGTGGAACATTCGCAGATGGTATCGACAGTTTGTAGATACAGGATGTGTATGTAAAGGAAAGAGTCCTGGCCGCCCTCGTGTTTCTGAAGAAAATGTTGCACGAATTCAGACTGCTTTCCAACGTAATCCTTCAAAATCAACTCGTTGTGCTAGTCGGGAGTTACAATTGCCTACAACAATTTGGCGTGTTTCGAGACATCGGTTGGTTATGCAGTCGCACAAGTTACAGTTGTTACAAGCTGTGGCATTTTGTAACGAGATTCATGATGCTATTGACCATGATAGCACTTACGCACAACGCATCATGTTCAGTGATGTAGCGACTTTCCATGTTAGTAATCTGGTAAACAAACACAATGTTCGAATTTGGGGTCTATAGTTCCCACATCCAGGCATTGAACATGTACGAAATTCGTCGAAAATCAATGTGTTTTGTGCGATATCCCGATCATCTGTTTACGGCCCATTCTTCTTTGATGGAAACACGGTTAACGGTCAGCAGTATCTCCCTATGTTACAAAACTGGTTATTTTCGAGGCTGCATGAAGACACTTCATTTATTTCATTTTTCAACAAGACGGGGCACCCCCTCATTGGAGTCGCCAAGTACGTGAATATCTGAATGAAACTCTACTGGATTGGTCGTCAAGAAGCTGGCGACTTAGCATGCCTCAGCTGGGCTATACGGTCACCGGATTTGACACCCTGTGACTTCCTCCTGTGGAGTTTCGTTAAAGACAACGTTTATGTACCACCACTCCCACAGAATCTGGAAGAGTTGAAGAATCGGATCCGTACTGCCATAATATCAGTGACAAAGGACATGCTTGCCCGAGTATGGGAGGAATTTGATTGTCGATGTGATATTGTTTGTGTCGCTGATGGAGGACATATTGAACGTCTGTAATCTGAACTTGAGAGGTTCGTAAATATGTGTGTAAAGTTTCATATTCCTATGTCTTAAAGTTTAATAAATATATGCAGTAGAAATACGTATATTCTTTTTGAAACACGCTGTATTTTATTCTGCAATCTAAAAGCTTTTTATTTGACTTAATTACAACGCAGTTTCTTTTTTATTTAATACTTGGAAAATTGGTCGATTATTACAAGATAATTTAGCATACTAATTGTGCTTCGATAAATCGATAAACGATTTAATATATTTTTTTAATTCAGTGTTCTTAATATCAACGGTAAAAAGTACATTTACATAACTACTTCGCTTTTATTGGCGGAAACTCTTATTTTATGCATTACTGACTTTCGACTCATTTACTCTCTTATGTATTATTAGAAAGGCAGGTCTAAAATTGCAACTAAAGTTTCAGTTTTTTATGATATCGATCTAAATAACTAACACATCGTTCCAGTTTTTCTGTTCTAGTAATTGTTTAAACAATTATATTTTGTCATTATGTTTAATTGTTTCTATAATGTATTTGTTGTTTAAACCGTCTTGTATAGCCACAGACATAAGTTTGTCTTAAATTATCTTATTCGTAGATTCACTAAAGTGTAAAATAATTTTATAACAAGATAATATAGATCTATACGAGGGAACAAGAATAACCTCTACCTAACAATGACAAACAATTAATTGTGCTTTGCCTACTAACGTTCAATACTGACATTCTTCAAGTTATATACACTTATATATTTTTTTGTGCTTTATAAAACATCGCAGTGTCATCAAATTTTTCACAAACGAACATATTTCTGCTAAAACTATTGACGAATGAGTGATCACAGTGTGAGGGTTGATACGCTGTGTGGTCGTGAATCTATTGAAGATGACCCACCCTATTTTAAGATCAAGCTGGAGTTATTCTTGTTGATTACACGCTAAAGGGAACTAGAATAACAAGAGTTACCTACGATAATTTCCTTCATATAAATTCTGACGCTTCATTGAGTTTGAAAAAATCTTCAATTTGTTTTTATAAATTACAGTAATTTTGTTGGTCCTGTAAAAAATATACTTTTATATAAATATTACGTTAAATACAGTACAAAGTGAACAGATATGGCATGTCGGTGAAAATAATCAATATCCTTTAATAATAACATGAACGGCATAGATGATTTCGTCGGTCAGTGTCATTGATATCTATGGTCCAGCTTAAATTCCGCATTCTTCTCATAAGCTCCTTCGTGATTGTGTATTATCTACGAAAGGGAGCTTCACATTTTCAATGCATTTGTGGTTGTAAGAACGATATTTTTGTCCCAATCTTTCAGAATTGACTGTTTGTCCCATGCAGCTCCCATAGTTTATAGCAGGTATGGGCAACCTTTCACATGTTGTGGGCCAAACTTTAATGTGCAAATATGTTCGCGGGCAGCGTTTAAAAGTAGTGCATCTTAAAGTAGCGTTCATCATTTTTAGCGATATGAGACATGAAATAATACGACAATGTTATTATAATACAATTTATTAAAATAACAAAATGAAATGAAAAAAATAGGTACATCATTATAATTAAATCATTAAATTTGGAATTGTTACAAACTACAAAAGTTAAATAGCGACACCGAAATCAATGAGACACTTGAGCATGAATTTGGGAAACTAATCCATCGATGTTTGGATTAATTCCTCCGATACAAAGACGTAAAGAATTTTCCAAATTATCGTCAGTCAGCCTTGTACGATATTTTGATTTATTAATTTTCATCATTAAAAAGAACAGTTCGCATTTATAAGTACTGCCAAAGGCACAAATCAATCTTGCGAATTTTCTAAGCTGCGGAAAATGGTCTTCTTCGAGGTATTTTTTGTAGAAATCGCACAACTCCACGTCTTCAAATTTAGATTTTAGTTTTATTGTCCTTGTTTTTGAAGTTTCAAATTTAAATCATTCAAATAGCCTGTAAGATCGACCAGAAATGCTAACTCACATATCCATTTTGGGTCACTCAATTCAGATAGTGGTTTATCTTTTATTTGCATAAAGTCTGCTATCTCGTTTCTAAGCTCGTAAAATCGCTTCAGCATTTTCCCTTTGCTTAGCCATATGACTTCACAATAATATGTTACGTCGTCATATTCGGCTGATATTTCATCTAAAAACGTCTTGAACTGACGATGGTTAAGCCCTCCGGATCGAATAAAATTGATGGTTTTTACTACCTCTTTTATAACATTCTGGAGTCGAATGGACTTAGAACACAAGTTCTCTTGGTGGATAATGCAAATCATCTTTTTGCACATTTAATTCAATTGCTTTTTCATTTAAAATTCCGATGAAACCTTTACGTAAGCCGACAATAGAAGGTGCACCATCTGTGCATACTTCAACTAACTTTGACCATGTCGAGCCAAAACTTGTGAATACTTTTTGAACTTCATTAAAAATGTCTTCTCCTGTAGTGGTTCCTTTTAGCGGCTGTATGGCAAGAAATTCATCAATAACAGTGAACTCTTTATCAACACCTCGAATAAATATAGCCATTTGAACTGTGTCAGACAAATCGGTGCTCTCGTCTAATGCTATGGAAAATGATTCAAAACCAGCCATACGGTCAGTCAATGTTGTTTTTATATCATTAGCCATCATTTCTATACGTCGAATATCAGTTCGTCTTGACAAACTAATTTTTTCAAATTCATTTTTCTTTTCAGGACACAAAATACTGCAAACTTCTAACATACACTCCTTGATAAATTCTCCTTCGGCAAATGGTTTTAATGACTTTGCCAATTTTCAACTATCTATAAAACTAGCTTTCATAACATTATCAAGTTGTATTCTTTGTTTATGAAACATTTGCTGTTGTTTTTCCAAATTTGTGGTAAGCTTCTGGATTTTCTCTTTTCTTATTTGTCCTGTCAGTGCATGCAGCGTAGGATGCTTAGTTGAGTAATTCCTCTTTATATTGAATTCTTTCATCACTGAAATGGATTCATTACACAGCAAACAAATAGGCTTACCATTGTGCAAGATCAAAAATGATTCTTCAGTCCATTTTTCTTGAAACTGGCGACTCTACTTTTCGTTTCTTTCCACCAGACATCATTTTCGTTAACTTTTCGTTCGATAAACTTAATAACAAAATATAGGTTATTAGTAAGCACTCAAGATGCACACAAAGTCACGAAGCAAATGATGGCAGTAGCAGTTCGCTAGGATATCGCTTGTCGAAGTTATCACCTCGGTAGCTCAAATAGAACTGAACTTCGAGCCATCCACCCGCTTATATAGGCAAAATGAAGGAATGATCTAGAATCGTCTAGTGTATAACAATTGAGAAGCAATAATCTTTTGTTGCGCCGCCAGTGAGGCGGCAAACATTGTTGCCCACATATGGTTTATAGCATCGTTTGTAAATTATGACTTAGTCGAACTTTATATAAATCTGTTATCTGAATAATAATCAGAATGGTTAAAAAAGTAAAAATACTTAAGAGATCTTAACAAAAATAATTTTATTTGTTAGAAACATTCTTCTTCAGCTGTTTTACAACAATTTGTACGTTTAAGAAATGCATCAACCGAATTTCTTACGTTGCTTAATTCGAGATTTCTTGACTTTATCTGTTGAATGTCTTTATTTGAAGCAAAACGGTTTTCTTTCATGACCAAATGCAATTTAGTGAATGAAAGACAATTGCGAATATTAAGAACGTGAGAGTAAAAAAAAATAATTAAAAAAAAATCAGTAATAATTGACGAACGTTGAGAAATGTCTCAACGTTCGTCAACATAATATTGGGTCTGGGAAAAAGTTCGTGGCGTTTTTCCCGATAGATGGCATTGGTTGCCGATAACTAAAGAACAACAAGTCACAGCGACACCACCGACGGCTCGTTTTTTAGATGACCTTCCGAACGTTAGTTTGAGCGTAGAAACATTGTAATCGGTGCAGTGGTTGGAAAGTTATTCGCACTTGAAAATGGAGAAGAATAATGAGAAATTTCGCTATATTCTGCAATATTATTATGATAAGGGGAAGAACGCTGCGCAGGCTTGTGATAAAATTTGTGCTGTGTACGGTGAAGGTACTTTATCGAAATCTGTTGCGCGGAAATGGTTCGCTCGCTTTCGTTCTGGAAATTTCAATGTGAAAGATGAGTCACCCTGCGGTCGTCCAATCACTGAAAAATCTGATGAAATTCTTGAAAAAGTCCAACAAGATAAGCATATCAGCAGTGTCGGTATTGGCATGGAGCTAGGCATTGACCACAAAACTGTTTTGAACCATTTACACAAAGCTGGTTACAAAAAAAAGCTTGACGTATGGGTTCCTCATGAGTTGAGCGTGAAAAACATGATGGACCGAATTAACATCTGCGATGCGCTGCTGAAACGGAATGAAATCGAGCCGTTTCTGAAACGTTTAATAACCGGAGATGAAAAATGCATTACGTACGATAATCGGAAGCGTAAAAGATCGTGGATAAAGGATGGTGAGCCGTCACAAGCGTTCGCTAAGCCAACATTGACGCCAAAAAAAGTGATGCTGTGTGTATGGTGGGACTGGAGGGGAATCGTCCACTACGAGCTACTTCCAACTGGTCAGACGATTGATTCTCAACTCTACTGTGCACAACTAGAGAGATTACGCCAGGCGATTGAAAGAAAACGGCCCGAATTGATTAATAGGAAAGGTGTTGTCTTCCATCATGACAACGCCCGACCACACACTTCTTTGATGACCCGTCAAAAATTGAGAGAGTTTGGTTGGGAAGTTTTGATGCACCCACCTTACAGTCCGGATATAGCACCCTCTGACTATCATCTGTTTCGATCTCTGCAGAACTCTCTCAATGGAATTAAGTTGGTTTCAAAAGAAGCCTGTGAAAACTACTTGATTCAGTTTTTCGACCAGAAACCACAGAAGTTTTTCACCGATGGGATCATGGATCTACCAAAAAAATGGCGAAACATTTTCGATAATAATGGAGCATATTCGGTTTAAATTAATTCGTCCACGCGCCATGCGGGGACCAGTTGAATTTTACTGAAAAAACGCCACGAACTTTTTCCCAGACCCAATATAATGAAAATTTTACAGATTATTTAGGAAGCTTAGTATTTCGTAAATAGATCTCAACAACAAATAGCACTTAACTAATACCATTCAAATGAAGATATTGCGTTTATTTTTGAAACGAAGCATATACGCATTTATACGATTTTTTATCTCTGTATATGGATAACTCTTCTTAATATTGAAGATATAGGATCAGTTAAACTAGGAAAGTTGCTCAGAGAATTCGACGAGTATTTAACAGCATTTTCAGATTTGTCATTCCTCGTTAATTTTTTCAGGTACTAAAAACCTTGAAAATTTCTGATATTTACAGTTTCACGTATCTTCGTAACCACTGAAGAATAAAACTAAAAATGGTACCTGGTAGATATTTTTTCGTAGTATTTAATAATCTCAATAAAAGGTTAATTGCACATTTGATTTTTAAGATATAACACAAACTTATTTTTTTTAATGGCAATCATTGCACAGAACTACAAAAATCATCAGTGGCTCAGTACGCGTGCTATATTAGCGGCCAAAAACATCGATGTCAATACCATCAACTTCACCATTCAGAATGGAATACCCGGAGAAATAACAACATATAAGTCCATCGATACTGTGGTGAATCAAGACGAAATTGTCAACTATCCAACTAAATTCTTGAATTCGCTTGATTTGCCAGGCATGCCACCGCACGTTCTTACATTGAAAATTGGTGTACCCATCATTCTTCTTCGAAACATAAATGAACCACGACTTTGCAACGGAACCAGACTCTGAGTCAAGAAAATGATGAACAATGTTATCAAGGCACCAATTTTGACTGGAAAATTCAAAGGTGAAGACATACTGTTGCCACGTATCCCAATGATCCCGACAGATATGGCATTCGAATTCAAACGTTTGCAGTTCCCGGTACAATTCGCTTTCGCAATGACTATCAACAAAGCACAAGGACAATCGTTGCAAGTGTGTGGATTAAATTTGGAGAATCCATGCTTCTCACATGTGGTACTAAAATATAGAATTGAAACGAAACGCTGCAATGTCACAATTTTTTCAAAATGAACAAAATCAATAAAATGACTCAAAATTAAGTGAATATTTGTGTAATGTCCTTCCTTCAAATTTATTTTAGTTGGTGGCGTAGCAACGCGCGCAGGGTACAGCTAGTAACTAAATAAAAAATATGTTAAATAATTATATTTCTGTTTGATTTGTCAAACCATATAATTTTATACTAATTTTCTACCATCCAATGTTTATATTTTCCCCCCACAAGAGTAAATTTTTCATTTTCCTTCTATTTTTGACTCGTTTTCTAGCCATTCCATGTTACTCATACATCTCTGCAAATAATTCTTTAGACAATTTTATGCGATCTCGTAAAGATAAATGTTCCCAATACCTGTCTTCTCTAGATGTTGTTTTACCTTTCCATAGAACTTTTGGCCGGTCTTCATAACAAATCCTGTTGTTTTTAACTATATAGCATAGCGTTATCGCGTCATCATTGTTTATGAAATTTTTGTTAGTGACGACCCTTGCGAGTGTAACAAAATTATTTGAATTTGTTCTACTACGTTTAATTCACGTTGCCTTCGCTTTTTATTACAATACACTAAAGAACACAATGAAGTAACACTATATAGTTCCTTTAATAAATGACATTTTAGGATACAGCTTTAGAAACACTACATATAAACGTTCAAAGTAATGTTAAAAGTAGTAAATCACAAAACACATTACAACTACCGAGTGTTTGCCTAACCTTTATATAGAATTAATTACAGTACCTCTAATTAAGGAATAATAAACAGAGTGGGAACTGTGGGCTTTGGGCCAGTGGACCGCACTTCGAAGGAATGGAAGGGGTTTCGCAGGTAATAGATTTAAATAAACACTTATTTTTTACATAGCGTATTCAGTATATAGATGCACAAAGTGAATAAAATTAGTTAAGTATTTACAGTATCAGGCACCTTACAAAAGTTTCCTTACGTAACCATGTTTGCGGTGGAGAATAAATGTTCTTATATGCACAGCCCGGTTGTTCGACATCTAGTGATGAAATACTTGCATAATTAAACTAATCTTTTGTAATATTTAACAGACCTGTAATCCTACTATCACCAAAAATTTGTTTTAATCTGGTAAAATCTGAATCTTTCGTTAACACATTATCTACTTTAACAATAACACGAATATTCTATTAGTGTTATTGCTAAAGTAGATTGTGTGTTAACAAATTTTTGGTGATTAGTGGATCTACAGGTCCATTAACGAATGTTATTTTACTTAGGAAAGTATTTTATCATTAGATGTCAACAGTCGTTATCTGCACGGCGAACACGGTTACATATAGAAACTATTGAGACATAACTGATGTCGCAAATAGTTAAAAAATCTGGTCACCTTTGTCCATTTATGTATACAAACCGCTATTTAGAAGGAAGGGTAAGTGTTTATTTATATTAACTACTTGTTAAATCCCTTGCACTAGACGGGTCGCGCAGCTGCCCAAACGCTCGTGGTGCCAACTCTAGTAACAAACATATAAGTATCAGGTTGTAACATAAACCCTGTCCGAAAATTTGTAAAACTTGTTTATTAAATTTTTGTACAAAGTTTTTATTTATCAATCGTCAATGTATTTTCCCTCATTATTTATTACCGCTAGCCATCTTTCAGGTAACATATGAATTCCTCTACGGAAAAATTCTTCGGATTTTGAATCAAAAAATAAAGTTACTGCGGTTTGAACATCTTCTTGGGAATTGAAGCTTTTTCCATCAAGGTGGTTTTGTAAGCTTCGATATAAGTGGTAATCCGTAGGAGCAAGGTCTGGGGAGTACGGTGGATGTGAAATTTTTTCCCAGCCAAGTTCTTCCAATTTCTGAGAAGTGATGCGAGCCGTATGTGGGCGGGCATTATCTTGATGGAACAGAACACCGCGTCGATTGACCAGTGCTGGGCGTTTTTTTCGCAGGGCTTCCATTAAACGGTCGAGTTGCTGACAGTAAAGTGCGGCAGTGATGGTTTCGTTCATTCCCAGCATCTCAAAATGAATTACACCTTTAATATCCCACCAAACACAGAGCAATGTTTTCATTGGATGCAGTCCAGCTTTAGGCGTTTGCACCGCCTTCTCACCAGAACTAAGCCATTGATGATGACGCTTAATATTTTTGTATTGAACCCACTTTTCATCTCCGGTAACAATTTGATTTAAAAACGGAGCACGGAGATGACGAGAGTGCATTGAAATGCACACATCAATATGTTGGAGTTGTGCTGGCGATAGTTCATGCGGTACCCATTTTCCTAACTTTACCACTTTTCCCAATGATTGCAAATGACGATGTATAGTCATATGACTTACGTCAAATTCTTGTGCAAGTTCTCGCACTGTTGTAAATGGATTATTTTCAACCCGAGTTCGAAGGACCTCCCTATCAAATCCAGAAGGCCGCCCGGTACGCTCGTCATCCTTCAAACTTAAGTCACCGTTTCGAAACTTTTCAAACCATCTCCGACACATCCGTTCACTAACAACATCATTGCCATAGACACCTTGAATGTTTCTAACCGACTCACTCGCGTTATTTCCTTTTTTGTATTCGTAAAGCATAACATGTCGAATATGTTCTTTTGTCACTTCCATCTTTAATGGACGAAAAAGAAATTGAGAACAATATGTACACTCTTCAAAAGTTGCAGAAGTACTGACTAACTTATTGCGAATAAACCAATATGACTCATATTGCAGAGATTTCGCAACGTTTCGTCGTAATGCGTATATATGCGAGTTGCTGCGAGAATCGGACAGAATATATGTTACAACCTGATATTTACCATGGGATTAGTAGTGCAGTCAGTATTAGCTTTTCTCGAGGATACATATGATTAAAGCACATGCAGTTTGTTTTTCTAATAGTGAAGCTGCCTCGTTTTATGAGTACATACATATTTCTTTATATAGACAGAAATAATACATAAAATTTCAATACACCAACGTATATTTTAAATTATTACTAGGGCTGCCTATTCTCAATTAGAATTTAAGAGCGTCACTTTAAGACTATTAGGTAATATTAAAAAGTGTTCGAGCAAGCGCTCACTATTGTAATAAGGTTCTAGCAAGTGCGTATTGACTACTACATTATTTGCAGTCAATGTTTATTGAATGTGTAAATATGACTAAAAGTAACTTAGGGTATAATGTAAAGTAAGTATAAATTAGTATTAGTATTAGTATTCCGTTTTCCTCGAACTAAATCGTCTTCCCAATTTTGTATAAGAAAAAATCATTCATATGTCCAGTTTTCCTTGTTTGTAGCTGAGTTGAGGGTATATTTATTCCTCTCTTTAGATTTTCGCATTCTAGTGAATTCTACTGTACGTATCCTAATTGAATTCTTACCAACGTTCGTTACGGGTTAATTTTGCCTTTTCGTTTATTTCGACGTGTAATTACTTATATGATTTACAATATAGTTCACTTTGTCCATATTTTGTTGTAGACCACTGTATATTTCAGTATTTAAAATCATTGTGAGTATTAAAGTTAAATCATTTTCACATCCTTAACAGTTTTCCAGTTTAATTCCTTATTTTACAGCTGGAAATTTAATTGATTTAATTTTTTTCATTACGGCCCTGTATTATTATATTTACTTAAACTAAGAGATTCTCCTTATATAGTCCACTAGTTTAATTTTTGTTTATTATTTTGAAATTAGTGTAATATTTTACTTGCTTACCTGCGTGAATTGATCACCTGATCGATTGTAAAATATATTAGTTTAAATAATAAATTTATTTACTTCAGCGTTGCCTATGATTAAGTAATAATTTTATTTTAAAACTATCCTAATTTTCTTTTCAATTATAAACTGTTTTGAATTTATTTTTGGTATTATTAATTATCTCCTCAGGATTTTTCTATCGCCACGTAAGGTTTCCCAGCTTGTTCATATTTGTTTTTAGTGTTATTGAAATGTTGTTTTCTTCATGGTTGCAACGATTAATTAATTTCAGTCAATTATAATATCTGCGTATCTGTTTTCTAGTTATTTTAAATAATTCTATAAATCTTTAAATAGTTGCATTTTAATAATGATCCCGTAAATGTTTATTATTTTCGTCCCGCTTTTCTTTTCTAACGAGTAATATATAACCTACGGGATGACACTAAAATCTTGCTTCTTGTCAAATCATTTGTTAGAAAGTTAATATCATGAGTGAATTAAAATGCTTTCTTGGGTGATGTGAATTAGCATTTTTCCTTGAAGAAAAGATTTTGCCTGCAACGTTAGTTGGATCAGATAATGCTAATTCGAAAAATTAGTCGGAATGCGGACCGACATGACTTCACGTCTACGTGGCTTTAATACATCATCTTCGTTTTAATCTAATAAATCACCATCTTGGCAGGTTAACGAATTTTGCTTGGCCCTCTACATTATATGGTATAAAGGCATGAGTTTTAAAGAATTAATATCTGGTTGGAATAATTTTTGGAATTATAATTTTCTTGTATTACGTCATAATTGAGCCTGATTGTATAAGGTAGGATCTACGATTATTATAAGTGTCATATGTTTAAACAAGTGATGACCTTGAATAAACTTTCTAATAAAGATCATAAATCATCATAAGGAAGTGACATTTAATTCTATTTTTTTGTCCCTACATAATAATCTTATGTGTGGTTAGGGATAATCTATACTTATTTCAAATAAATTAATATTCGATCTAGCTTAACATTTATACATCATTTTACCACTTTCAGTTTATCATATAGTTTTTTTATATATTAACTTGAATTTTGTTGAACTTGTATGTTTTGTATATTTAATAGTATAAGGAATAAAACGTATATAAGCTGAATAAGTATTCAGTTTCATGTATAATATTCAAGTATTCAGTGTTTTATTCCTATGGCGCATTAAATCCATATTGATATATCTAAGTACACGCACCAGAGAAATTGACATAGTGTAATGAAATGAATTTTTTTTAATCAGTCGATTAATTAGTATATTATTATCTTTATTTTGACTGGCGTATTCGTTTTCTTTTTATTTTTTCCCCTTCTTCTTATCTGAACCATTGGGCGATGGTTGTATGACTTGAACATATTTCTTTGATTTTTTTCCTCATATTTTATTAAATCTTGTAAGCACAACATAAGCAATTAATACTATTATTGCTTAGGATATAAATAAACAAGATTTCTATGAATTGAAAAGACATCATTTCTGTTTTGTTTCAATAAGAGTCGGAAATTTTTTGTGGATTATTTTATAAACATATGGATGAAATAATGCAAGAAGTTAATAAAGTACGAATTAATGTTTATTATTTTTTAATTTAATTTAAAAGAAGTGTAACCAACGAAATTTTAAAAATCATTTAATTATTTTAAAATGAAACAGAAGAATCCAACCTCGAGTTTGAGCTTCTGATTATATGGTCATATCTGTGACCATTTGTTACATAAATTAGATTTAGACTATAAACTATTGACTTTTCTTTGCTTTTCACTGACTATTAGTAAAAAATAAAATTGTGGTACAAATTTATCGTTTATAATTTCGAACTACAAAAGATTGTTAGAGAATATTAGCATTGTCCTACAATTTGTTGTGTGATCCACAAAACTTTTTCTTAGAGTTGGCAAAGGAAGAGAAAGACAGATATAGCAGTCATTTCTGAGATAAACTTAATCTTCTGCCATTAAATTCGAATGCTATTATCTACTGACAAATTTCCGCATATCTTTGACAAAAATTCTCAACTTATCAATTCTACGTATTATAAATGACTTCGAATATGGTTAAAAGATATGCGGAAATTTGTCAGTAGATAATAGCGTTCGAATTTAATGGCAGAACATTAAAATAGCGAAATGACAGATAAATTAATAACTAAAATCAATTTAAGATATATACGATTCTTCTCATAGTTCACCCTGAACAAAACTTTTATGGCTCGCACCCTATTTACATTCTAATGTGCCTTAAATATTCAATGAAAATACTTGGAAAAGTATTTGATATCTACTAAGAAAATTGAAGTCATTTCCATGAAATAAATTTTTTTTACAGATTACTTCTTCCGTATTCCATAAGAAAACTCGTTTGGTATTTTGGCGAAGGACAAAAACATATAAGTCATTCCGAGGCGTACATGTATGCTGGTCTAATAGTATTTTCTATTTTAACGGAATGCTTCCTAGGTCATCCCAGTATGATGGCTTTAATGCATATATCGATGAAGTTGAGGGTGTCTTGTAGTGCAATGATATACAGAAAAACATTGAGACTAAGTCAAAAGGCTTTAGGTCAAACAACTATAGGTCAATTAGTAAATTTATTATCGAATGATGTTAGTAAATTTGACCAAGGCTTCGTGTTAGCACATTATATTTGGATCGGTCCTATACAAACAATTGTTGGCACATATATGATTTACAGAGAAATTGGTATTGCCACATTTGGTGGAATAGCATTTCTGCTGTTTTTTATTCCTATGCAAAGTAAGTACTTATTACGTTTTTATGGGGAGATATAATAAATTTGAAAAATAGGTAAAGTAAAATTCATTATTAATTAATACAGACCATTTTAAAATATAAAATCTTAATCAAGTAATAAATTTTTACCGTAAATATTATGAAGTACTAATAATTGAGCCACTAAGAATGAATACTCGTAGAGAAGAAATAGGTTCAGATTATGTAACGCAGTATTTGGGTAGGAAACATCATCTTATCTCTTCCGTGGTAACATATTCAGTATACGGTATAACATAAAGGTGTGGGATCTAGTTAAGTATGAATAGCTTAATATGCATTCAACGAACTTCTACTGCACAGCACATATTATGGCCAGGCATATCCACAAATTAAGTTTCAAATTATAATAAAAACTACAGTTTCTGCGCAGAATATTAGTGCCATCTGCAAATATATGGTTTCTGGTTGTATAGCACACTCACAATGTCGATTAATGAAAATCTGCCAAAAAACCACAAACTTTGAGGTACTATACCGATTCCTAAGGGCAAACAATCTTAGTCTCCTATCTCCCGATTCGGTGATTCTTCATGATCTCACAGAGTCTGTTCTAGGATGTTGACTACCTTATCGTGGCCAATCTCTTCAGCAATGAATAATTCTAGCAAAATTTCCTATAGTGAGTATTGCATTTCTCACGAAATGCAATACTCACCTCATGTAGTCCAACGAACTCTTCGAACTTTTCGCATTTTAAATCAAATTAAGCTTTTTTGTTATAGTTTCGTAAAAAACGATACAAAGACATTGTTTCCTTACTACTTTTTTATCATTTATTATTCTCAACACAGCAAACATTTGTACAATATTTGGTTTAAAACCAATTACACTTTACTGAGTGATTCGCTTTTTTTCACATAGTATATTTTTAACATTAGGTTTCTTATCACTTCTTTTTCCTCAAATTTTAAACAAGGGATTATTTTCTAAGAAAATAATTGTTATTAATTATATCTACATGATATGGGTTTTTATTTCAGTATATTTAGGAAAACGAACATCAGTATTACGATTGAAGACAGCTTTAAGAACAGACGAAAGAGTACGCTTAATGAATGAAATTATATCAGGAATACAAGTTATTAAAATGTACACGTGGGAGAAACCGTTCGCTAAATTAATCGCTTTGGCTCGAAGGTAAGTTATTTATAAATTGTTTTATCACATACAATTTTACGTATCAAATGTGCACATATACCTTTATTGGAAATAAACATATATGGTACTGTATATCCAAGTATAGCATTGACTGCTAATTTTTTTATACATTTGTATTATGAAACAAAATGTTTAATTATTTGTATTGACTAAAAATTGTATTTTCTTTAAAAAAAAATTTTATGACATCGTTTATACGTAAAATAGTAAAAGCATTAACAAAGAGAGTAAGATAATTGAAATTTATCTATTGGAAATATATATAATCAATAACTTACACATTGTTCATCAAATAGAATTACGGTTTAATGTTCTTGTTCACACTAATGGTACAATTACTCCTCACAGAATATAGTATTTGTGTTTATATCGGAGGGGTGATGTTTAAGTCTTTCCTTTCGAGAGAAAAGCAAAAGCTCCACAATATATATATTTGAATAAATACTGAGATACATTTAAAACATGTACTATGCCAGGTTATTTTCTTCTTATTGTAAATTTGCAGTCGCGAAGGATAATATGATTTGGATCAAACCAGAACTTATTGTAATTGTATCTTTGATTGGAAATGCTGGAGTTTTATTATATTAGAGTCACTGGTCAGACACCAGAGTTGAACATCGTAGGTATTCCCAGGCTCTCCATTTTATAAAACAATACTTTTTTCAATAGTTATTGGAGAATAACTAATGAGTCATACAAGTTAGGCTCGCTCATACTATATATTCTACCCGCGTTATACGTCTATTTGTATGTCTAAATATCCCATTTGCGTAGAATTATAGTGTTAGTATAGGGTCACAACTGAGTACCTTTCTTTTTTAACGCAAATGTAACGTGGGAAAATTTTGTAATTTTAGTTTACCGAGATATCTCTGGAAAAATCGTGTCTCTGCTTTTGGGTATTTGTGAAAAGCCACTAGCTTACTGTCATTGGCAAAAGTTTCAGTTTTGGTGTCATTATTCCTTGTCTCAGAATAAGGAGCGATTCAAATAACCCTCTAAAACCTAGCTTCAAAATGTAATTTATCATAAAAATTAAACATAAACCGTTGTGAATGTAGTAATTTGTCAACAATATTAAATTTTATTGTTTGTTCTATGTGAAAAGAATTTATTTCAATAGAATTATGATTATACAAAACTTACTTTTTTTTATTAATATATACAGTCTATTCAAATTTAAGACATAACTTATTTCTAGTAAATTTCAGCTTATAAATATTTCTAGAAATATTCACTTCAGTATGAAATTACTATATTTAAAATTTATTTGTAAAATTAAAAGTAAAACGTTACAGTAAAAATTTATTATATAATACATAATAACAATTATAAACATAGAAACATTATCAGCATAAACTAATCACTTGTGCTGGGTAATAATAAATCACTTTTATTACACATACCAACTCAAATAATAAATGATTCTACAATATTATCCAAGCCCACATTCTTTTTTCCACTTCAATTACATGGTTGATGCAATTTTTCCAGTTAGTTATTGTATGATAACATTTGTAATTGTTTCCATCAAAAGTTCTCATACATACGAGGGTAGTTTTACAAGTAGTGAGAATGGAAAAGAAAAACGAATTTTTTAAATACAAAATAATTTTTATTTTTCAATATATTCTCCTAAAAGAGCAATACATTTATTCCAACGGTTCTCCAATGCCCTTATGCCATCTCTAAAGTCCGATTCCGGAAGGCTTGCAAAATACTCATTTACGAAGATGACAAGCTCGTCGTTAGACGAAAATTTCTTTCCACCTAGTGCCGTTTTCAATTTTGGAAAGAGGTGGAAGTCGGAAGGGTCTAAATCCGGCGAATAAGGCGCATGCGGTACTAATTGGAATTGCAACTCGTGGATTTTGGACATCGCAACTGTGCTGGTATGCGAGAGAGCGTTGTCTTGGTGAAACAGAATCTTTTTCTTTGCCATTCCTGGCCGTTTAGCACGAATCTGAACATTTAATTTTTGTAGAAGTTCTGCATAATATTGTCCGTTTATTGTGGCACCTTTCTGAAGGTAATCAATGAGCAAAATGCTCTTTGAATCCCAAAAAATTGATGCTATAACCTTGTTTGCTGATAAAGTGGTTTTCGCTTTCTTTGGAGGTGCAGAACCACGTTCTAACCATTGTTTCGACTGTTGTTTAGTTTCGGGTGTACTGTAATGTATCCAAGTTTTATCGCAAATAACAAATCGCCTACAAAAATCAACCGGATTCCGCTTATAAAGGTCCAAACACTCATTGGAAATGCGCAAACGAGTGAACTTTTGATCAGTCGTAAGCAATCGCGGCACACATCTTACTGAAAGCTTGGAAAGGCCCAATTCTTTCGTTAAAATGTGGTGTACGCGTACTGTTGAAATGTTTACCATGTCTGCTATCTCTCTCACTATGAGTCGTCGATCTTGCGTAATAATATTATGGCTTTTCATAATTATTTCCTTAGGAGACACAATTTTGGGTGCTCCAGAGCGCGCTTCATCAACACAGCTTGTTCTACCACGTTTAAATTCATTTACCCATCTACTTATTGTGGCGGATGATGGAACAGATTCACCTAATGTTTCCCGTAACTCATCTTTTATTTCCGTAGCTTTCATACCCCTAATTACGAAGTATTTAATCACCGTACGATACTCTGCTTTTTCCATTTTAACAAAACGACGTGTTGCTTCTTTTTCAATCAGCTGTCAAAAATAATCTAATGAATCGATTTATCTAAATATCGGAATGTAAACATATAAATAGGCAACCTAAATTACAATGCATTTGTTTTACCAATTAGAGCGCCACCTATGTGTTATTTTCACTACTTGTCAAACTATCCTTGTATGACTTTTTAAATGTAGTAGTTTTTTAAGATACTTCACTTTTTATTTGTGCACAAATGATTTCAATTGGATTGAGCTCACAACGATATGGTGATAATCTCAAAACAGCTTTATTTGCAGCAGCTGCGTTTCTATCATTTCATATATATGTATAGATTATATTGTTCCTTATGAAGATGTACTAGATGCAATAATTCAGCATGTAACATTTCTGTATTATATTCAATATTTTTGGAACATAACCAATCTTGGCTTGCGGCTTTCCTCCATGAAGAAGTTGATAGACATTCTACTCTACATAAATGATATGATCTATTGTCCATCATTATAACAGCATTATCTGCTAAGTTTGGCAATACTTGTTCGAACCATTCTCTGAAAACAATACTATTCATTTCACCATGATAGTCAGCTGCTTTTTTAGCTTTGAAAGGCAACAGTCCATTCAACACAAATCCGAATTCAGATCCTATGTGAAGTATTATTAATCACTACTTAGGTATTTTCAATTTTGTTTACAATCCTTCAATAAAAGCTTGTTGTGTACTTATTATACTTGCATCAGTCCAAACTTTTTCTTTGTGTGTCTTCATTTAACCCTGTTTTCTCTAAGTAAAATATTGGGTGACCTTCATCACTATAACGTTTTATTGTTCTCAGATATTTTCTTCTCCACATTCATCCTTTTCTATTAGCATATTTTTTTTTACACTTGACATCTGAAAAATAGATTAAATATGAATATTTTATAATATAATCAACTTTTCATTTGGAATTAATCAGTTTCAATAATCTGTATAGAGTTGCTCGAATGATTTTTGGTAGACTCATCTCGAGTTCGTTTTCAAAAAAGAAACTGTGCTCCATCTGCCATACAGTACTTTCGACAGATTGATCAAATTCTTGAAGTTTCCAATGCCTGCCTACTTGTTCTTTAGGAAGCCTGAATTCATCTGTTTGTTTATATTCATTGATAATTCGATATACAGTTGATTTTGCCAGCACTATAATTCATTCTTTATAATATATTGTTATGTAAGCAATACCTATAATTTAATTAGCGTTTCAGAGATGTTCATTATAATAATTGTCGTTCCCATTGTTGGAGTTTGCAGCGTTAGAACATTATACTTATTCAAAACGGTTTGTTTTTCTTAGTGCGTGGGATGTCCCTGTCGTTGACAGTTTTTGGGGTGGCGATACTAACGGTTTGCTCGAAGCTTTGCGATCACTCATTTTATTATTGTACTCAAAAGTATAGATTTTTATTTAATAATACAATAAAATAAATAAATAAATGCATAAACTTAAACACTTTCACGTTATGAAATATGGTGGATACCCGGTATTCATTTTTTCATATTAAACTTGTTTGTTCAAGAATTAATGAAATCATTCAAATTCTGAGACAAGGTATAGTACTTTGTAAATTTGCTTTTAGATTAGAGGTATAGCATAAAGCCGAGAGCATAACCCTTATCTTAAGAAATAAATATTTCTTAAGATTCGGTCTGGGAGTACCGTCAGGTAAAATTTAAGTAATTTATATAATAGATGTGAGTGTTTTTTGTTTATTTTATAAAGCGGACCGGTATCTTAAATTTTATTGAGAGCATGAGACACGTCGAGACATGCCGCGCAGCAGTATCTTATATTTTCGATTGTAACGACGATTTTGTATATGTAAATTAAAAGGTAAACGAGTACATACGCCACTATATTTAATGTGACTTATTTTTGAAGAATATGTATCGTAGAAACTTGAAATAAAATATATTTATGTAAGTATTTTTTAAGCTTTCTGTGCAAAATTGTATTGGCTCTAGCTGGTTGCATGTTCAGTTTAGTGAAATGCATTGTTCATTTACGACATTTCAATATCTTCACGCTAGTACCAATACTTCTAATATTAAAATATGTCTACCTCGCTGCTCATATTTTTAATTTTCATAATGGGGAAGGGGTGGAGGTATTCTGTGATAAAAGATCTATGGTAAAAAAATGGATTGTGAAATACGAAGTGTCACAATTTAATCCTCAAAAAAATGGACCTTTAAAAAATATTCATACGAAACGATACATTAGGGAAGACTAGCAGCTTAAAAGTACTTCCTTTATACATCATACATGTATTGAAAAGATCAGTGATTAGTAGTAAAAATTTGCAGTTTTCAATGTTGTCTGAAATGAAAACAAATCATGGCCTGTCAGAAATAGAAGCATAGATTATTTGCAAACTGAAAAAACACAGCAAAATGTGGCTGAAGTGTTTGCAGTGAACCAAAGCGTAATTTCCAGACTTTGGAATCTCTTTTTTTAATTGAAAGTGTTCAACGAAGGCGAAGGCAAGATCGGCCAACATCAACAACATGAATAGATAATTAAGTCTTATCGCAATTGACACGTAGAAACCGCGCTCTTAATACAATCTACTCAAAATGAGAAGAGTGACGTAATGGCGTAAGTATTGGAGTGCATACCAACTTTATTTCATAGAAAATGGAGCTGTGACTGTCCAAAGATATTTTGTTGAGGTTCCGCAACTACTGTTGTTATGAAAGATAATGTTCGTTCTCATAGAGAAAAAATCTTGAACAACTGGATTAATAAAGTTGGTATAGAGAGATTCGCCAAATGGTAATTTAAAACAACACGTTTGAGATGTTGGGAAACACGTATTGATACACGAAATATGTCACCAAGAACGATTCAGACATTACAAATTACTATCAGGAGGGAATGGGATATAATTTTTAAAACAATGTTCGGATATCTAATCCCATCTCAGTCATTTAAATGCCTTTTAAACACTTTTACATAAATTATTGCGATAAAACTTGAATTTAATACATATTTTTATATTTTTTACACTAAAAATGCAAAATTTTATACTCTCGCAACAAAATCACATTAAAAATTGTTCAAATATGTTTTTCAGCTTGTACTGTGTATAACGTAATTTAAGTAGCATATCCTATACATTTAATGAATTTAATATTTTAAATATTTGCAGGTCGGAAATTCGTGCCATTCGTGCCCATTCCTATCTGCTCGGAATAATGTTTTCTTTTGAAACATTCATAACAAGAACCTCTATTTTTATTAACCTTTTGACGATTTTTTATTTGGGAAATGATATAACTGCAGAAACAGTGTTTGCAGTAACAGCGATATACAATGTTATGCGACCCATCATAACTATGATTTTTACAATAAGTATCTCATCTATTGCGGAAGTAAACATTTCTGTAAATCGAATAAACAACTTTTTGCGTTATGAAGAGCTTCAGCAGGATCAAGATGAAAATACTAATGGTGATCTCAAGACAAACGGTTCGGTAATGAACAGTATTATTAGTACAGAAAAAAGTTCTGAAAAGCAGGAAATTTACAAAGAAGTATGTGTACGATTAAAAAAACTTAATGCTAAATGGCACGAAGATTTGAAAGAGAATACCTTATGCGATATCGACCTGAGTGTTGATGGTGATAAAATAATAGCTGTGATAGGACCAGTAGGCAGCGGAAAAAGCAGTATACTTAATGTGATACTTAAAGAATTGCCAGTAACGAGCGGTAATTTAGAGGTTGTAGGTAAAATTTCTTTCGCATCGCAAGAACCATGGTTATTTAATGGTAGCGTTAGGCAAAATATATTATTTGGAGATGAATTTGATGAAGGAAGGTATATGAATATTTTAAGAGCGTGTGCTCTGGAATCTGACCTAATGATCTTGCCTTATGGAGATAGGACAATAGTGGGTGAGAAAGGAAAAGCTCTGAGTGGTGGTCAAAAAGCACGTGTAAATTTGGCAAGATGCGTTTACAAGAAAGCAGATATATATTTATTAGATGATCCATTATCAGCAGTAGATACGAAAGTGGGCAAACAACTTTTTGAAGAATGCATAATGGGGTACTTAAAAGGAAAAATTAGAATCTTAATAACTCATCAATTACAGTACTTAAAAAGCGCAGACCATATTATAATACTTAAAGATGGCGAAATACAAAAACAGGGTACTTATTCTGATCTCCAAACGAGTGGTTTAGATTTTGCAAAATTATTGGAGGAGTTCCACTCGCCGGAAGAAGAAGAAAATGAAAGAAAAATTAAGTTAAGACAAATGTCTGAAACGGAAGAAATAGAAGACGATTGGAAAGATCCGGAAAAGGATAAAGAACATATGGAAACTGGTAAAGTAAAGTTAAAAGTTTATAAAGCATATTTACGATTTGGCGGCTCTTGGTTTACGATTTTCGCATTAGCGCTTTTATTTATCCTCTGTCAAGCTTCTGGAAACGGTGTCGATTATTTTGTTAGCTTTTGGGTTAATATGGAACAAGATGCAAGAACCAATAATAGCACTGATTTGAAGATGATTCGTTATAATGTAATTTACACGTATGCTGGCCTTATATTGTTGCTGATAATATTTGCTGTATCGCATTGCATATATTATTTCCTATTTCTCATGAAAGCGTCTATTAGGATACATGATGTGATATTTTCAAATGTCACTGATGCAGTAATGCGTTTCTTCAATAAAAACCCATCGGGAAGGATATTGAATAGATTTTCCAAGGATTTGGGCATAATAGATGAGTATATACCACTTGTACTCTTCGATGTAGTTGAGGTAAGTCCATAATGCAGTATACTTTGTTTGTTATTGCCCAAACTTTGCACGTGTAAATTTTAATAGTTATGCTCAAAGTGTTAGTGGTCTTTTATAAAAATGTAATGTAGTTATCAAATATTGACAGGGCAGATATATGCAGTGCTTTAGAAAAACGTCAGATTTAATGAAAAATATTTGATCAAATAAAGAAGTTGTACTCTGAGCAGGTTCGAAAAAATAAAGTAGTTAAAAATGATATAATAAAGTCATTTCAAATTATGTTTTACGAATTTTTATGACAGTCATTATATTCTAGATTTATAAATTTAAATATAATATTAATAATAAGCCAATCAAAAAATTATAAACCTTTTTAATATCATACGAAACAGAAATTTGTTATTCTAATCCAAGCACTTGATATAGTGCCATTTTATGTTAATTACATTTAATATTCAACTATTGTTGTAAATTAAACATCTACTGCATTAAATAGTACACCCCGATCTAACAAATGATTAACAGATATTATGGCATAACTTCTGATTAATGAATTGTTTTATTGCTTAATGCAAATCTTTTTGATTTTGTTTTTCTTTTAAAAAATTAAATATTCTTGAAACTCCAAAACAAACTTCGATTTTATGTTACGAAAACAATGCTTTTCACTAATTAATTAAAAATGTTCTTTGCGGAAGCGTATAATAAAATTATTTCAATTTTTATTTGACTGAAAATTTTAGCATTATTTATGATGATCGAAACACGTAGTTTTGATGTATTTGAATTTATTTCGTTTCCAAATCTTCGTTTTGACAAATTTTTTTGTTCGATGAGGGGTTCCACCCAAATCCCATTTTATACATGAACCTAACAGGCAAGATATTTATTTGCCGTGGTCGCTGCTTATGCATTGTTGAATTCAAATTCATTTATTTAATCTGGTCGGGGTTTTAAGTTGTATAAAATATTAGTTGCACTAAGGTATGAAAAGCATCACTGTTTGAGATAGAGTGGAGGCAAGTATGTCATCTTGGTGCATTTTTCATTTTTTACTGTGGTATGCATGTCTACATTTGAATTATATATATTACGACGATAATTTGGCGAGAAGTGAGATTTGAAATGAAACAAATGATTTAAAGTTAAGTATTTGTCACTATTTTTCATCTTCAACGCACTTGCGTTAACGATACTGTATTGCCATTATAACATTTTTCTAATAATCTTTCTTAATGTCCGCAAAATATTGTTCCTTTACTGTAATAAGTCCTTCCAATCAAAACGACCTTCCAATTAGAAAAAGTTTGAGTTTATGTAATAAATTGAAAAAATTTGATCCTGAGTTTGGAAAATAACATGGGCGAGGCATAGTTTGAAATGTTAATTGATTAAATTTTTTTCCGAACTACTTGATTAATGTGAGAACGTCCGTTAATAGTTTAGGTCTTTTTAAGATAGTCTATGAAAATTATCCTCTTCAAGTCACAAAAAATCTAAAACATTACCTTACCTGCCGACGCAAAGATCTTGGCTTTCTTTGGAAATGGTGTTAAGTGAAAATGGACTACCATTGTCACTTAAAGTTTTTTGCATATCAACCAATATTTCAAATGTGTTTAGTTCTTTAAAAAATAAATATTTTAATTTTCAAGTAAAATGTCAGAATCCAACAAAATTTCTTTTGCCACCATAAAAAAATACAGCGAAATTAGAATATAATATTATGTTTGAAAGATTGACTCTCATGCCCTCCAAGTTGTTTTCGTACTTATTAATGAACGATAGAATTTTAATCCACTATTTTGCCATATACGAGGCGACCTAGAAAAGTTTTCTACTTGACAATAAAATAAGGAACCTATGATTTTATAGATAATTTTAGTTTTCAGTGTAATTTCCCTTAACTACAATGCACTTGTGCCACCTGTTTTGAAATTATTCAAACAGCAAAAACGATTTCTATTAATAGGCATTAATCTCTTTTTCGATTGGTTATCGTCTACAAGATAACGTCCACTTAGGTGTGTTTTCAAATCTCTAAATAAAAAGGAGTCTGATAGAATCCAATCCGCACTGTGTAATGTGTGGTTGGAAGATTGGTTAGGCTGGCTTCTTTGTGAAGCCGCCCATTCTTATGAAGTAGGACTTCTTTGTTGCGCAAATGTGGACGTTTTTGATTAATAGCCGTATGTAATTTTGTTAACGTATTACCGTAGATAACTGCTGTTATTGTAGTCCATTCTGGCATATACTTAACAAGAATAACTTCTGTTTTGTCCCAAAAGACGGTGAGTAATCTTCAACAAATTCACGGCTCCACCGAAACTGTTGGTCAAATATGATGGAGCCTCGTCTCCATATACTGCAATCATTCATTCGTGAATGGCTTTAGGAGAACTCTGCTCCTTTTTTTTCAAGAATTTGATGATGCCGTGATGTTCTAATTTCATGAAATCAATTTTCTATTACGAAACACTTTGTTAAGCGCAGAATCATAATTGAAGTCAAGTTTGACAAATAGGTAATATAATATTGTCACTATTGAAAGTTACTAAGCAACGCAAATTTAATTCTTTCTATCATGGCTAAGTAGATTTCCTTTTTAGCACCTTTTAGAAAATGTCATTATTATTATCAACACAGCTGTTTTAGCTATTACTTGCTTTCACGTTTAATACCATCTTGCGGAAATATTTGTTGCCATCTCAGTATGCACTGGTGATATTCGTTCTCATCTTTTCAATTAGTTAGAAAATCTGATAAATAAGTAAGTGCTAGGTTTCTAAATTTTTATTATAAAAAACTGAAATAAATTCTAAAAACTAAAATTGTAATTAGAAATCATTGTAAAATTACCTTTTGAAGCTTATTCTTTATTATTATGTAAGAGAACACTTGGTTTTTAAAATTATCACATGTTATCAATTGTAAATTTTTTGCGCATTTGAAAAAAATTCTATTATTAAAATAATATAACAATAGAAACAAATTTTGTTGCATATTAAAACTACAACTTTACAATATTTTTCGTTATATTTATCCTTAATACTGAACCATAGTACCTAGGTTTTCAAATATCCTTTATACAAAAATTTGCTATTTCAATCTTTAATCGCATTTCTCTATAACAGTACTTGTTTTTGAAGGAGTTCATTAAAGATAATGGTCATTCCTCACTGTTAAATAAAAATGGCACCATTTCCTCTACTACTTCGCGCGTTAAACACAAACGAAGCTTTTTTTCAAATAGATCTTTTATAATCTATTGTCCATATGTTCTGGGACTATATATTATATAATACTGCACATTTAATTTTAATTTGATTTGCAGGTTGGCCTCTTATTATTTGGAGCATTAGCGTTATCAATTGTTGTGGATAAATGGTTGGTACTACCGTCCATTGTGCTATTACTAGTATTTTATTTCATGAGAGTTGTTTTTATAAGAACTAGTAGATCTGTAAAAAGAATTGAAGGCATTTGTAAGTATTAAATGTTTGAAGTGATATATTGAAATTTTAATATTTAATTGATAAATTGTAGATCGCAGTCCTATATTTGGTCAAATAACGGCATCCATGAATGGCCTAACAACTATACGTGCTTTCGGAGCTCAAAAAATATTAACGAAAGAATTTGATAATTATCAAGATCATCATAGTTCAGCATGGTATCTGTTTCTGGCTTCTACTCGTTGCTTTGGTTTTTGGTTGGAAATCGTTTGCGTTATTTTTATATCTACAGTAATATTGAGCTTATTGAGTTTGGAGAGAGGTGTGTTAATTACAGTGTTAAAAGATTCTTTTCATTGCAATTATAAAGAGAAATCAATTTCACCATTTGTTTGTACTCATCTCTTGGACCAGTATATTTTGCTTTAAAGTTTTCTTGGGAATCCTATATTATTTTTTTCCTACTACAGTCGGGCCTCGATTATCCGTGATCCGGTTAACCGGTAGCCCCGATTAACCGTGATGGCCTCTGTTTTTTGTTTACAATGTTTTCAAGTTGTTTGCTTTGATTAACCGTGATTACCCCTATTATCCGTGATGGCAGAATACAATACATATGTACATACAATACATATAATGAGCATGAAAACGGGGAATTCCCTTGTTAGCATACGACGAGTCAGAAGCATTTACAAGTGATTAGTTTAATTTTGAAATTTGAGAAGTGCGGGTGGTTAGATCTAAATATATTTAGTATGGCATCGTTATCAGTGATAAAAAGACAAAGAAACGTTTTAAATATTGATGTAAATATGTATGTACACCAATGTTCACTTGTTAAATAATAAAAATATTAAAAAACTGTATAATCAAAATTGTTATTCGATTAACCGTGAAAATCGATTATCCGTAATGCTTCTGGTCCCGACCATAACGAATAATCGAGGCCCGACTGTACTTCAATAGCTGTTCGTATATTCTGAACTACGTTTATATTTTCATGTTATCCATCCCCTGTTGCAAATATTTTATTTTAAATAAATAAAACTTTGGTGCGATATATTGAACATATGGTTTGCGTTCCAAATTGAAGAGCGTTTATGTCAGTGGCACTCCTTAGCGTTCGAAAAAAGGGTGTTACACTCCAATTACGTTCAGAATTTGAAAGACCTTGTCACGGGATGCGCTCTTGTGCAACTAGCTTTAAATTTGAATGTAAATTGCTTGGTTAAGATACATTTCAGTAAATGATATTGTTTGATGTGCTATGTCGACGTGTATTTTGGAAATTGGAAATAAATTGTTTGTTATAAAAAATACAGTACAAAGGGATCCAATTGCGATATTTGCAATCTATATAAACAAATTATTAGATTAATTACAAATATACGCCTAACGTTTGAAAACAAAGAACGGCTTGCAAAGCGGGTTATCGAAACGAGGTGTGCTCAAACGGTTGCCTCTCGGCTTTTATATGACGCCAATATTTCGCCTACTTTAGTCATATTTTAAATAAAAAATAGGAACTGTTACACGAATTTCAAATAAATTCGTGCGTATATAAGATTTGCACTCCAATTTCGATTTTCTCATTAGCAAAACAAGTGCACTTACCAATTGCATTATCGAAATATAAGCCTGAAATAATTTTAAGTTATTGATGTTATTTATACTTACAATACGATAGCAACATATTTTCTGTTTATATTTATGAGTAAATTACTATATAATATAGGTGCCGAACAAAGTTATAAAAGCGCGTGATATTCATATGATTTTTGATTAATGTAATTGGATCGGCTTTCGGTTGTTAAGATTGTTACTGTGTAATTACAGTTCATATCAAACAATTATATCAGGCTAAAATATTCAAATCACTGGTAACTATATTACCCGTCTTACAGTTGTTAGCTGTCATTATATTTTCCAGTGTTAGTGTCCTTGTCCATAGTTTCTTTTTGGCTTCCGGCTGAAACTGCATCCCTGAGACTGCCGCTTCGATTGCCGATGTTTCGTCCATTCTTGCAAAGGATATCATCAGGGTTATTGTGAAACAGAGAAGTCAGTTACAGTGCAGCCGTGAGAAGATCAATAGCAGGTCCGAGGATATACCTTGCAGGAGCGAACTGAACATTAACAAATACAGCAGCAGTGCCAAAGATGCGGTTCCAGCACGGGAGCCAAGGAGAAACTAATAATAAAAAGTATTATTATAAAACTTCAATATTAAGGCATTCTGAGTGAATAGCAATCTACTATAAAGATTTATTATTGTGTGGTTAAGGCGTTCTTGACGTTATTTAATATGACATTTTTTATATTATAGTATGCATTATTAGTATATGTACATTTTCATAGTTACAGTGTATTTTTGTAGTTTCCCATGGTGGCGATTTGGGTCTGGTAATTACACAATATATTGGTTTAATGGGGGCGTTACAATGGGGAATGCGCCAATGGACAGAACTTGAAAATCAAATGACATCAGTTGAAAGAATTATGGAATACACCAAACTTGAAAGTGAACCCATTCGGGACGAATCTAAAAGGCCTCTAAATCCAAATTGGCCAGAACGGGGTAGAGTAGTATTCAAAAATGTGTGTCTCAGATATAACACCGATGAAGACACTGTTCTAAAGGGTTTAAATTTTACAATTGAAGCAGGTGAGAAAATAGGAATCGTTGGTAGAACAGGCGCTGGAAAATCATCCATAATAACAGCATTATTTCAATTATATGACATCGAAGGTTCTATTGTAATTGATGGTGTTGATACTACAGAGATACCATTAGATTTGTTGCGATCAAAAATATCAATTATACCGCAGGAACCAGTATTGTTTTCGGGTACAATGAGAAAAAATTTGGATCCATTTGATGAATACAGCGATGATGTATTGTGGAATGCTTTAGAACAAGTAGAACTGAAAGAAGCAGTTTCAGAATTGCCGGCTGGATTAACTAGCAATGTTAGCGAAGGCGGTACTAATTTTAGCGTTGGACAAAGGCAGCTGGTGTGCTTGGCAAGAGCTATTATACGAAATAATAATATTCTTGTATTGGACGAAGCTACAGCAAATGTCGATCCTCATACTGATACTTTAATTCAAAAAACAATAAGAAGAAAGTTTAAAGATTGCACTGTATTAACAATCGCCCATAGATTGCATACTGTAATGGATTCCGATAAAATATTAGTTATGAGTTCTGGTAATATGGTCGAATTTTCTCACCCACACGAATTGCTTCAAAACGATTTAGGATATCTTACTCGCATGGTTGAAACTGCTGGTAAAATAACTGCCAAGAATTTAAGAAAATTAGCAGAGAAGGTAAAAATACCCTATTTAATATTTCTTTCTGATAATTGCTTTTTTTACAGAGTTATAATGAAATCAAAAACAAATGAAACTTTTCCAATTATATATGTCAATTACATCAATGGATGATTAACGTTTATTTCTTTAAAATATTAGGATGTGCATATAGACTTTTTTCAATATATTTTTATAATCACGATCTTCATTCGTAACTGAAATTTATGGCGAATGTGGTAGCCATGTACATAGATATTACGGATGTTTAAAACTGTAAAGTTGTGTAAACTTTACAGTTTACACTGTATTGTACGTACGAAATATAGTCAATATTATTTTCAAATAATCGATTTACATCACTATTGAGGGTGCCTTATATACGGCCAGAAATAAATCGGTGATACAATCTTGTAACGTATTTAATAAATGATATACAAATAATAAAAGCCTTTCATTTTTTACCTTTACTACAAATTGGTTTTGTATTTAATATTATTTCTATACTTTAAAGTTTAGATGTAATTATGTATTTCTTGTGTGTGTAAAAACAACATAATTTAAACCAAAAATATGTTGCTATAAATATAGACCTCTTTGTACATTGTAATCTATGACTTAGTAATTATATCTGAATGTTAATGCAAATAAATGAGGAAAGTATTCGGTTGTACGTGTCTTCTTGGCAAAAGTGTTAATATTAAAGTTATTATTGCTCGTGATCCTTTGAATGTTTTCTACTTTAATTGCTCTTCTGGCACTGTGACAAGTTTGATTTTAATATTCTAACCTATGAGATTCGTAGTTAGTTTCGAGGTATCCATAACTTTCAAATCACAAGATTTAAGCTCTTCTCGAATTTCCACAACTAACACCTCTTTCTTTAGCGTGTAATGTCCACTTTCTACAATATCATTTTGATGAAGGAGTTAAAATTATTTAGGAATTTATTTCTTCAAAGATGTTTTGTCAATACATACAGACTAGCATGAGCAGCTTAGTATTATTAATCTGGGTCTAAATATGTCTATAAATTATAAAATTCAATGAAATTCAAAAAATATAAGTTGGACAGCAAATATCTTGTAATAGAAAAGACTTTCTACACCCTAATGAATACCACTGACGAACAATGCTATGTAATAAACATGATAAGTTTTCAGCATAGTAGTTGTGGTTATTTGAATAGAATTATATATCATATAATTCAACGTGTTTACATAGGTAGTAAAGATTTTAAACTTGAAGTATCATTAATATGTGAATGATACAGAAGCGAGTATTTCAATGCCATAGATTTTCAATATAAATATTCAGTTTAATAGAGGATGATTAAGAGCTGAAGAAGCTTCCGATGGGAATAAAATTTCTCGAAGATAAATCACGGTCTAGCCGACCATTCTAAGTAATCACGCCCGTTTTCCTTACCGAGAATATTGTACTTAATGAGTGATTATTAAAAATAAAGAATTTAGCAATATGTAATCTTTTAAGTGGGCTATTCATTACAGGATCTGCAACCGCACTCCAATCGCAGATTAATCTCCCATTACCTACTTAACATATACGAATGCAAATCGAACCCCCACTTTATTAAATACATTGAGATTGACCAATTCTATGGTTCTTTTTTGGGAAAAAAGCTAAAACAGTTACAGCAATCGTTGCAATTAGTAGGCAATATTTCCCGAGAAACGAGAAATTTAACAACAACATTCTCGGGAATTCAGGAAAAGCATGTGCGGATTAAAGAAAAAGGAATCATTCATGTTCACTATAGCAAATACAGTCATGTGAATCTTTAGATTTGATGAAATATTTTAGAATGGACTACGCTACATTTCAGGAGTTGTAATTAGTAAAATCTCACTCTTTCACATTGAAAGAGAAAACATTTTAGTGAGAGAATTTGTTAATGTAGAAGAACGTCTAATGGCAATGCTTAGACTCTTAGCGATTGGTAAAGTTTTGAGGAAATAGTTGTTTTATTTTTTTGCAAAATTGTATGGTGGCACGTGCCACACAGCTGCTTAAAGAATCGACTATTGAAGGAAAGTTCGACAACCGTGTAATCTCGAGATATGGTCCGGTCGAGTGGCTACCTCGCTCATGCGATTTAACGCCATTGGATTTCTTTTTATGGGGCTACGTTAAGTCGTTGGTTTATGCCAACAACGTTGAAGGAGCTCAGGGACAATATCGAACGCGAAATTGACAACGTTACGGCCGATATGTGTGAAAGAGTGGTGTAAAATTAGCCCCAAAGAAGCGATCGCTGCAAACGTGCTCACGATGGTCATCTGAACGAGATCGAATTCCATAGTTAAATGTAACATGTGTACTACATCTGCAATAAATTTCATCCCAATATCTTAATTATTCTGTTTTATTTAAATACAAAATTTTGTCCTTATTAAAAAACTCTTTACATGCTGGGTATTGTATGATTGTCTAGGTATTAATAAAACTGACAATCGTGTGAAAACAATTAGGGGACCCTACTTCATTAATTTTCGCAATAACTACGGAAGGCATTGCAATAGTAGATGAACCATGATCTACTTTATCAAGATTCTCAACCAGAAATAGACTATATGCAATCCCGTCAGATACAAGACTTCACAAAATTTTAAATTAATGACATGAAACCTAAATATCACTGCATAAGTAGTTTATAACACTTTGGCTTTGGCATACCAGGCACAGATATTTTGTAAAGTTACCATATCAAGGTAGTGTTGTGATGATCTATAGTCTGTACCACGAACAGATAGATAATAAATACGTGTGATCAGCACCTGATCGTTTTCTGATTGTTTAAAGGCATATAAACATTGCGAAGTTGGAGCCTTGTTTACCCACAAACGCTGCATGTGTTGCAGATGAGTTTGTTCTGAACAAATTTGAGGTTATATTATTGTTTTTGTCATTTTTTTATTTGTTTATTCGATTAGTACTGGCGTTTATACTTTGTAAACGTCTCCAGGCATTGAAAAGGGTTGGTGAGAAGTAAAGTAAAATATCTAAATTTCATAAAAGGATAATACTTTGTAGTTTTAGAGAACGTGCATTTATTATGTATAATCGTTAGAATGGCGGCGTCGCCATTAAGAAATCGAAAGTGAAAACCATTTTAACGTGACTGATAAGCAGTCGACATTGAATATGTTCAAAATATATAATAAAGAGATGAATGCATAATTGTTTGAAAATTGATTTGATAAAATTTTACCTCTCTTGGAAATTAATTCCGTCAGTTTAGGGCAGTTTTTATTTATATTTATATTTTTCCCAACAGAATTTCTTCCATTAATAGGACAAAACCAATCATACACACGCGTAAATGTGAAAAAGAATAAAAAGTAAATATAAAATTTCCTAAATCAAAACTGAACATAATAATTCTTTACATGTAAGTACCTGACTAAAGAAAAGAATATATATATAAAAGTACAAAAACAAGCACAGAAAAAATGAAAACTCAGCAATTCCCCCTACTTGTCCTCAACTGCTAGCCTGAGTAAAGCTCCCATGGAGTCATTATAACTGTCTTCTGCACAAAATATTTTATTAAAATTACTGCACATTACATCTAGAGGCGATTTTAATATTATATTAGTTCTAGAAGGTGAACAGGAAAATGTAGTGTGATAACGAACCGACAATCGAGGAATGTGAAAATTTAATTTTTGAAGGAGTGAAGGACAATCGACGTCATTATGTAAAAAATTTAATTCTTGAAGGAGTGAAGGACAATCGACGTCATTATGTAAAAGTTTATATAAAAATATTAAGTCAGTAGAAATGCGTCTGTCTTTTAGCGAGATGACACAAAACCGCTGAAGTAGCACGCAATGAATAGTCGTACTTAATTGGGTTGAGCTTCCTCTCATATGTCATAATCATGCATTTAGATAAATTCAACTATAAACAATTAATCTCGCACCAATCATTAATTACATTATATTTAGTTGATTTTGCAAGAAGACACAATCATTCATATTTTGAAGGTAATTTTGATGGAGCCTGTGGTTGATTAAATTGATCGCTGAAGGTTGATATATAACCCCTTGCCACATTAATTTTCGTGTTCTGTATACGTATTTTGACTATCTAAGTTGTCATCATCAGCAAATAATTAAACAGTGTCGCACCTGGAAAACTATGGCAAAACACCCGTACGAAACCAATTCCGCACACGATCCGTACCATTTCAACCACAGGCTCCATCAAAATTACTTTTCGGTCCACTAACTCCACAAAATCCTTTTTAGGAAACGCAAAAGACAAAGTCGAGAATAACAAAAAATCGGGAATATATGGCATTAAATGTTTAGATTGTAGTAAACAACACATCGGCCAAACAAAACGATCGATAGAAACCCGGTATAAAGAACATATCGCGCATATAAAATTCAACCGGCCGGAAAAATCGGGTTTAGCAAAACATGTGTTGGATTGTAATCATAGTGTTAACGCCGATTGCTTGCATTTGATTAAGAACGTGTGTAATTATCGCGAATTAGATACGTATGAAAGTATGTACATTTTGAAGAGTAAAGACCATGTGTTAAACATCGATGTGGGTCCTACCCAGTCGTCTCTATTCGGTCTGCTAAATGACAGAATAGGAACAGTGCAATAAATCACATGTAGGTATTTATCTGTTATGTCCGTGTTTCTTTTTTAATATCATTCATCCTAGTTTAAGTAAAACAATTTTTAAAAATCATGTGAAACGAATATACAGTGTACATTTTGGTTCTCAACGGTACGGATCGCGTACGGAGCTTGTTTTCGTACGGGTATTTTTCGCTCAGTTTTCCAGGTGCGGCATTGTTTAATTATCTGCTAATGATGACAACTTGGTTGTCGAAATACGTATACAGATTACGAAAATTAATGTGGCAACGGGTTATATATCAACCTTCAGTGATCAAATTCATATTTTGGATTGAGACAAAAATTTTTAAATCATCAGCAAGAAGCAACTTCTTAGACGCAATAACTGATGTCAAATCATTAATATATGTACAAAATAAAAGCCGTCCTAAATTCGAGCCCTGAGGCATACCCGAGGTTGCGTGAAAATGATAAGATTTATGCCCATTATAGTACACATATTGTCTCCTGTCATGCAAATATGGCTCAAAGAACTTCAACAGTGACTCACCGAGCCAATTGATTTTAACTTATTTAATAACATCAAACGATTTATGCGATCAAAAGTTTTAGAGGTGTCAGTATATATGACATCAACCTATCTGTGTTGATCCAAAACGTTCACAACATACTGGGTGAACTACACCAAATTAGAAACCGTTGATCGTTTTCCAATAAATGCGAATGCAGTTAGTGAAATATTGGGTTAGCAACTAAGTACTTTCGGTTTTTACTGATAGAGAGCGTTGCTTTATTTTTTGTATAACGTATGTTAGTGCTGTACTTTACCGTTTGTCGCGTGATACTAGTCACATTGACGTAACTTCAGAAGCAAGTAGTGCGTGATTTTTATTAAAGCTATTAGTTGTGGGTTAATTTTAAATGGAGTGCAGAAACGAACATTTTCGACATATTTTACTATTTTATTTCCGTAAAGGAAAGAAAGCTGCTGCGGCTCACAAAAAGGGTATGTGAAGTTTATGGTGCTAATTGCTTAACAGAACGCACGTTTCAGAATTGGTATAAAAAATTCCGTTCTGGAGATTTTTCCCTCAAAGATGAGCAACGTTCTGGTCGGCCTACTGAAGTTGATGATGACCAAATCAAAGTCATAATTGAAGAGGATCGTCATATAACTGTTCGAGAGGTTGCAGAGAGGCTACATGTATCGCACACAACAATTGAAAAACATTTAAAATGTCTTGGGCTTGATATTTGGGTACCTCATGAATTGAAAGAAATTCATTTAACACAAAGAATCAACTTTTGCGATATGCACCTTAGACGAAATGAAACCGACCCTTTCTTAAAAAGAATCATCACTGGTGATGAAAAATGGGTCCTGTACAGTAACATAGTTCGAAAACGATCATAGAGCAAACACGATAAACCAGCTCAAACCACATCGAAAGCTGAATTGCATCCAAAAAAGATCATGCTGTCAGGTTGGTGGGATTACAAAGGTGTTGTGTTTTTTGAGCTACTTCCAAGGAACCAAACGATCAATTCTGATGTTTACTGTCAACAATTAATAAAACTGGATGAAGCAATCAAAGAAAAACGGCCAGAATTATCAAATCGGAAAGGTGTAGTTTTCCACCAAGATAATGCAAGGCCTCACACATCTTTGGCAATTCGTGGGAAACTATTGGAGCTTGGCTGGGAAGTGATGCCACATCCCCCATACAGCCCTGATCTATCACCATCTGATTACCATTTATTTCGAAGTTTGCAGAATTCTTTGAATGGTAAAACTTTCACAAATGACGATGACCTTCACTCGCACCTGGTTCAGTTTTTTGCTGATAAGGACCAGAAATTTTATGAGCGCGGAATCATGCAGCTGAAAGAAAGATGGCAAAAGGTCATTGAGCAAAATGGAAAATATATAATTGATTAAAAACTATTCTTTGTTTAAAAAAAAAGTGTTTTATTTTATACTACAAAACCGAAAGTACTTAGTTGCCAACCCAATAGAAAACGGTACTGGGGCACAAGAGATATAGAAAATAGAGGAGGAAAATTAAATCGCGGTAATTAGAGTGTGCGAGAAAACTCAGCAACAGCTACTGGTTCTATGTTTAGAATCAAATTTGCTACGAAGGTTTCAACAATGCAGAGAAAAATGAACTACAGCATAAAATTAAATATAGAGAAAAACACGTAAAATACAAAAAAGCGAATAGAAAAATAGATTTCTGCA
The DNA here is from genome assembly GCA_031893035.1 of Dermolepida albohirtum. Taxonomy (NCBI): domain Eukaryota; kingdom Metazoa; phylum Arthropoda; class Insecta; order Coleoptera; family Scarabaeidae; genus Dermolepida; species Dermolepida albohirtum. The sequence goes on along the minus strand of JAVIWB010004060.1, from coordinate 481,685 downwards.
TTGAAAAAAACGCGAGCGAGGGAAATGTGGAGTTACTCCTGGAGATTTTCTTTCCAGAAAACAATTTAGATACGGACGAGAAGGTAAACATCCATATCAGGAGAACAGCAAACATTATTTCGTACGTAGAGAACGATATACCTTTGGCAAACTAAGAAACAACCGCGACGCTGACGAATTATTGCATTATGTGCGTATGAAACGAGGCTGGGTATTTTCGAGAAGTTGTTCAACAAATGCTTAGAATTAGATGTGTTTCCAAAGTACTGGAAAAAACAATTAATTAAAATAATGCCGAATCAAAATCTATCGGTTTATTAGCTAATTATTTGGGAAGAAAAAATCGACGATAGACGCCATAGATAGGGTGTTTCGAAAGAAGCGCGAGAACAGCCAAAAATTATAGTGCTGCTATAATGCTCGATATTAGTGGAGCGTTTGAGCATGTGCGGTTGCCACAGATCGCGAGCTAATTACGAAGGAAAAATTACCTGCAAAATGTAATGCTAATGGCGGGCGTGTACTTCTAGAATCGCGAGGTGATTACAGAAGAAGCCGGATTTATTATTAACAGGGAAGTCACAAGCGGATGCCGACAAGGATCGCGATAGGGACCGGACTATTGGAATATACGTACGTGAGACAGTATTTCCGAAATAGAATTACCGGAGGGATGCAAAATAACCGCGTTTTCGGACGACACTACAATCTTTCAAAAATAAAACGTTGGTTAGAGTAAACTGACTTTAACGGCCTTTCGGCAATGTAACATTAAAGAACTTTATTGTGTAAAAAATGCAAAAATAAATACCGATAAAATAGATAAAATAGGCGCGGCTGCGAAAATGATATGGAAGCTGACCACAGAAAATTTCGAGTTAGACGGTAGTATTGGCGAATGTCAGGGCAGAGACACGAAAATATCTAACGAAAAAGTGAAACTCGAACGGAAGGGGCGACGCTCTTCATGGACAGCTTATCGGCTTTACAGGCGAACTTTTAACGCAGGAAATGACATGATGTGGAGGACAATCTGCAAAACGAATACTAGTCCTAAATAAAGATGCGCCCGTAGGGACAGAGGGAATGAAAGAGCAGATGAATTGGCGAAGGAGTCAGCGGCCGAATGGAACCCACTACGTACGCATTAGTGTCCGTGAACGTAATGAACAACGCGACTGCGGAAGTGCGCGAAGGCGAATAGCAAATCGATGGCAGAAAACGACAAATGGGGCGAAGTTATTTATAAGCAATACGACAGAATTTAGGAAGCTAAGGGGTGAGTCTGTTATACCAAGCGACACAACTGTTAACGGGTCACGATAACTGCAGGTCTTATGCAAAATAAACTAACAGGAAGATCCATTCTACAATTGCGAAACATAACATGGTAGCGCAAGACCTGTTCGGGTGCCGTAGAACAGAATTGTGGAGGGAGTGAACCAAGACTGCTAAATTAACGAAAGGCCTATACTGGCCAAAACGGATGGAAGATATATACAATGCGATTTGTGGCAACCACACATGACGAAACAGCGGCATGATGTAGATTCTTCAGTGCCGCCGTCTTGTTGCATCTACTGCTATTAGCGCGGGAGAAGCTGGAGGATCACCAAATCAAGATTCCGGATGTAATAATGAGGCGGTGCCATTGAGAAGACCGACACCAAAAGTCGAAAACGGATAGAATCCGCTTCCCCGGGCCTTGAGAAAATGTCCTGGAGAAATTTAATATTCGCGTGGCAGACTACTTCTGCAGGGCAGGAGGGTGAATTTATAAAATTTATCTAGGAGGTTAGTAGTGATAAGGAGTTTTATAAATAAAAACATACTGAGGTTAAATTCTGGTGTAGTACAACTAGGTGGAACACCGATCTTTAGATAATTATTGTAATTTTCTTAAGTAACATAAATGAAGAGGCTATATTTGCGCTGAAGGGACTCCAGCTACAAAGCAGAAGTCCACTTTAGTCGTGCTCACAAACTAAAAATACTGGTACAACATAGAAACAACATTTAGTGCATGAGTGCTCTTAGTTGCCCCAGAACTGTGTGAGTGTAAACAGCTCACTGTAGCATTTAAGGTAAAAAATAAATGTCTTTTAAATCATAAGCAAATTATAAACGAATAAAATTCATTCTTGTAAAATATTCATTTTCTAAATCTATTGCTGATTTTCTCTTTAGTTACATGGTAATGAAAATCTAAATAAATGATAATTGATATAGTAATTGATAATCGCGTTCATAAAGTCAGAAATACAAAATTCATTTTCATTAGACGACAAAAATTTTAACTAGATACTGGAATTTGTTTTTCCGATTATTGCTAGATGTAGAATGTCTGAAACTGATAGCATTGGCGTAATATTCAAACCAAAGTACAAATTTGACACACAAATTCAATTCAAGAATAGAATTTCAAATGTAAATGGTAGAGCAACATATTATTTAATTTTACAAGAGGTGCTTTGAAATAATTGCAATATGAGACAGTTATATATACATATAAGCTAAATATTCAAAAGTCTATGAACCTTATGGGCAACCTTTGACATGTTGTGGGTCAAACTTTAATGTGCAAACACGTTCCCGGGCCGCGTTTAAAAGTAATGCATTTTAAAGTAGTGTTCATAATTTTTAGTGATAGATATCAGACGTGAAATAATGCGACCATGTTATTATAATACAATTTATTAAAATAACAGAATGAAATGAAAAAAATAGGTACAACATTATAATTAAGTAGTGTAATATTTTTTTTAATTGGGTTTTTCAAAATGTTTCGCGGCCCGAATCAGATCTTATAGCGGGCCGGTTGTTGCCCACATATGCTTTAAAGCAGCTTCTGTATTTGAAAAAATTCAAAAATTGGCATAATTATGTGTAAGAAAAAATTTTTTACTATAGGGTTGTTGATTTTCTCTAATGAAAAGCTATGTATAAGCATATAAATTCTTTTTGGAATGAAACAATAACTAAAAGTTATATATAGTGGGGTTTTTAATTGCTTTCATCATTCTTGCATTTCTGAAGAAAATAGCAAACATATATCACTTCTCGTGGTCTTATTCGAGTAATTATTAATAATTAGTAACAATTAGTATTAAGTAATATACAATTCATTATTAAATAATTCGAAAGCTCTACTACTTGGTGTACAATCCGAAACAGAATGAGTTTTGAAGTTTCGGTTCTTCTTGATGAGCTTTATATATGCTGTATATTTAATTTCAAAGGTCTCAATCATTTGTTGGGTGTATCGACTTCATAGCCCAACAAATATTTTGGTGCCAGCGATTTTTTTAAACTATTTCTAGGTAAATTTGGAGCCCAGAACACACATATATATATACATATATATATACATATATATATATATATATATATATATACAGTGTGTGTCAGCCAAATGGAATAAATTCGATAATAATTAAATGGAAGGGTGTTCGAAAAAACGCTCGGACACGTCGATTGGGATTTTTAGTTGCGTATTTTTTTAAATAAAAAGTTTATATACAGGGTGTGTCATGTAAAAGTAGTCAATACCAACTTTCTTATTTTAAATGCAACACCCTGTCAAATATTAAATTTTTGGATTCTTTAGAAAATTCTAGACATATTTTATGTACAATATCCTATACCTATCTTCGACTATTTCGGAAATATTAAATGTTTTCAGATTAATTTGAAAAATTTTTGATAATGTAAAAAATAACAAGAAAAACATTAATATCACTGTAGGAGATGTTCAAAATGTTCGCCGCAAACGTCTTGACAACATCCTAATCTTAAATAAAAATTTTTTCTGACGTTGCTCAACATCTCAGGTGTGACCGATCTTCTTAAGTCAGCTAAGTCGAGGGGTTTAGTTTTGTATACTATACTCTTGACATATCCCCATAAGAAGAAGTCTAATGGCGTTAGATCAGGGGATCGTGCTGGCCATTCCATCGATCCTCACCTACCTATCCACCGATTCGGGAATATTTGGTTGAAGTACTGTCGGACATTGATTTGGTAATGGGGTGGTGCTCCATCTTGCTGGAACTACATCGTATTTGCTGGAACTTGTGGGTTTGCTAGATCAGGATATAAGTTTGTCAAAGCTGGCACGAGATTATTTTGAAGCAATGCTAAATAATTGTCGCCATTCAAATTTCCATCAATGAAAAAAGGACCTACGATATGATCTCCAACAATTGCCATTCATCGATTACTCGCACATTAAAAGAAAATAAAATGCATCCCTATAAAATTATATCAACTCAGGAGCTCATGGAAGACGACTTTGATAGGAGAACGTATTTTTGTGAACAAATTATGACAATGATAGATAACAATGTGATCCAATTAGAACATATTTTACTTTCTGATGAGTGTACCTTTACGCTTCACGGTCATGCTAATCGTCAAAATTGCCGCTATTGGTCCAGGGAAAATCCTCACTGGATGAGGGAAGAACATACGCAATACCCTGAGAAAGTTAATGTTTGGGCAGGAATTGTCCCAAACATTAACTTACCTTTTTTGGAACCCCCTTCCATTTAATTATTAGCGAATTTATTCCATTTGGCTGATACACACTGTATATATGTATATATATATAGGTATTTATTACACAGTAGATAAATATACATTCATCACTTATCACTTACAAATTTACTTTATACGACTTTTCTAGTGACGATTTAGTTTAGCAGTGTAGTACCCCTGAAGACTCCAACAGTTGTCGGCCATCATGTGACTGTCCCATCCTCCTTAATATCGATCTTCTATAGTTTTAATGTTCTGATGGAATTTTTCTCTGTTCTTCAATAAAATTCACCTAGGTTTTCTGGAGATCGATCTAATGTTTGTGCCGATAGTGAACTTTTATGTTTATGTTATAACCCAAAACATTAAAGTTGTAAAGTATATTTTCTACGTAATTACCTTCCTTATAATTCCAAGAAAATTTTATGTCACTTGAACAAATGAACATTAAACATTAGATTCAATCTCTTTCATTGATGCGGTAAATTGTGAAGTTTGAATAAGCTGCCTTTTCTGACGATCGTCAAATAACCCGACTTTCAGTTAATTCACGAAATTTACGTGTCGTGCAGCCATCTTGATTTAAAGCTTTCACAAATTGCGTTAAGTGCCATCTTGATACGCAAGGATAGGAATATGATTTTCTATCTCGCAACCAAAGTTTCCTTTTTCTTGTTTTCCGTGAATCATAGCATTTCTTCGAAAACAATTTCTGTTAACCCTACGCTGAGCCTTAGCTCTGCTGTTCGGAAGACAGACATAAAAACAAGGATACTTTGTATATTTAAAGCTGTCCAATGAGAAAGCTTACCATTTTTAGATCGACGCAAATCACCTACTGATATTTTCTATACTTAAGTTTTTTCAGGATTAGTGACACTGTCCCATTTACCTTTTCATGCTGGTAGAGTGACCAATGACTGTTGAGTCATATTTGTTACCATTGTTTAAAAGGACGTATTTTAGAGTAAGTTCTGAACTGTCAGTGAAAAGACGCGACTAACTCTATGTGTATTTTAACAAGTCCATTTTCTTAAAGTTCTCTTGTGTTATTACAAAATACCAAGCTATTTTGCTTAGACAAAAGGGAGGAAAAGATCCCTATCTCTGTTACGATACAATGTAATATTAGTATCTGTATAAAGTACTCTTGGCATTTAATCTGGAGGTAAGTAATTCGGAAGACTCCTTTGGAAGATTCAACGTTTAGATAATATATGTACAGATTTTCGACTCCAGTGTTTTTTTTTTGTTACTGGCAATAAACTGATCTTGGTCTAAATTATTATTTTATAAGAACTTGACATACTTATATTAGGCACAATATTAAATTGTTGTTAAAGATTAATTAAAACAATTTTCGTCAAATTAAAGTCTTCTTTTAAAAGAGCATCCCAATTTTTTGCCTTTAGCAGTATAAACCAAACTTATGATGCTAATAATAATATGCATGGATAAGGGAATATGTGTATAATCAAACAATAACGGCATCAATTGTAGAAATAATAGTAAATCTATATGTGTTTCTGATTGACTAATATACACGAGTGAGCACCACATGCGTCAGGTCATGGAGTTATGTCTGTAATAGAAGGGAAAATAATAAGTAAATATAGCGGGGTGAAGTAAACTACTGCCTTGGCGAAATGTGCTAAACTATCTACAGACAGTTGCCCCCGATCATCTTCAACCTAGTAATATAATCGTTCCAAGTATATGTTTTAATTAGGTAAGCCGAATTTGGAATCAATACTTGGTAGTTCTCAATTCAACTCAGAACATGAAATGTACTTCCCAGCTGTTAAAATGTAACTGGCGCTGTAGTGCAGTAAAAAGTATATGTTGGACACCTAAGAAATTGATATTAAAGTCAAAGAACTTGAGAATTGTTTTCAATATGTTAGTGGCGTCATGCATACATCACGTCGAAAATTGCTAAGAAAGGAAAGCAAATGAAACACTCACTTTTCTTTAACAGTCATGGATGTTCAAGTGGTTAATTTTGCCTGTTAAATAAGTAACAAAATACTTGGAAATTTTATTTATCATGTTGAATGCTATCAGTAATAAACTTATCAGGTTTGTATGGAACTCATCAACACATGAATAAAGGGATCACATCTCTAAAACTTAGTAATTTTATTAAGGCTTTAAACTACTAAACTACTGAAGACGTTGAAAAGATACATTATTACATTACCTGGTCAAGCTTTATTTTTCAAATTCAAAAGCATCATGCAATAGTTTCTTACTAATGCTGTGAATTATAGTCTAGATTGCTAGCTGCATTTTCAAATCAAGGTAAGGTGATTATAGTTTTATCATCTACTGCAATGCAGGGACATTTCATTGTTGGTTAATTAAGAATTTTGTGGGAATATTTATTTATTTATAATTTGTATTTTAGTTGGTAAATATATAATATTTGCAAATTATCTTCTCTTTAGCAAATAGAGGAAGAAAAATGTTTATAAATTTATTTATTGTTATGAATGTATAAAATGATATATGATATTGCAGAGTAGCAACAGCTATACTTATGTGCAGTAGTTCCGTCTTGTTGAAAGTTTTTTTTATTTCATTTAAAAATTGTTCTAAAATTAATTGTCAATATTTCTAATACGTGTACGAGACATAAGAATCCATACACAAATGAAAATTTCTGACGACAATTGTGTAAGGATTTTCAATATATCATATTCTCTAATTTCGCGAATTTACATAACCAGTGAAATCAAGTCTCATCCATGCAGAATATATTGTTTAATATATCGTTGTTCCATGTGATAACCCTATAAATGCCAATGATTATTATTTTGAATGATGCAGAAGGAAAAAATCAGTTCGTAGAGAAAGTAGTCGAAGAGATTTATTTGTATACGTAGAGGTACATCTTCTTTTTATCCTCTTTAATTGAGATTTTATTTTTACCGAGGGTCTTTTGTTGAGAAATACTGCTAGAGCCTAGAAAACGGTTAACAACACATTGTTGTACAAAAGTCCGAAACAGTATAAAATCCTGTGGAGACATTCTAACATGTTGCTCATAGTAAAATTCTGTGAAGTAGATTGAAGGACAGACTTGCACAACGTTGCGAAAATATTCCATCGGTATATCTATTATATTGGGTTGGCAACTAAGTACTTTCAGTTTTGTAGTATAAAATAAAACACTTTTTTTTAAACAAAGAATAGTTTTTAATCAATTATATATTTTCCATTTTGCTCAATGACCTTTTGCCATCTTTCTTTTAGCTGCATGATTCTCTCTCGCTCATAAAATTTCTGGTCCTTATCAGCAAAAAAGTGAACCAGGTGCGAGTGAAGGTCATCGTCATTTGTGAAAGTTTTACCATTCAAATAATTCTGCAAACTTCGAAATAAATGGTAATCAGATGGTGCTAGGTCAGGGCTGTATGGGGGATGTGGCATCACTTCCCAGCCAAACTCTCACGAGTTGCCAAAGATGTGTGAGGCCTTGCATTATCTTGGTGGAAAACTACACCTTTCCGATTTGAAAATTCTGGCCGTTTTTCTTTGATTGCTTCATCCAGTTTTATTAATTGTTGACAGTAAACATCAGAATTGATCGTTTGGTTCCTCGGAAGCACCTCAAAAAACACAACACCTTTGTAATCCCACCAAACTGACAGCATGATCTTTTTTGGATGCAATCTTTCGATGTGGTTTGAACTGGTTTATCGTGTTTGCTCCATGATCGTTTTCGAACTATGTTACTGTACAGGACCCATTTCTCATCACCAGTGATGATTCTTTTTAAGAAATGGTTGGTTTCATTTCGTCTAAGGTGCATATCGCAAAAGTTGATTCTTTGTGTTAAATGAATTTATTTCAATTGGTGAGGTACCCAAATATCAAACTTCTTAACTAGCCCAAGACATTTTAAATGTTTTTCAATTGTTGTGTGCGATACATGTAGCCTCTCCGCAACCTCTCGAACAGTTATATGACGATCCTCTTCAATTATGACTTTGATTTGGTCATCATCAACTTCAGTAGGCCGACCAGAACGTTGCTCATCTTTGAGGGAAAAATCTCCAGAACGGAATTTTTTATACCAATTCTGACATGTGCGCTCTGTTAAGCAATTAGCACCATAAACTTCACATATCTTTTTGTAAGCCGCAGCAGCTTTCTTTCCTTTACGGAAATAAAATAGTAAAATGTGTCGAAAATGTTCGTTTTGGCACTCCATTTAAAATTAACCCACAACTAATAGCTTTAATAAAAATCACGCACTACTTGCTTCTGAAGTTACGTCAATGTGACTAGTATCATGCGACAAACGGTAAAGTACAGCACTAGCATACGTTATACAAAAAATAAAGCAACCCAATATATTAAAGTGTAGAATGTGACCGTTACAAAAGAAATAAATATAAAAAAATATTTAACACGTATGGACGATCTTAGATAATTAGTTTTTGAAATAAAATATAACAATTTATAATTATGTTTTTAAGTATATTTATCTTTTTCTGAAACTACTTTCAACTTTTTCCAAATTTTCCTTTTTTAATCATCTAATTGTTGTGACCTTGGTGACTTGCATCATACAATTCAGGGAATTTGCAACTACTTCATTAGTTTTTCATTCCCCGTATGAGGTAACTGAAACAATGCAGCCGTTTTGGAAATCTTGGATTATCAAAAAGTCATGGCGTATTTTTTCTGTTTTTCATAGGTCATAAATAATTTTCGATGGGCAATTAAATTCGTGTGTTGTCATATGTTATTGTGAGGAAACACCAATCCTTTACGATTAACAAATTCTGGACGTTTCTGGGTGATGGATTCATTATATAACACATAACGTGGTAATTAAAAACTTAAATAGTTTTCAAATCAAGGAATATCTACTATTTCTAAATTATTATAATATTAAAGACTTAGTGTTTTTATATAATATTGATGTATTGACGTACTCTAATGCATGTGCCTTATGTTATCTAGATATAAATATATTATTATTCAAACTGTCCAATGACTAACAATACGTACGTGAATTTCGTTATTTTGTTTGAGCCTAGGAACACAGCTACAAATTTTTACCACACTGAGCGCATTACCTCTCTCTGATGGATGTCTGCTTTCAATGACGTTCGAGATGAATCATCAAGTCGGGACCAAGACCGTTTTTGCACCACATTGTTGTAAACAAGTCACTTCCATTAGAAGTTATCGGTTGCTTCAAAAAATATCGTTTTTCTCGCGTTTAAGGAGCATATAGCGCTGTCAAGCGAACTTCTTCGAGTTTATTAGAAATTTGAGCTTGCTGATGTATTCTAGCTTTTTGATGTGGTGGTGATTGCTTGAATGATGGATGTTTAAAGTTTTTGCAAATCTCTCGTATGCCGTGGGTTCGATTTGATCAACGTCTTTATTTTGTCATTAACCTCAACGAACGTCTTTGACGGAGAAGCAGAAGTTTATGGAGTAAAAGAGTAAAATATAAAGAAATTTCTCACTTTGATGTTTTATTTTCGACTTTTTATAAAATTTGAAACACTCAGCTAAATTATTTAATTTTTTCCAAAATGAAGTTATAACTGTCAGCTGTCACATGGTATAACATAAATATAGAAGCGAATGACTACATTTTACGCTTGTGAAAGTGAGCTATCTGTTTGCAAAAATACGTCATAACTTTTTTGACAACCTAATAAAATATACCACAATATACGACATGCGATTTTTCGTTAACTTTGTAGTTTATTTAATGCAGTTTTTATATAAAAAACATATTACTTTCTGCTATACCTACAAGGAACCTTACATAACTGACAAAAGTAATTTATAAAAACAAGAGATTTTTATGAAACCAACTCAATGAAGCGATGGACTTTATACGAGAAGAATGAGAAAAGTTTTCTATCTTACAGTAAGGCAAAAGACGATTTGTTTGGTATTTTTATTTTTCAACGTAATTTCTCTGAACTTCAATGCACTTGCGCTACCTGTGCTGCAACGACTTTATTATTTAGGAACACACCAAAAAAAGAAATATTGCTATTGGTCTTCAAAGTAAACATTAACCTCTTTTTCAATTGTTTTGTCTGCAATATGACGTCCTCATTTATTGTTACGAAATACTAAATATTGAACTAATTGAAGAACTGGATAGATAAGTAGAAAAGTGTCACTATTGAACTTTACTCGCCAACGCACTGTTTTGTGTCTTTCATGGCTAGGTAGATTTTTTTTTCTAGTTTCCTTCCCACTATTTTAAATGAAAATATATTACTCCTATTTATGTCTAATTTATATATTTATAAATATTGTTATCCAGCAACTAATTATTAATGACATATTACTATTTGATTCTACTTTTAGTACAGCTATATTTTCATACTGTTTTCTTCGAACTTTCTTGATGGTAATTGACTTCTACGTTCTGCGCTTTTGTTTTGCATGAGTTGATATTTCTTCTATAGTGACGTTTGATTTTTTCGTTGAAGTCGTTTTGTGATTCAGTAATTGTCTCCATCTCTGCTTAATCTGTTTTCTGTCTGTGCTCGTGTCCTTGTTCGTGATTGTAGTTTTATGTACTTAAATAATTGTAAGTAATTCATTTGCACTTTATATTTTCTTATTCTTTTGTATTTTACATTAATATTTTCTTATGCTCTTTATTCCTACGTTCTTAATATAAACCTAGTTTATTTTCTAATATTTTAATTATTGTTAGAATTTCACTTAATATAATTTTTTTTTGATCGTGAATACTCTTTGCAATGTCATTGAACTTTCATTCTTAAAAATATATTAAAAATTAACTTTTGAGAAATTTGTTTTTGAATCTATAAGAAAAATAAATATAATACATTTCATACCAGAAACATTTCTTATACTAATTTTTTTGTTATTGGCTGTACAGTTTTTTACATTTCACCAAGGACGCTATTAGATTTCGTGTATTATACCTGTGATACTTATATAAGAATTACAAAATACTATAAAATAATTTATGAAATAACAACAGAATAAAAAAGAACGTTTGATTGTATGCCTATATTTAGAAACAGGTGAACGAAGTTGCAATTTTTAAAGTCACTATAGTATTACATCTTCAATTGAAAAGCTCATCTTCTCTGACTGTTTAATTTGACATTTTGTTGAAAGAAAACATTGTTAGAAGGGGACGTGTGCCTACATTCAAATAACATTTGACTAGTATATCAGTTTCATAGTATTTATTTTGTTCAATTTCATTTCACTTTAGTTTTAAAATGGGGTTCACTTTAGAATATACGATTTTTTTAATCCAAACATATTTTGAAGTGGCAATAAAGTTGATGGTGCATGGCTTTATTCACTACAGAATTGTATTGGAAATTTCAAACTGAATTTCTAAATTTTGTAGTAGATTACATGCAGTTAAGAGAACTCTAGAAAGAGTTGTAAAATTGTTTTCAAAAGCTGGTAATCTTTTAAGAAAATTAGGCACTTGTGTTAAGAAACGCTGACCATAAGTGGTCGATGATGAAGAAATAAGAAAAAATGAACCAAAAAATATCTTTTCGACAATTAAGTTTATAAATTAACCTTTCTGCTGGGGCAACTCACATATTAGATTTATAGCTACAACACTGTACCACAGCAATATAGGAATACTTAGAAGTTGATTTTTCAGTTTTGTAATTGGTTTGTAAATACGAATAACAGGGAACTTGCGCAAAGAGTGATTTTGACTAATGGAGCATGGTTTCATAAATCGGAATTCCCAAAATTCAATAATTTGATGTATTGTAAATACTTATATCGTATTAAAGAAGTAGCACTTAGTCAAAGATCAATAATTGGACCAATGTTTTTTTAACTTATTGTTCTAATAAAAGAAATTTAACAGAAAATAATAATAAGTTATTTATTATTATTATTTGTATTGCATGTACGAAAATGCAAAACCATAAATGATTTTAAAGATTAAGTAGTTATGTTTAATTTAAGACATATTTCAAAACGTTCAGAGTATATCAAAGACAATTAGATGGATTTTTTAATTGAATACATTATAGTGTAGTATAGTTAGCCTTTAATCTATCTACAAGTTCGAATTTTTTCACTGAGGTACTTTATTATTGACGAAAGTTTCTAGCCTACTCTGAGGATTTTGAATCATATACTTCATAACGAAACTTTTCAGCCTTATTTTATATTGTGTTTAATTACGGACTAAGGTCACTGCAGTACTTTTTGCGAACCCAAAGTTAGTATGGTTCAGGTTTTAATGCATTGCAGTCTCTTTACTTTACCCACAAAACATCGTATATGACTGTCCGTATATTGCAAAGTAGGAAATTGATGTATACATTTATAAATACCCTACATTTATGCGGCATTGTTATACTGGGTATTCAAAAATGTGTCGCAAATATTAAGGGGTGATAATATAGTGTATGTAAATGCTGTCTAACGGTTGTCGAGAAATGCATCATCGTACCGGAATCACATTTGTTGCCTTTTATTTAAAGGAATGTCGTCTAAAAGATCACCCATTGTGTTCTGTAAGTATGCATCGCCTGCTCAACGATTTGGTAAAAAAAGTCGACCTTAGTAACATGTCGCTTAAATACCTGTCCAAATGTTCAATAAAAAATGTACCTGATGCCTAAATTCCATAACAGTATCGGCATTTTCAATGGTTTTTTATTGTGTAAATGAAAAATGCTTTTTCATGTGAAACTACGGTCTCATTGCGTAGAAACTGGCGGCGAAAAATCATGTTTGCTGGTCAGGCGGATTTAGGATCTTCATCCATTGTACATGGCACAATAAAGACGCTATTTGTGGTGGATTCTCTACACAAGAGAAGAATATCTGCCTCGACTGATATTCTCCGCAAACTCGTTTTCGGATTCTGCTCTACACATGCTAATATTGCTTCTTCTGTATTGGGAATACATATTAATTTTGGTATTCCGAAATCATGTGCTGTTTCTAAAATGAATCGGTATCAGACAATCTTTAATGCAGCCTGAATGGTGAATGGGATGAACGTCAGTATAGAAGCTTCTGATTCTCTGACAAACCCATTAGTATGACTACATGAAATGTAAGTCTGCTAATTCAATGTTAAAGTTAATAAACATAAATGTCAACTACAAACTGTCGGCTTCGATAAGAAAATTTGTCGAACCAACCCTACAAAAAGAAGTAATTTTCGGTATCTTCGAAATTTGCGTTTATTTGTTCATTAAGATTTTTCTGCATATTTTCCGCCATCCTATATTTCCTCAAAGTTTATAATACATTTTTTTAGTGCCCCTGTAAAAACTGTTTCTGAATAAACTGCTTTCTAATCGGACCGCTCACATCGACATTCACCTGAATACTTGCCTTTCAGCTGTTGTACGATGACCATGCTCCGGTTATAAAGCTTAATTTCTTTGTACACATCTTGTATTGTTCAAAAACAAAATTATAAATAAATTTCTCAACGAAATTAGACACATTTTTCTTTCTGCCACAAATATCTCGCAATATTGTACATTATTTGTACATGAAAAAAACGCGTATTTTATATGCACTAACATGATTTTATAATTTAGCTAAAAATAGAAGATAGAGATAAGCTGTAACACGTGTCTTACAAAACGCGCCGAACTGTCGAATGAAACTGTATCTATGAAATTGACTACTTTTAATAATTAAATTAAATTAAATAGAATTTTATCATTATAGAATGCTAGACGAGGACACGATTCATTTAAAATTTATTCAAAGGTCGAGAGACAAACTAAATAAAATACATGTAGAAGCACAAAGTGAAATTAACAAAGATGGTAGTTAATCTAAAAATGTTAATACTACGAGGGAATACTTAAATCAAAAAGTAAAAAATACTACAACCTGTTTTAATAATATAAAATTGAAGTTCCTTTACATTTGCTGAAACGCTTGGTTTAGCTTAAAATTATAACTAATATCTTAACTTAGGATCCTAAAATTCTATTTTCATTATTATATATATAAACATTTTATAGTTATTGGCTTCCATCTAAAGTCAAGGTTATGTCTCATCCGCAATGTGTGTTATAAATATCACCTAAATACATTGATTATTACATTTTTAGAAGTTGAGTGTTTGAGAATGCATTTATTTGCATCTTGCAGTGATACTGCATAACTATAAAGGTAAGTGAATTAATAACGCTAAGATTTTGAAGATTTAATATATTAAAGGTAATTTCTGTTAGTTATTATTATTGCTGCGTATATTGTTTCCGCCACAATATTTTGAATTTGGTTGGGAAAATTAAGTTTCAAGAAGTAAATGCATACGAGATCAATAACAATGTATACAGTTTAAAATCTATAATGTACGAAAACCACTTTTTATGAATTAGCAAAAGTTCTTAAATTTATACAAATAATAAACAAAAGTGGCTTTTAGGCGAATAATGTTATTGTAACTATCGAAATGGATCGAAAAACTTAATCACATTAGGGATATAGTGACAAACAGAATAACAGAAACTAATGCATGCGAAATGTATACAGAATTTTCAGAAAATTTGGATACATTATTTGGAACCATGTACGAGTGTTCTTGGCATTACATATAAGTGGTGTTGAGAGTATCGAATTTTTTGCAACTACGTTTTGCTACCACATGCTGTGCTAAATGTGTTTATCCGAGCTTAAAAAACACTGACGCGCGGTAATTAAATAAGTATTTCCTTTTGAAAGATTTAACCAACTGAAATAAAAACTAATATAGAAGTAATTCTTGACAATAATGCTCATTCATTCTTAACAATATAAAATAACAAAAGTAGGTAGCGAACATAGTTATAGATCGTCCACAAGTGATGATAATAATGAAAGAATTACAAACCAGTGCTGAATCATGGTTTTATCAAGATACGACAGTTAATGCCCATTATGAAGGTTTCACATGAACGGATAAAATATATTTTGCATGAATGTTTATATATGAGAAAATTTTCAGCTACATACACATTAAAGCAGTATTTCACGCTTTTGTCACCTCGGAAATAAACAACTTAGATAACAGTTAGAAGCTGGGTTAAGTACTCCGAAGAAGGTGAAAACACCTCCATTGGCTGGGGAGGTATTAGACACTATTTTTTTGAAACGAGTATAACGTAGTCCTCAACTATTTTGAGAAAAGGCGGAGAATATTACGCAATATTAAGTCAAAAGCAAATAAACACTTTTAGCAAAATAATGTATTATTATGACAATTCACCATCTCATTCATTAGTAACTACATAAGCGAAAATGTTTCATCTACAATCCAGATCTTTCCATATGCACATTACTCATAGTAGTTATCCGCTAGTGGCTTCTCTTTTTAATTAGAAAAATGATTAAATGAAAAAGATTTAGCTTAAACAGAAGTAATCTTAAATTTATGCCTATTTTAAGGACCTCGAACAGTCTTATTAAAGAAGCTTGAGTTTTACGATTCCTTTCTTTCTTTTATCTCTGTTAGTTAAAGTTCATGCTTTCTATATCTTGAATAAAATCTCTGTATATTCCCATAATACTATTTACATTTCGCGTCCCCCAATTGCTAATATTTTTCTTCATTATTCAATCAACAAAGTACATATTGCATATACAATTAGTATGGTAATGTATGTAGCTAGTACTATCAATCTCAGATACGTGTCTGCTGTTGATATTCGAGGCGCTCCAGAATTCGAAACCATTATTTTCAAACTTGTAATCATTTATTGCCTAGATCAGCACGACCCTCGAATAAATGTGACATTTTAAATTTCGTGCAATGATTGCTATTCATTATATAAACATGGTTTTGGCGAAGGGTATAACGAACTGTTCACCATTAGCTCAAGTGGATAAGTCATTCGAAAGTGTGTTTCCGAACTTTAAAGAATTTTTATTGAGTTAAAATTCGTCGAAAGGATCTTTTCTATACCTAAACATGTGGTGAACAAGAAATATACAATCGTAAGTCAATTCAATTGTTGGATAAATACGAAGCTTTAAAATATATTTCGAAAAATGGAATTCATCAGCGAAAAATTTTTATAACATTTTAGTAGTGTGTACGTCTTGTATTGTCATTATATTCAAAATAAATACTATAAATTGAAAATACATCTAGCTTCAATAAACAAGCAGAAATTTGCTACACGATAATGCACAGCGACCTATGTACATAAACTATGAAGTTCTATGTATAGCACCCATACTTACGTTCAACTGATTATTAATTCTTCAAACTTCTGGATAACTTTTTAGGATACAATAATATCATAACGAAGTAGAGGTTAAAGTTGCTATCGAAACTTCCATCAGCTCTAGTGATTATGAGAACACAAAAGAGTTAAAAGGGAAAGATAGTACATTTTTATTTTTGGTTGTAGCAACCCTCTCGCAAGTAATGCAGTTCATTTATATGTCTTATGTTCTGTTTTACGAAAGAACATATATTAAACTCTATAGCAGACTTATGGTTTAAGTATAAGGTAAAAACTCCAAGAAAAAATTGTACTATTAACAGGCTACTGAATTCTTTTTTGAAACTTTAAAAAAGCGATAACCGAATAATCAATCTGGTTATCTTTCGCGAGCATGGTTACAATGCCTACCTCTTTTGTTACGAGTCGCTACTGACATATATAATTACTATTGCTAATTTATGTACTAATATTAAAAATAATTTCTTTCTAGTTTTGCATATAGGATATACTATGAGCGTCAAAACTAATTCAACCCTCGACTGCGAGGAAGCTTTTCCTTTTCTTAAGATTATAAAAATAAAATGCGTGATACATCGATATTTGTTACAAAAACTAAAGGATTTATTAAAGTGGCGAATAATAGCTAATAGATTACATGTCATGGCAACTTGTAAATCTCATAAAATATTAACAACAAATTGAACATAACTGTTTAAATAGGTTGAATGACTAATGTATGTATATACATATGTACATTCGAATCGAGAATATTGTTAGCATAAATTTTTGTGATTAAGCTTGTGAAAATTTATCTGTAGCCTCACTTATACGTTCAGTGGAGAGTAGTGAGACGTTAGACGACAGTAAATTGTAATAATATATATGTAAAGAGTCTTCCAATAAGGGGTTTCATTTTGATATGTAAAAAAATGCGTATTTTCAAGCGAAATCATCGGATGTTTATTAAATTATAAAGAGGTAGGTATGCCATTAATAATGGAAAACAATATCAGACAAATGGCCGCCATGGCTACGGTTGCAGGACCATATTCATTTCATGAAATTTTCCTTCACCAATTCGCACATTTGCGGCTGTATGTCCTCGATAACTTAACGAATTCCATCTTTGTGGTCTTGAATCGATTGTGGGCCATTGGCATAAGCCTTATCTTTCACGTAGCCCCCCAAAAAAAAAGTCTAAATGTGTTAAATCACAAGATCTCGGTGGTCAATTGCGATCGCCTCTTCAAGAAATCACACGGTCAGGAAACTTTTCACGCAAAAGAACGATGGTATCGTTACTTGTATGGCACGCAGCGCCGTCTTATTGAAAACGAACGTAGTCTACATCAATATCTTCCAATTTCGCTCATACAAAATCATTAATCATCGTTCGATAGCGTAATCCATTCACCGTAACAGTTGCTCCAGCATCATTTTCGAAAAAGTAAGGTCCAATGACCCCGCCAGATCAAAAACCGCATCAAACAGTCACACGTTGAGGATGGACAACAATAATTCTTGGGTTTTCCGAGCCACAAATGCGACAATTCTGGTTGTTAACGTAGCCTCCGAGGTGAAATGGACCTCATCACTCAAGATGATTTTTTGATGAAATTCCGAATCAATTTGATGCATTTTAAGGACCCAATCAACAAAGACATGATGTTGTTGATGGTTGGTAAGCGTGAGATCTCGTGTTAATTGAACTTTAAAAGCCTTAAGACCTAAGTCCCAACAGCTCAAATTTTTCCACCAGTTTCACAATTGCTGGCCGAGAAGGTGCTTCACGACGACCCAAAAATGCTTTAGTTTTGCGAACTGTGGCCGGGAAATTTTCACCATTTTTGTAGTGAAATTGAATAATTTCAATGCGTTGCCGAAGCGTATATAGTTCCGTTTTTATTAATGGCGTAGTTTTAACTTGTTATCTGTTAAGTAGTTACAAGTTGAGTCATGACAACTGTTAAAGTGGCGAAAATGAAATGTCTTATTGGAACACCTTTTACATAATTATGAAACGCTCTTCTGTGAAAAATTGTCGATCTCAATGTGATATAACATTTATATAATTAAAGTAATATTTGAAGTTATGTAAGAGATCTGGAAAAGACTATCATTATCATTACATATTTATCTTAATCTGATAAAATCTGAATCTTTGTACAGAACATTATTTAATTTTTCTATAACCTGATGATATTTTTCGTCACATAAGGCGTTCAAATGTGAATGTACGTCGCCCAGTATTGCAGTAACACTACTAACAACAATGAAGGATTTTCTAATTTACCTACTGCCTCAAGTATTCCTTTATAATCGTGAATAGTTTGTACATCTGTAAATATTTGAGTACCTGAAATTTTTTTTCTAATTTTCTCTAATAGCTTAAACTCTTTATTTATTAAAAATGTTTCGAATAATGAAACTGGCTGTAACTATGTTACCCAATGCGTAAGAATTGTCTGTGGTGGTTGAGGGATGTTCTGAAGTTTTCGAATTCGTTTAGAAGGAGATTTGAGAAAATCAGCTCTTGTTTGAGTAATTAAATCATTAACATTCGGATATCAGTTTTTAATAGTTTTCACTATGAGATGTAAAGGAAGAAGTTTACACGTTACATGTATAGAGTTATTTCACTTATGTTTAAGAGAGCGACTCACACGCAGCATCATCGGTTATTAACATTAACATTTGGTCTGTTGAGATCTAAAAGTCGTTCAATGTATTTAGCACTACCTTTAAAATTGCCTTGCTAGTATATTTCTTTACTAGCTAGTAACACTGACGGTTTATTGAAGGCTTTAGTGTTCGTACTACAACGTTGACAACAGATTTTTTTGACAGTCTGAAGTCCCGTCCACTCATAATACAGGCCTGCGATGAAAAAATGTATATGCTGATTACGGAAAATATAATAAAAGATTCCCCATCATGCACAGTTTAATAATAAATTTCACTTGAAATTATCGACCAAGAATTTTAAGCAAGTAAACATTGCAGCGTTTAATTTTAATAATCAAAATTAGGCTTAAAGGGAGGTAATTTTGATGGATGCCTGTGGTTGATTAACTTAATCACTGAAGATTGATATATAACCCCTTTCAACATTAATTTTCGTATTCGGTATACGTATTTCGACAACTAGGTTGTCATCATCAGCAGATAATTAAACAGTGTCGCACCTGGAAAACTACGACAAAAATACCCGCACGGAAACAAATTCCGCACACGATCTGTACCGTTGAAAGTCAAAACGTACACTGAGTGTGCGTTTTGACCCCCGTCAAGAAGTTCTATGGCAACCTTCAGTGATTAAAAAAAAATTAGGCTTAGATTGGTCGTGGGAAACATTAATTTGGTCGGGTGGCAACACTGAGTGACTGTCGAACCTTTGTTTGCTTTCCTCATACGGTGTATCTCTTAACTCTGTACTGCACACATGTGTTTTCTGAGTTTTGTTGACGTGGCAAGTGTTTCGGTCTATTTATATTTAAGAAGGCCATTGTAACTGAAATGTAGGAAAGCTTCAAGAATTTAGGCTGTAACATGAATCTAAAAGTATATTTTCTCCACACCTAGACTACTTTGCAGATAATCTTGTTGCTGTCAGCGAGGAACAAGGTGAAAAATTTAACCAAGATATAAAGGAAATGGAAAAGCGATGTCAAGGAAGGTGGAATGTTAACGTGATAGCGGACTACTTCTGGGTGTTGAATAGGGACGATTCCCAGCGATACTACAGCAGAAGAAGCACAATACAAACGCTTTGATGGGAAGCGAAAACGATACTACAAGGACTATTAAACATCATTCAGTTTTACTAGTTTTGTGTTGTTTTTATGAAAAATGTTTGGTCACTTATAATTTTCATAAAAGTCCCAAGCTTTATTTTTTGTGCTGATGTATTTGTCACTCCACTATCCATTATATTTAATTTAGCACTGAAAACTTCTTCTTTTCCAAATGTCTGGACCCATATCCATTACTATGTCTAATTTCGCAAAGGTTTTTGAAATGAGTTTATATGCTTGCATTGCTCCGCCTGTGTGTCGGCTTATTCACAGCGATCAGCACGGCTTTATGGAGAGGCGTTCTACCGTTTCCAACTTGCTGTGTTTTACACAATATGTATTACATGTATTGGATGACCGGGGCCAGGTTGACGTGATATATACAGATATGTCTAAAGCCTTTGACAGGATTAATCACTCGATTCTGTTGGGCAAATTGGGATCGTTTGGCATTAGTGATTCCGTTCTAACTTTTTTTGAATCTTACTTGTTTGAGAGATCACAATTTGTAGTTTATAATGGTTTTTCATCTGAGGTGTTTTTGGCTACTTCAGGGGAACCTCAGGGTTCAAATTTGGGTCCGTTACTTTTCTTAATTTTTATTACTGATTTGCTGTCTGTTGTCGATTCCGGTAAGCTGCTTTTTGCCGACGATCTCAAAATATTTAGACGCATTAATAGTGTGGATGATTGCATTTATTTGCAGCAACAACTTGACCACGTCAATGATTGGTGTTGTAGTAACTCCTTAAAACTAAATATTTCCAAATGTAGGGCTATGACGTACACGAGAAGGGTGCAACCAATCATCTTCAATTATTCCCTGGCTAGCGAGACTCTTCTACGTACAGATTTACATAAAGACCTTGGTGTTACGTTTGATTCGAAATTGTCGTTTGTCGATCATATTGCGGTCGCTGTATCGTCGGCTGGGCGAATTCTGGGATTTGTTATCCGAAATTGTAAATTTTTTTCTAATGTAACAGCCCTGAAATCACTGTTTTACTCTCTTGTCAGATCCAAGCTCGAATATGCGGTTCTGGTTTGGTCGCCTTATTACGGGGTGCATGGGCGGGCTCTGGAGTCGATTCAGAGGAAATTTGCGAAGTTCCTGTGATATCGTGTGGATGGTCGGTATCCCATTCGGGGTTCGGAGCAGGGTGAATTACTATCGAGGTTTGGCGTGATTTTTTTGGAGCAACGGCGGTTTGCCGTTGGTGTAGTATTTCTTTACAAGCTTATACACGGTATGGTGGACTGCCCTTCTCTACTCTCGCAGATATGTTTTAATGTCCCTCGTTTGACTTCTCGTCAGAATGTTACTTTTTATTGCCCCGCTGCTAGAACCAATGTGCTGATCAAATCGCCTCTATTTGTAATGTGCAACAACTTTAATATGATTTCAGACATTGCAGATATAAATCATGACACGCTAAGATCGATTGTTGCAGCGGTATCCGAGTATTTCGCTCGTAAGTAGTGCGTTACTGGTTATGTGTTATCTTTCCGGATTTTCTTTTCCCTTTTTTATTTTTCTTTTTTTTCCTTTGCTTTAAGCTTTAAGTAACTAATTTTTGTTTAATTACGGTAACCTGCATTTGATTTATTTGATTTATTTGATTTATTTGATTTATTTGATTTATTTGATTTATTTGATTTATTTGATTTATTTGATTTATTTGATTTATTTGATTTATTTGATTTATTTGATTTATTTGATTTATTTGATTTATTTGATTTATTTGATTTATTTGATTTATTTGATTTATTTGATTTATTTGATTTATTTGATTTATTTGATTTATTTGATTTATTTGATTTATTTGATTTATTTGATTTATTTGATTTATTTGATTTATTTGATTTATTTGATTTATTTGATTTATTTGATTTATTTGATTTATTTGATTTATTTGATTTATTTGATTTATTTGATTTATTTGATTTATTTGATTTATTTGATTTATTTGATTTATTTGATTTATTTGATTTATTTGATTTATTTGATTTATTTGATTTATTTGATTTATTTGATTTATTTGATTTATTTGATTTATTTGATTTATTTGATTTATTTGATTTATTTGATTTATTTGATTTATTTGATTTATTTGATTTATTTGATTTATTTGATTTATTTGATTTATTTGATTTGATTTATTTGATTTATTTGATTTATTTGATTTATTTGATTTATTTGATTTATTTGATTTATTTGATTTATTTGATTTATTTGATTTATTTGATTTATTTGATTTATTTGATTTATTTGATTTATTTGATTTATTTGATTTATTTGATTTATTTGATTTATTTTACTTGTACGCATTAATGTAGTAAGTTTTGTCCTGTAATAGGAGCTTTGGCTCTGTTGGGCAATAAAGAGATATTATTATTATTATTATTATTATAAAATGTAAAATAAAATATACATTCTTAAATTTTTGTATTTGGCTTTCTATTCCTAAAATACATCTGTTTTTTGTGAGAAAACCTTATGTGATATAAAGAAACGGTTTTTGTTTTTGAGTACTGCACTAAAAAAACACAAAAAGTGACTAAAGTTAAAACAATTCTTAAAAAATATTTTTTTTGCAGGCCTGTGTAATCACAGCTTTTTATTAATTAAATCGGATTAGTATGGTTTTCAATTTTATCGCGCACAGAGCCTACATGTTGTGATATTAATTTCCATTTCCATTAGGGATTGTAACCCAGAATAAACCCAAATCGGTTTTTAGCAGGTAAAGGAGACGGTAAATTACAGACATAAAAACGGTAAATTATATTACATATATAATTAAATAAATGTATATACATATATGGTATATACATATTTTAACAATTATTGAAGTAAAGTAAGTATGATACTCAATTTTCTTTATTTGATAAACTTTTAAGTATCAGGATATGGTCATACTTTATATCATTTGAAGAGTTGTGCATTAAGAATGAACAATTGCTCTATAATATTTTAATCTTTTGTATTTCAAATAACTGCTAGTTTTTTTAATACTATATTGTAATTTAATTTTATCTAAATATACGCGATAAGAATTTTTACAATGCTTTTCTATCTTTTAATTCCATTAACATTTCCAAAATTTTGCTATTGAAAATTATTCCTTGTATGTCAACTTGTCAGTAAATGTTATCGTTATATATCATTAATTAATAATTTTTTTGCCTTATTTTCAATTTTTAAGTCTCAAGATATGGTCATGCGGCCAGTCTTTATATCATTTGTAGAGTTGTGCACTAAGACTGAACAATTGCCCTTTGATATTTGAATATTTTGTGTTTCAAATAATTGCAAGTTTTTTTTCTAATACTATATTGTAATTTAATTTTATCTAAATATACGCGATAAGAATTTTCACAATGCTTTTCTATCTTTTAATTCCATTAACATCTATTTTTGCTATTGAAAATTATTCCTTGTACTTCAATTTCTGTCAGTAAATGTTATCTTTATATATCATTAATTTATAAATTTTTTACCTTATTTTCAACTCTTGACACAAACTATTAACTATATAGCTAATAATTAATATACTTAACAATATATATATATATATATATATATATATATATATATATATATATATATATATATATATAATAAAGTTCATATTCGTATTTTCACAGAAAAAAGGCTACAATATAAAATATTTATCATGTATCAGTCGACGCAATATTATATTTATTAGAGAAGTATACTAGATTTATACATTATTGGAAATACGAGGGGTGTTTCCAATATTCTGGGAATTGGTGCTATAATTAAATAACGCAGAACTTATGCGCAATGTTATTGATGCCAGACAAGTCTTGACATGTTTATGCAACTATCTAGTCTGATTCAGGTATTCTATTGATGTAGACGCGTTTTAGTAGCACTGTTTTTGTAACCATGGAACACGCGGCAAAATCTCAAAGAGCGATAATATTCTTTTTGTGGAAAGAAAAAAGTACTGTTTATCGGTGGATCGATCGCTTTAAAGCCGGTAGAACATCTCTAGAAGACGATCCACGCAGTGGGCGGCCAAGCACGTCGGTAAATGAAAGAAACATTACTGCCGTCGAAAACCTACTGAAAGATGACAGACGAATGACTATTCGTCAAATTAGTGTACACCTAGGGATAGGTACACAAATTCATAACATTTTGCATGATTGTTTGGGCGTTAGCAAGGTTTCGGCGCGCTGGGTGCCAAGGCTGTTGGCACCAGAACAGTAACTCAATAGGTCCTATACTTGTCGTCAACTTCAAGAGTTGTTAACCCGTTACGGTGATGAATTTTGGCAACGAATAATAACCACTGACGAAACGTGGCTTCCTTATTTCAATCCTGAGACGAACAGTCAATCCAAAGAATGGCGCAAACCTGGAGAAGGGCCTCCACTTAAGGCACGTGCAGTTCCGTCTGTTGGTAATACTTACTGTTTTCTGGGATTGCGAAGGGATTATTTTCATGGATTATCTGTCGAGAGGTACTACAATTAATGCAGAATATTATTCAAATTTATTATCCGGACCACTGCGACAGGCATTAGTCAAAAAACGGCCTGGAAAGTTGCATAAGCGTCCGTTATTGCAACAGGATAAGGCAAGACCACACACCGCAAGAAAAACGAAGGATGTTTTGAACGATTTACGATGGGAATTGCTGCCGCACCCACCTTATTCCCCGGATCTTGCACCCAGTGATTGCCATCTGTTCCCAGATGTGAAAAAACCCTTACGTTCGATTTGAAAGTTTAACTGACGTAAAACGTGCATAAATAAGTGGATCGACAAGACACAGAAAAACTTCTTTGAGGACGGCTTAAAAGAATTAGTTTATCGTTGGGATAAATGTATTCAGTTAAATGGAGATTATGTTGAAAAACGACATTGTAATATTGACGAAAATTAACAAAATTATAAAAATTATATGTAATTCCCAGAACTTTGGAAACATCCCTCCTATATGGAGTACGATTAAGTATATTATGTATACATTGCCGGCCTATAAATAATTTTAGAAGATAAAATCAAAACGAAAATTACCAAGTTGAATGTATAGCGATAATAAGTAATAATAATAGGGATATCCATAACAGACACAGAAAAGTCGAGTTTCATTAAAAAAAATTAGAAAACAAAATTTGAAAACGTTTGATACTAATTTAATCCAGCTTATATTTATATTTTACCTAATAAAATTATTTGTTTTTATCTGCATCTATAGCACTATTTTTTCTCTATTAGAATTTAAAATTATATAGATTTTTTCAATTTTTTATTGTAATTGCGCATATAACCATGCACTTGTGCATTTTTTAAATGATGAGTATGATGATAATAGCATTTTCCTATCATATTTCTTGTTCGTAAATGAAACATACTCCTATCTATATATGTACATATTTGCAATTATGTATAACATATTATGAAACATTACGAATGCTTTTTAGGAGTCTTTTGTTATCCGTTATCAGGCAATTTTATATGAGAATAAGCAAAATGAGTGGTCACAATATACCACATAATGAATAATGTGATGTAATATGATTGTTTATAGTACCGCGAATAATATTATCGTCTAGTAGTTAGCAACACTATTTAATAAAATGCTGTGAAATTTCTATTAGTGTGCGACCGTCTGTCTGACATCGAAATTAAACTGCTTTTTAAAGTAAGAGAATGTATGTCAGTACCACGTGTTAGGTTTCATGTACATATGTAGTTCTTTGTTATTTTCATGTATACATTTTAATGAGACTGTTGTTACAAGTTTCTATCGATTTTAATTTGTAGTATTTAATATTATGTACGAGAAAGAGGTTATGTAGAAAGTAAGTATTAATGTTGTAATTTATTTGTTATTAATCAATGTTAATGTAAGTTAACAGTTGATACAAATATTTATGAATGAACGATAAGAGGAGATGTTTTTCCTTATTAAAAAATACTTCAACTTTTGCAGAATAATAGTATCATGTCAGTGGCATTTAATTTCAAACAAGTGAATTTATTATTATACATATATTAATATTAAGAAATGTTTCTCTGAATGGCATAATGTACCAAAATACAAAGTTTTATTAATGTATTACATTCTTTCTTCGTTAAAGTTTCGTAAAGACAAACTTGCACAGAGTTTTCATGCTTTAAAAATAAAATATCGAGAATAATTTAAAGGCAACTAACATGACTATTATTTAATCAAATAAATTTAACAAACTTTCTTTAATTATTAATCGTATTTCGTTTCTTTTATAAAATACATTAGAATAAAAACATACAAGTATATGATTGATTATATAGAATCATAACGTAGTATCTTTGTCAAGATAATTTGTTGTAATTAGGCTCATTATGAATGGATAATTGACGCTTTTGTAATTAAGTAACTTGTGACTCCTCTAAACTTCCACACTTTTCTGAGTCCATTTTTATTATTATTCGACTGTTTTTTATGCTGCGTCTGTATATTACATAATAGCAACATGTTCAAAATGACTGTATAGTATAAATTAAATTCAAAAATATTTATATTTGTTACTTTAAAAGCAACAACAAATATTAACTTTTTGATTTAGAGGTATAGTGTTGTAAGAAAAATGGTACATATGTATGTATGTTCAAGTGTGTGCTGAAAAGTCCGTGGTGCAGTTTCAAACTGCTAACTGTAAAAATTCAGATCGCTAGGTTTATTAGTTCCGTTGAGACGATTATTTATTAAAGAGCCTCTCAGGGTTTTTGATGAGATGGAGGGTGTTAAAATTCGTGCTATCATTTTTGCAGAATTCCATTTTTTTCAAATTCTTTCGTTCAAAATCCAGCCATCTGTTATCTATTTTTCTTTTTAGGACTCCTTGGAAACCTGTATAACTCAACTTTTGTTATCATTTCAAGTTTTATAATTACGCTCGTTGCGTGAATAAGATTTGTAGGCAATTTAAGGGTATGCATCCAAAGATTTCTTACAAATTTTATATCATGCTAATTATATTCTCTTGATTTTCTGGTTCGATTAAATTAGTTTTTACTAATTATAGTATTTAGTGCACTAATAACTTTCAACAACTTCATCTGTAGTAATACTTTTATTGACGAATGTTTCTGTCAGTTTTAACTATCTAGTGTTTGCATCGAGACTGAAATGAGAAATAATGAATTTAATACGACGGGACTTTTATATTAAAAATATTCTCTGCTTATAACATGAATATTTTATTAGCAGTAAATGAAAAACCTAAAATTGCATAATTGGAATAAGTGCGAGAATATTAAAGATCATAGTATCTAAAAATACCCTTTGAAAAATTAAAATTTTTGTAATGGATCCAAATGGAATTAAAAGCCCAACACATTTTTATAAGTTCATACTGCTCGATAGTAATAGTATTTATTTTAATCACTAAGGTTCATATATAACCCCTTTCCACATTAACTTTCGTAATTCTGTATACGCATTTCGATAACTAAGTTGTCATCATCAGCAGATAATTGCAAAGTGCCGCACCTGGTAAACCACGGCGAAAAATAAATGGTTTACCAGGTGCGACACTTTGCAATTATCTGCTGATGATGACAACTTAGTTGTCGAAATGCGTATACAGAATTACGAAAGTTAATGTGGAAAGGGGTTATATATCAACCTTAGTGATTAAGTTAATCAACCACAGGCTCCATCAAATTCAATAGTATTTATTTATTAGCAGCAGTGTCGTTTTCTCACACATTTGTTGATAGTGTACAAAATTGATCACAGAGACAAAATAGAAATAAGGATAATTCAACGCTGATTACGTATAAAAGCTTCTAAACACTACATACTGCAAAAGATATTGTTTTGTGTCAATAATGAAAAAGAAAATTGATAGATTCCCGTCTTATTACTCTCGAAATAATAAAACCTAATAGATTTTTGCCTCTGGTATAACTAAGGCAAATTAAATTAATTAAATAGAAAGAAAAATGTGGCTACAAGTAATTAGCAAATAGTGATTCATTTCAGTGGTATGAAACTGTAAAATTGGATGTCTCGATAAAATACAAATATTCCATAAAATGAAAATAGAAATTCCTTTTAAAGAGAAAATATCTTTAAAAGCAAAATTCTATCTTAATAATATTGATATTAATTTAAAATTCTAAGCAATTACAAAGATAGTCATTTTGGCGCTCGACTTGTGCCTAGAACACCGCTTTGTTTAAAGGAGTATACAGAATGATTCATTTTTGACTCTCACCATAGGGACCTCGTTTATTATTAAAGATAGTAGGTAGATTCAATTCTATGCTTGTTATGGGCTCGAAGAGAAAGTAAATCTGCGGCAAATGGTGTTCGTGATTTTTCAAAAATACGGAAAAGAGGTGGTTTTCTTATTTTACATTTACTATCTTTATTTGGCATTGAAGAGAAAAATTAAATACACATGCTTTAGCCCACTTTCAACCCTCTATGTAACGGTGTACTACAAATTATTATACGAGTTTCTTCAAAACATAATCAATTTTCTTATTTCTTATGATCACTGCATTAAATTCTAACACCATAAAAAAGTATTTTCTCTGATTTCATCCACACAAATTTTTGAAATTAGGCATTCATTCTTGAAGAAGATTAGATACGAAACTGTGGTCATGTTATTTCAAACTCTCAAATAACAGAGTGTTTCAAAAAGAATATACGTATTTCGAATGCATATACGAGGGAGCGTTTTTATATTCGCGGAATGGGGGACAAGGGGTGGAAATAAAAGAACCAAATTATTTTTCTTTTTCAATATATTCACCTGCAAGACGGATACATTTTTCACATCTTTCAATTAATTTATTTATACCCTCATAAAAAAATGATTTCTCTTTATCTGCAAAATACGCCGAAACTGCCTCCTTGACTTCATCATCGGCAGTAAATTTTTTACCCCGCAGCTCTTTTTTCATTTTCGGAAACAGGTAATAATCACTCGGGGCCAGGTCTGGGCTGTAGGGTGGGTGATTCACAATTTCGAAGCCCACCTTATGCAGGGCAGCTAACGCAACACGGCTCTTGTGGACGGGCGCGTTGTCGTGCAAAAGCAGAACACCTTTTGTCAATTTTCCCCGTCTTTTCTCTTTAATGGCTTCTTTTAGTCGCTCTAATATTGAAGCGTAATATTCTCCGGTTATAGAAACACCTTTATCTTTATAATCAATCAACAATATTCCTTCCGAGTCCCAAAATACCGTTGCCATGAGTTTCCCAGCTGATTGTGACACTTTAAATTTCTTGGGAGGTGTTGTGCCCTTTTTATGCCACTGCATGGAGTCTTGTTTGGACTTAGGTTCATAATGATGCACCCAAGTTTCGTCTCCAGTAACAATTCCACTCAATACACCATCCTTGTCTTCATTACAGAGGTCCAAAAATGCACGCGAACACTCTACGCGCTGTTGTTTTTGCGGCGGCGTGAGCATTCTCGGCACCCATCTTGCGCTGACCTTAGACATGCCGAGATGATCGTGTAGAATTTTAAAAATTGTTGTGTCGGATACTCCAACCATTTCTGCGAGCTGTTTCTTCTTTAGTCGAGCATCTTCGAGTACAATTTGTTCAACTTTTTGGATAAGTGCTGGCGTGGTCACCTCAATGCTCCTGCCCGGCCTCGGGTCGTCTTCAAGGGATTCCCTTCCTTGTTTAAATAAACTATGCCACTTGTACACCATGGTTTTTCCTGGACAAGAGTCGCCGTAAACCAATGACATCTCATTCATTATGGTCGCGACTGATTTTCCTTGCCTGGTAAGGAACTTTATAACGGCACGATATTCGATTTTTTCCATATTTCACTTTTCACTCCTGATTATGTTACTTGGTTGACGATAGCTCAAAGACTAACTGTCTAATAATAATGAAACTTCGTATTTATACTAATCATGAGTCGCTGCACAGGCCACGCCCCCAATGCGCCTACTCACCCCTCTACAACCCGCTCATTCCGCGAATATAAAAACGCTCCCTCGTATTTATTAAACTTTAAGACAGGTTTGGGCAACCTTGGACATGCCACACTTCAATGTGCAAATACGTTCGCGGGATGCGTTTAAAAGTAGTGTTCATAATTTTTAACGATAGATATCAGACATGAAATAATACGACAATGCTATTATAATACAATTTATTAAAATAACAAAATGAAATGAAAAAAATAGGTACAACATTATGATTAAATTGTTAAATTTGGAATCGTTACAAACTACGAAAATTAAATAGCGACACTGAAATCAATGAGACATTTGAGCTTGAATTTGGGGGAACTAATCCGTCGATGCTATCTGCTTCTGGACTTCCGGCTGGAACCGCGTCACTTGTATATCTACCGACGTTTCGTACCCATTTGTATGGGACATCTTCAGGACTGAACTACTGCACTAAAACTGGTGTAAGTCAATAGTGGATGAGTTTCTATATGGGTAATGGGTCATGGGTCAATGGAGCGTTGCGGTTGGGTAGTTTGGAGATGCAGGATTGCCCCTCTCCCGGAAGCCCAGAAGCAGATAGCATGGACCACGACCGCGAAAATCTACGTACCAGATTAATCCATCGATGTTTGTATTAATTCCACTGATACAAAGACGTAAAGAATTTCCCAAATAATCGTCAGTCAGCCTTACACGGTATTTTGATTTATTAATTTTCATCATTGAAAAGAACTGTTCGCATTTATAAGTACTGCCAAAGGCACAAATCAATGGTCTTCTTCGAGGTATTTTTTGTAGAAATTGCACAACTCCACGTCTTCAAATTTAGATTTTAGAAGTGAGTTTTATTGAATCTCAATCAACTCCATTTGTAAGTGTATTGGAGCATTTTATACATTACTTTTTGTTGCAGTAGCAAATAAATGGAAACAGTCTTCCATGCTTTTGAAATCGCTAAATCTGTTCGAAAATTGCTCCGATAGTAATTTGAGTTCTTCAGCATATTGAGCAGCAATATTTTCATACGCAGAGAGCGTGGTGAATTGGTAACTGTTACCAGACAGCATCTGTGCCTCTCACGCTTTCAAATGGCTGTACAAATCATTTACTAACTGTTCTTGTTTTTGAAGTTTCAAATTTAAATCATTCAAATAGCCTGTAAGGTCGACTAGAAATGCTAAGTCACATATCCATTTTGGGTCACTCAATTCAGATAGTGGTTTATCTTTTATTTGCATAAAGTCTGCTATCTCATTTCTAAGCTCGTAAAACCGTTTCAGCATTTTCCCTTTGCTTAGTCATCTGACTTCACAATAATATGTTGATGATATTTCATCCAAAAACGCCTTGAACTGATGATGGTTAAGCCCTCCGGATCGAATAAAATTGGTGGTTTTTACTAGCTCATTCATAACATTCTGGAGTCGAATGGACTTAGAACACAAGTTCTGATGGTGGATAATGCAATGAAGGGCTATCAAATCATCTTTTTGCACATTTAATTCAGTTGCTTTTTCATTCAAAATTCCGATGAAACCTTTACGTAAGCCGACTATAGAAGGTGCACCATCTGTGCATACTCCAACTAATTTTGACCATGGCAAGCCAAAACTTCTGAATACCTTTTGAACTTCATTAAAAATGTCCTCTCCTGTAGTGGTTCCTTTTAGCGGCTGTAAAGCAAGTAATTCCTCAGTAACAGTGAACTCTTTATCAACACCTCGAATAAATATAGCCATTTGAACTGTGTCAAACAAATCGGTGCTCTCGTCTAATGCTATGGAAAATGATTCAAAACCAGCCATACGCTCAGTCAATGTTGTTTTTATATCATTAGCCATCATTTCCATACGTCGGATATCAGTTTTTCGTGGCGTAATCTCTCTAGTTGTGCACAGTAGAGTTGACAAACTAATTTTTTCAAATTCATTTTTCTTGTAGTGCGATATTTTTTTCATCTCCGGTTATTAAACGTTTCAGAAACGGTTTTTCAAAATATCTCGCGGGCCGTCAAGCTTTTTTTTGTAACCAGCTTTGTGTAAATGGTTCAAAACAGTTTTGTGGTCAATGCCTATCGACACTGCTGATATGCAGCAGGCCGGTTGAAATTTCCAGAACCGAGCATATACGCTTTAAGACATACGAATATGAAACGTTACACACATATTTACGAACCTATATATATATATATATATATATATATATATATATATATATATATATACTAACCTAATATCACATCCATACTAAAAATTCCTTCCATACTCGGGCAAGCATATCCTTCGTCACTGATTTTATGGCACTACAGATCCGGTTCTTCAACACCTCCAGGTTCTGTGGGAGTGGTGGTACATAAACGTTGTCTTTAACGAAACCCCACAGGAAGAAGTCACAGGGTGTCAAATCCGGTGACCGTGCGAAGCCAGCTCGTTGACGACCAATCCAACGATTCGGTAGAGTCATTTTCAAACAACCAGTTTTGTAACATAGCGAGATACTGCTGACCGTTAACCGTGTTTCAATCAAAGAAGAGTGAGCCGTAAACAGATGATCGGGATATCGCACAAAACACATTAATTTTAGTCGAATCTCATACATGTTCAATGGCTGCATGTGGGTTCTGTAGACCCCAAATTCGAACATTGTGTTTGTTTACCAGACTATTAACATGAAAAGTCGCTTCATCACTGAACACGATGCGTTGTGCGAAAGTGTTATTATTGTCAATAGCATCATGAATCTCGTTACAAAATGCCACACGTTTCCGTTTGTCATCAAGACGCAGAGCTTGTAACAGCTGTAACTTGTATTTTTAACTTTTATAACCAACCGACGTGTCAAAACACGCCAAATTGTTGTTTTAGGCAGTTGTAACTCCCGACTGGCACGACGAGTTGATTTTGAAGGATTACGTTGGAAAGCAGTTTGAATCCGTGCAACATTTTCTTCAGAAACACGATGGCCGCCGGGACTCTCCTTTACATACACATCCTGTATCTACAAACTGTCGATACCAGCTGCGAATGTTCCACCCATTCGGGGGATCAACTTGGTAGCTCAACCTGAAACGTCTTTGCACTGTAATCACGGAATTGCACTTTGCGAACTCGAGAACGCAAAATGATTTCTGCTGTGGAGTAGCTATTTTAAACATATGACGGTTACCAAGAAAAACAGAAGACAACTAATATCTAGCGGCTATTAAATAAATTAGACTATGTTTTCGTTTTTCCAATAGCCGAGCAGAGGCGCAGCGATCGATAGTTTGGACAAAATAATGCTTTGTAATACGTATATTCTTTTTGAAACACGCCGTATTTTAATTATTAATCATTAGTAATTTAACAATATCTCACTAACTAGTTGCAGTATCGCCAGGTTGTGAACTGTGACCTCATGAATCTTCCATGGTTTAAACTGTAGATGCTGAAGGATTATTAATTACCTTAAAAATAGATATAAGATTTAACACAAACGCACTTGTAATTTGCTATTTGTAAAATATCCCGTTGCTTGTCATTTAAATTCCTATGATACTATGAAGAGGATTTACCGAATTCGTTAAGTTTCTTAGAATGGAAGACTTTATCATAACCAGACGATGGCATTTAGCATTCACGGGGTGTACGCTCACTTTTGTGACTGACTGCATATTATAAATAAACACATTGCTATGAAAACACATGCGAGAAAAATGATAAGTATCATAACATTTTCAATGAAGAATAATGTGATACTTTTGGTAGCAAATATTCTATTTTCAAAAGGTGAACATCCAGCATTAAGGCAATTCGTTGAAGGTATATTATAGGCAAATACTTAGGGAAAGTATGCCTAGAAGAAACATAAATGAAAGTTATTACGTTTTTTCTATAAACGGCGTAAATGCTTGTAGAGGCTTCCGATGCATTAACTCTTCTGTTAAATTCGAACAAAAGATGTTCCATTTTCTTTTGGGAATAAATAAAACATACTTCGCACAAATTAAAAAATTATTTAAGTGAACAGTAATACTACATTAAAATAACTTTGACAGTCTCATCCTTGAAAACAAAATCTGATATATATTAAGTACTGATATTAATAAGAACAAAATGAGATGCTGCAGCTTATATTTTGAAAGCCGAAAAGCTTCTGTTTAAAAAAGAAATACGCGTCAATATTTTATGTGTATTCTCTCTACATCGCATTTATGAATACCTCAAGTATTATTAATCTAAATGTAGATGTATTTTTTAAAAGCTAAACCAGAAAATGTATCCCAATCTTTCTAACCCTACTACATCTATAGTAAAAAGTAGGGTACATGGATTGAAGCCGTTGTATTTAAAAGATCGTTAATATGCTGAGGTATATTCAGTAACTTCAAATACTTTGTAAAAGATAGTAAATTGCTTGTTAGACGATAAACAACATATTATAGAATGTAAAACGTCTATGCGAAGGCCGCTCATATCCGAATAATTAGAATATATCATATATCATTTTGAAAGTATACCCACGTCAATAAAATACTTCGAAATACGAAATCTCATTTTAAAAAAAGCTCTATATAAATTAAACACAATAATTAGCAAATCAAGGCAAATTTTCGATAAATTCGGGTAACACTTCATAAATAAAGTATGATTCTGAATTTTCTAAAAATCCCGATCTATAGGTATTCTTCAATAGTTTTCGATATTCTCAGAGTGTCTCAGAGTGAGAGAAAAAGTATGTAAGTTGCACATCAAGTTACTTTGTCTCTTAGGAAAAAGGTCAACTGAATATAGATTTTAAAATTATATTTATTATAATTTAAAAATTATTATTTATAATTAAATTATTATTCAATAATTTTCTACTATTTTCAGTGCACTCAAGTATGTTTCGATAAAAAGGAGCGGTTTAATAGTGTCATGTTTATTATTTTCTATATATTGGTATAATGCATTTCATTTTGGCAGTGAATCTCACATACATACATATGTACAAAGTATTTAAAAACTACTGATAAAAAATTACGATTGCAGGTAACATAATAAATAATCATATAATTATGTTACTGTTCACCCTATTCAAGTAATCTTGAACGTTGATGTGAAAATAGTCTATATTGTTTTGTTGGATTATTTATGTAATATAATACAATCTCTAAAAGCAGATCGCGTCAATCAGTGTAAAGCCATAGTTAGATCTACTTATGTACATATATGACCCATTTTCATAAAAAAGTAATCGAATGCTTGTTTTTTAAATTAATTTGTTTTTCATCAAAAAAACAACAAGAAAATAACCACTAATTTGTATTGTATCACTAGGTATATACTCATAGTTGTGAATGATTATAGTATGATTATCGAACTGATCGCTTGACCGAAGTCCTTCAAAAGAAAAGTATTGTGTATTATTCCCACTTATTTCTAAATGAAGCTTTCAGTGCTTTCAAATGAGAATATTTGCATGCGTATGTACGTATATTTACATGATACAACTCTAGCATATACCATACATACATATATGACAACTGCTACTTGTTGAGCCCTGCAAAGACTTATTCTCTAGACAAGCTTTCGGTAATCTCGCTGTTACCATTCTCAGTCTTTTACTTGAAATTTACATTGCGTAATCTTATGCTAGAGTGTTGTGGTTTTATTATTTGGTTATTCACCATCGCTCATCTCTATCCCGAAGTGTTCGTATTTTGTGTGCATGTTGTCTGTTGAATAATCTAGTATGCGTTTAAACGATGTGTTATCGTTTTCTCTTATCGAACTATAAAAACCTCTTGCATGTTTCTTTATGTGTGTTTTAAATGTATAAGTGTCGGTTTCGCGTCGTTTTTGCACGTTTCTAATGTACCAAGGTGCGTCGAGGACTAGCCTTAATGTATGGTTTTGGAATTGTTCAAGATGTATTTTCTATGCGTGTAGCTATTATGGGGGCTGCATATGCCAATATCGGTCGTAGTTTTTGTTTGTATATAATAACTTTTTAGATAAAAAGTTGGAAAATATCAAATGATCAAAAGAAAATAACTGCGGAATACAAAAATATCGTCCTGTACCTATCGTATTATGATATTAATAACGAATGAAAAGCGTAAAAAAAGATTTTAATGAGCAAGGTGTAGAATATTAGACGGAGTACTTTCTGGAGTTCGCCAGAATAAATAACAAGAGAAAATTTGAAAGCCATATATTTAAGATTGAAGATGGTTGTTTCATTAGTTATTTATTATGGTCATTGTTTTTAATACTCTTATTAAATATAATCACAAAAACAAATAAACTGTGTGTAAATAGTATTTCGTGTTATATTTAACTAGAGATGAGGACTAATATTAGTACAAGGGTTTAGTAAAAC
The DNA here is from genome assembly GCA_031893035.1 of Dermolepida albohirtum. Taxonomy (NCBI): domain Eukaryota; kingdom Metazoa; phylum Arthropoda; class Insecta; order Coleoptera; family Scarabaeidae; genus Dermolepida; species Dermolepida albohirtum. The sequence goes on along the minus strand of JAVIWB010004060.1, from coordinate 444,852 downwards.
GAACACCTGAAATTACATACATATTAATAATATAACATAATTCAGTTTTATTGAAGAATTTTGAACTTGTTCACAAAAGGACAGTTCAAGAGACAGTTCAATAGTTATGCATATGTGTATATGATCGTTATAAGCAGTATGAAAGTATATACTTGATTTGCGTATATTAAAGGATAGATAAGTAAAGGAAACAGGATTTTTTCATGAATAATAAAAATTTGATTTGAGTTATAATAAAGTGAATGCAGATCACTCATTTTTTATTATTACTAAGTCAATACACATAATGAAAATATAAATTAATATATTGAATGAAAATAAAAGAACCTAATTTCTATAACATAGTGTTAAATTAGTGATATACATATTATTGTTATACTGGGTAAATCTATAAAGTTAGTGGTCATAATGCTCCTGTGTATTTCTGCTTACTCTGTTCTCTTCAACTCATTATCTGTAAACACGATGTCTATATTTTACCAGATAAAATAAACATTGTCGTTGCAGATAGTTTTATAAAAGATATCACATGTTACCGACATGCAATTATAGAGTTATAATTTTCTAGTATTATTTTATTAAAATAAGAAAATTGCATTACATTATATTATGATGAAAATTATTAAAAAAATAACGCAATTTTCCCGAAGATATAATGGAATTAATAAACTGCATTCTATTAATAAAGTATACGAAAAATTTATCATAATAAAGTAAATAATATAAATAAAAAATTTTGGTAAGGAGAATTAATTTATAAAATTTATTATACCTTCAGAAAAATTATGTTCTTTTTTTATTAGAATTATTTTAGATCACTGAAGGTTGATATAGAATTATTTTAATTTATCCTTTCCTTCACGAGCAAAGATTAATTATGGATATGTTCATGATAAGATTTTATTAACTATTTATTAATAACTTCATTACGCTTTATATGATCATCGTAGTATAATATATTGCAATATACTAATTTCCATAGCATAACACTAAAAAAGTTATAATTCTGTAATTATAGTTCAGTAACCCGATATTCTTTTGCGCAATTATGTACACGACGATGTTTACTTTATCAGATTTCGAATGTGAATGAGTTGAAGGGAACAATATAACGAGAAAGCGCAGAGGTTTACCCCCTAACAATAGTATATTATTATGTTGTGATAAGTTAAATGCTTATTTCAATATGATTTCAAGGCATTTAGTGTAAATACATATTCTATTTTCCAATCCTTATTTCTTCATCGTTTATTCTATTCAAATCAAAAGGATTATGAGGTTCGTTTAAAATATTGATCCTTCAAATGATTTAAAAACCTAAGAGGAAAACTGTAAGGAATATAGAATCTTTTTTTATGAGGTCATGTCGATAATATTCTTCTACTCATAACTTGGCTCTGGTAAAAATATATGTATGTACATACATACGTGTTGTTTGAAATGCACCTCTTTTTCTGATGATCATTATCGAACTATTATAATTAATGTGCATGTATGTGTAATTTTTTACAGCCTCGTAAAATCGATTTTTTCAAACTTCTAGACTAGAATAAAGTCTTAAGCAATTGGAGGTTGATATTGGTTAGTTCTTTGTTATTAAATGTAAAATATAAATTATTGACATACATATATAGAATTACTCAAGTAATCATAATTAGCTGTTTTTATGATCTGGTTAAAATGTTTTTCTTTACTTCTTACTGTTGTAGATCATAATTATAGACAAAAAAGTGAATGTTTATGCCCTTTCTCCCGAAAAACAAGATTATTGCATGTTATCATTTTGTAAATAAACCGAATATACATACAATTACATTTAAAAAAACATTGTTAAATATTATATAGAATAAGATATCGTTCTCTTATTAGGATTCTATTGTATATGTACAGATTGTCAATACAGCAAGCATTTTATTTAATACATTTTCATTATATTCTTCAATAATATTAATTAAAATGTACAAATTTTATTTCCAATTTATGTGGTAAGAAAACTGTAAAATATGTTAGAAAGATTTTCTAAAATCGTATTCTGCGATCAAATATGAATGAAATATCAAATGGCAATTATTTATTTAGAGATACATGTAGTGAGTAATAAGTAATTTTATTTAACTGAGAGTACATCCTAAAGAACCAAAATAACTTAAATTGAGTTACAATCTTTTATTGAAAAATAATTTCAGTTTATACAGATATTTTGGATCTTTAATAACAAGAGGTATTTCAGAATCATTGTGATACTTATAAAACTGTGCAGCGAAAAAAAGCATTCATATACTTAAGTAGCTCAACGTAATTTTGAAATATGTCAATAAAGTTTTGTTTGCTGATATAACTAGAAATATACTGACAAGTTAAGCAGGCTCTGCGATAACATAAATTTATTTCAATAAAAATGTCACCTTTTAAAGAAAAAAGAAATTTGAACATGTATCAACAAAATTCAAAAAGAAAAGGTATTCATGCAGTATGAAACAAAAGATGCTCCGAATACCACAAAGAAGCCTTAACAATGTTGCGTACAAATAGTTCAGTAGTATCTGTGAGCCAGTATTGCATGGTCATAAAATAATACTGCAACTACAAGTACCAAAAAAAGAAACTATCGAGGAACGAAATATTATCGTCAAGCTGTACAATGAGCGAGAATCTTTACGGCAAATTGGTGCAAATGTGAGCATGAGTTCCGCTAGAGTACAGTATATTATAAATATGTTCACAAATGATCACAGCTTAGAACACTTTTATCTACCGGTCGAAAGACTTCTATTTCGAAAAATTAGACAAAATGCTATCTGCTTCTGGGTTTCCGGGCTGGAACCGCGTCACTAGTATATCTGCCGACGTTTCGTAATTTGTATGGGACATCTTCAGGGCTGAACTACTGCACTGAAACAGTTTCAGTGCAGTAGTTCAGCCCTGAAGATGTCCCATACAAATGGGTACGAAACAACGTCGAAAAATTAGACAAAATGCCATTTTAAAAAAATGCTTTTAAAAAATGTTCGCAAACTGAAGGACTATACAAAGGATACTAGGAAAGTTTTGCTGCTTGTTGCTGCATGTCGAGACATGTTCATACGTGCATAGTAGCCGCCGCGCCATGTCGATGGGCTCAGTTATTCATTAGCAGTGAGAATGTAAAGCGCTTGCGATGCCATCGTGGTCACGAAATGAGATAAGGGCAGCTTTGCGTTATAATTTCGTGCGTGTTTTAAACATAGACCAGTACTTCCAAGAAATGACTCCTGCACTAGGTAAAGTTTGTCCACATCGCACACGATATTCAGGTGGTATAGAGAATTCTAAAGGGGAAATTTAACTGTGAAGGATCCCTAGAGGCCGGAAAGGCCACGAACGTCAGTTACGGAGGAAAACGTTACTACCGTGAGGAAAATGCTTGGCGAGGACAGGCGAGTGACCTACCAGCATATAGAGGGTACTTCGGGCCTAAATGCACCAGCAATTCGTTCGATTCTGCATGATCATTTGCACGTGAAAAACCTTTGTTCTCTTTGGGTGCCAAATCGACTGACTGAAAAGCAGATGACACGACGTGTGACTTGGTGACGGGAGATGCTAAAAAAGTTTAATAAGGGACAATCTCGGTATGTGAACAACATCGTGACAGGTGACGAGACTTGGCTGTACTACTACGATGTGCCGACCAAAGCTCAAAATAAAGTTTGGGTCTTCGATGATGAGGACACACCCGTAGTTGTCAGAAAATCCCGATCTGTAAAGAAGAAAATTATAACTGTATTTTTCAAATCGAGTGGAATTGTGGAACGCGTCGTTTTGGACACACAGAAGATTAGTTGTGACTCTAAGTGGTATACTGAACAGTGCCTGCCTAAAGTCATTGGATCTATGAAGAACCTACGGCCAAAGTCAAGAATGGACACCTGGTTCCTCCATTACGATAATGCTCCAGCTCACCGCGTCAAAGCCTACACCGAATATTTGACCATGACAGGATTGAAACTTCTCGAGTACCCTCATAGTCCAGGTCTTGCTCCTTACGACTTTGCACTGTTCCCGCATGTGAAAATGACGAGGACCTTCTGCGGGCTTCAGACAAGTGTGCTTTACTTCCTAGTGAAACTTGGCAGAACTGGTTAAAAGATTGATTTCGGAGGATGGAGATGTGTATTAGAGGAAATTACTTTGAAAAAATTAAATAAACAAAAACTTTCCTAGTACCCTTGTAGGCAATAAAAACTACATTATGTGGGTTCGCTCCCCAGAAAGTTATTCGTTAATGCTGCGAATTAGTAGAAAAGATTGACATTTACTAAAACGTTTGTAAGTAGGCCTATGGGGTTTTGGTGATAAATTTGACGGCAGGTGATCCGACAAAGGCTAACTGCCATTTTTCAAAACTTTAGCGGAAGCGCTTCACCCACGTAATGTATAACTTCATAAGTCAAAAGTCAAAACACTGTTTTATCTGTATTATAAGTGACGCATGTGTGCATAATACACATGCTCTGCATACGTCTGTTTCTATTTTTTCACAATTTCTTGACAAGACGTAACGCGTAACTCTATTAGAAAAACGTTTGCGCCCTTTCTTTCTTCAATACATGTGACTACCGATAAATTAGACAAATGCCGGTATATGTTCGTATTTGGCAGCATTATTGATACACCGGCAAACTTTGGTGGTCCCAACAATATGCTTTATTCTATGATCTTTTTATAATCCCCGTTTACTTTGTATTTGGTTCTTTTACACTTACTCATAATTTTCCTCTCTTAGTTCCCATTAGCGGTTATTTAATTGTTCGTTTTTAATTGGTTTAATGTGTTTGTCGATAAGTCGTTTCTATTTATGTTTATCAACAAGCATATAATGACGACTTATTATGTTATACTATTTTTTAGCTCCTACTCATTCGTTTAATTTTAGCTGATTAAGAGATTAACAGATTATTAATTATTGATCTCTGTTTGGTATTTTCTTCACCTTCCAAGTTCACATAGTATTTGCCAACCATCCTATCCAATAAAAATAATCACTTATTGTTTGTCTGTTTTTGGTCCATTTTCATTTGAAATCTCCACTTCTATCAAAGTAGCTACAAAAAGTAGTAGAAATAGAAAATGTTTAAAAGTTGCTTATAAATAAATTGAAGAAATTTCAAATGTTGTTGTATTTACTTTCTTTGTTTATACAATACGAGAGTAACTACGTAATTGACTTATTCCAAAAGATATTGAAGTATACACTAATGAGATAAATATACAGAACTTTAACATAATAAAGTGGACATTAGCAAAGGCGAATTAAAGCCTATAACTTATCGAAACGTGAAGGTGGTTATTGTATTAGGTGGTTGATAATAATATTTAAAGTCAGTCATCCAACAACAAGTATGCTGAAAACAGTAAGTGAATAAAACCTATGTAATCTAAATTTGACTAATACTATTGTATAATCAATTATAAAGCATTTTAGTACGGAGGATAAAAAATCAATAAAAAAAAGTTCACAACGACCATTGAAATTTTCAAGTAGAGGTAATCGGTTAGTGGTGCGTGAGATACAGAGAAATCTGGAAAGAAATGTAATAAGTTTTGACTGCGGTATAAAATAGGTAAAGCACTAATGTCACATTTTACATCAAGAAGGGTACAAGCAGTTTGGACGCCAACTAGTTTCTGTAAATGAACGTCTGAATACTGCTAATTAGACTAAAATGTCAGAAGAACGTTTTTTACCTTTATATGCAACTGAAACATTAAATAGGGATACTAATATTTTTCATAAGGACAACACACCTTATCACATGGTAAAGTTAGCTGTTTATTGGAAGAATAAAAATCGTATGCATTTTCTCTGGCTCACTCGAAGTATTGTTCATTCAATTAAACAATTAAGAAAAATATTTCGTCGAAGTAATATCAGATTTTTTGTGAAAATTTAGTTTAGCAAAACCTGGCTCAAGCTATTATTAATGATTAAATGGATTCTATGTCAAAATACATTACGACACTTTTAAAATTACATGGAGTCATTACTACATATAAATAAATTTTGTTAAAAATAGTTTAATGATAATCAAACAATAATATATTCACGACCTCATAATTTCCATTATCACTATAGAAACTTCATACAAACTTTTAACAGTCACATATTAAGCACAAATTAAACTTGTCATTTTGTCCAAATGTGTACTTTCAAACATTTTTTCGTTTTTATTTTTAGGTATTTAAGTCGTAATCGTATTCGTAAACCAGTTATGAATACTACTAATGCACCTAACGTAAAAAATCCCAGGAAAAATGCCAATTTTATATCAGTATGCACTTTTGCGTAAGTAATACTTTTGAATAAAAGAATATCTTAATTTGTATTTTCGTTGTAGGTGGTTCATTCCTACATTTATCAAAGGTTTCAAAAAGAATTTAGATGAAGATGATTTGTTTGACACTTTACCAGAACATACGTCAGGACTCCTTGGAGATAAATTAGAAGCGGCATGGGATAAAGAATGTAAAAAAAGGAAACCTTCATTTGCAAAGGCTCTACTACGAGTATTCGGCCTGAAGTTAATGTCTTTAGGGAGCATTACTTTTATAAATGAAATAATTTTAAGGTAAACAGGTATTTCTTTATACTATTATGGTATCTTAAAAATGAGTAGAGAATCCAAAAAGAAAGTATTTATGTATAATCTGAATAAAATGTGACTGTAATTTGAAATCACGTTTGCATGACAGTTGTAAGTACAGTGTGTATATATGTATGTATATGTATAATGTTCAAGTCTATATAATTATATGCAATAAATATTCCTATAGTAGTCTGGTGATAGTGATAACATAATAAATCCAGTGAATTACTTCATGATATTTCTATGAAAAAAGCTCACGTAACTTTCTAAAAACTAAGTCAGGAGAAATGGTAAAACTATATCGGAATCGCATTATTCTTTATCGTATTTTCTAGCGCTCATAATTCCAACAATAGTTATTTCAGGGTTTCCTTACATTGTTATTTAAATATTGATGCGAATCATTTTCCAACCTTTATTGATTTGCAAATAAAATTTATATTGGAATGCATTCTTCTTTCGGAGTTGATAATGACTCCTACTTATTTATAACTTTGTTCTCGTTGGAAAATACTTAATTTATAAGTTTCAATTTGCAGTTAACTCACAACTAAAATACCCATGATCAACAAGCATCAGTGTAGCGAGTAGTAATTTATAAGCCACTGATAAAAGATCATTGTTGTATATGAGAAATATTATTTAAAAATTTAAGATGCTAAAGATAATTCGGTATCTATTATTGAAGAAACAGTAAATTATCCCAAAATGTAAAAATGTTTAATGTTTTCCGAGAGATGGAAGTATGGTTTTCTTATATCTTCCTTTATCGTTATTAAATGCTTTTGGCTAGCTCAAAGTCCGGATTTAAATAAACAAATAGTATATGCAATAAAACACATTCTGGGTTTGTTGTTTAGAGCTAAAGACAAGAGATTACATCAGAATGTGAATTAATTGTTTGATGTCTTACACAAGACAAAGTAATATTCTTCAAAATTTTATAAATAATTTAGAAAGAACATCGAAACATGTTCAAAAAGCTTTTGAAAAGTGATTGTACAAAATAATAATTATGATAAACTACTATGTCCTTTTACGTGATTTTAAAAGTTACCCATCATGGTTAATACCATTGGATATGTGATTCTATATTACATTTTATTATCTGAGATTGAATTCATGTAAAATATATTATTTTCAATAATAATAAACCGCTGTAATATTTTACATTTTTTCTCAGCATTTGCAGATACTTGAAACATTCGAAGTATTTAAATATATACACATTTTCGCTTAAACAAATTTGCAATACTTTGTCTATTTGTTTATCCGTATCCTCTTCTATCGAAAGGTGTCAAGGATTATAAAAACTATTTTTTACAGAACATCGCCCATATTTTTCTTCTTCTGAAAAAGATTTGTTACTTTATCGTTTTCCTTGCTAGGGAAGAGAAGGGGGTTTACTGAATTTCAACATGGACGCGCCACTTTTAAGAACGAATTGTTGTTGCCACTAATATTGATGCTATTCGTAAGATGATTGACTAAAATCGGCATATCGCATGCCGTGAAATTGAAACATTCTCAGGTATTGGCACGAAAGCAATACATACGTTTTTGCACGAATGATTGAACCTACGGAAATTTTGCAGTTGTTGGATTCCACACAAATTAACAGAAGTTCAGAAGCAAATTCATGTGAAATAGTGGAAAGAAATATTAAAGTAATTTAACCGAGATTATTCAAATTTACCTTCCAACATTGTAATTGGTAACGAAACGTGAAATTATTCTTGCGATCTTAAAACTAAACAACGATCTACCGTTTGGGCTTTTCAAAGTGAGTTCTGATAGATGATTTGAAAATTATCAGAAATATTTATGAATTTTATTTACTACTTGAGGGTTATTTCCAAGTAGTGAATATTATTTTAGCTAAAAACTACATGAAAAGGCTATGTCAAATGTCTATCTAGAATTTTTTGCATGTTCTATGCCAATATATAATAAAAGACATGAAAAGTATCGTGTCAATGAGAGATATTCATCAGTTTGTAGCAGTTGAAAAGGGTGGACAAGTTTCATTGCGAAAATAGAGTCGTATTACTCATCAGCCATTATTTGCAACTTCTAAGCCATTCTTGCGTCTTATTAAGGTTAAATTGTAGCTTGCATAGATGCCAACACGGCTGTGTCTGCAAAAGTTGTCACAGTGGTGAGTCTTGTTGTTGACAAGTCTGTGGTATATATGAGGCATAAAATTGGTCCTAAAACACTTGTCTCTAGGACACCAGAAATAACTAGGTACAATTTTTTTGTTAACTAGCCCTTTTAATAAAGAAATGTCTGTTTGTTATTAAAGATTTACGCTTATTGCTGCTATATCTATATCTTACTGATACTAGCTTCTGTAATCAGTAGTTGTTTATCTTTATTTACTATAGTGAACTTATTTCTTCTGGACTTTTCTTGTTAAGGTAATCCATTAGGAACTGTCTTTTTGGTAATATACTGGAGATTTGTAATACGTGAAATTGTGATAATGCGGTTGTTATTGATATATTGAGCATTAAAAAGCCACTGATTGCGTTTGTAGAGGTGGCCCTTGTATCTGTTGTACAGAAAGTACATCATTTTGCTTAGATTGCCATACTAAATTGTTGATTGGAGCAAAATAGTAAGAATTTGCCGTTTATCTCATCATGTAGATGTATTTATTACGATACAATTATTTTTTCCTAGCTCGAACTATTGATTCCTCATCGAAGTATTTTATATATATTTTCATGTTTTTTCTGTACACTGATTCTCGATAATAGTAAATCTGGGGACTGAGATCGGTTTAACTGACTGGCTGCGCCACGTTTGCTGACGGATAGTCGCATGATACTTCCCTGATAGATGCAATGTCGACAGTGTCGAACATTTTACACTCTATTGGGGATGCATGAGTACTTCGATGCGTTGAACGAGGTATTTGAACTGTTTTCATTTCGTACGTATTTATACGTATAGAACTCTTTGAGCTGTTTCTTTTCTTAAGTATTTGAACTTTATACTTACAGAATTATTGTATGCACATATACCTCCACATATCGAACAGTTCACTGTTCAAACAAAATTGAGTAAAACATTTTCGTATTTTATTTCAATACATAGGGCTTTCAAAATAGAGAGTTACCTTAATACTAAATGTATTAGAATTTTAAGAAATTAATAAACTTGAAAAATCAACCAAATCTTTGTCTATCGTGGAGTTTTCAACTTTTTCCAAGAAGTAATGACAAATATGGTTACAGTCGCAGGTGATATTTGTCCCTGCTTGCATATCTGACAAATATTCCCTATATTGAATTGATTCAACATACAGCATTATTTTAATAAGTACAAATTTCATCTAATATTATACATTCCATATATTTAATAATAATCGTTTTTTTGTTATTTCCAAAATTATTTAATGCCGTAACGCATATTTCCAAAATTTTTAATAAATTATTTAGTCCTTAGTAAAATATCTAATATATTTCGCCATTGGGAAAATACGTATATGATTCATTATATATGTATATATACTACTGTGGGCAAAAAATAGTAAGACTTTTTAATTTAAATTTCGCGCGAACACCCATTCGTCGAAATATTTTTTTTCTAGGTTGGTATGACTGTCAGTGACATCTGTGCCAAATGTCACATCAAAATAATCATTAGTGTTTAGTATACGCTTGTCTTTCTGAAGTACAAAAAGTGCATTCGGCGATTTTTACAATGAGTGAAATCATTCAACAAAGAAGTTCCATTAAATTTTGTATACGGAATCAAATTTCTGGTGCCAAAACGTTCAGAATGTTGCAAAAGGCCTTCCGTAATAATTGTTTGTCGCGAGCAAGTGTTTTTGATTGGTACAAATTACTCAAAGAGGGTCGAGAACGCGTTGATGACGAACTACGTCCAGGCCATCAACATCAACTGATGATCAACACTTCAATAGAATCAAGGAATTGGTGCTTGAGAATCGACGATTGACAGTCAGAGACCTTACTGGCATCGTTGGAATATCGGAAGGATCAGTGAAAACCATTTTGAAAGATTATTTGGGCCTAAGAAAAGTGAAAGCACGATTTGTTCCAAAATCACTCATTTTTTTCGAAAAACAGCGTCGCGTTGACGTCTGTGAAACAATGCTTTCCGACTATAAAGACAAAATGAAAGGCATCATAACTGGAGATGAGACTTGGATCTACGCTTATGACCCGGAAACAGACGATCAATCGGCCGAATATCGTATCGAAGGTGACCCGAAGTCCAAAAAACCACGTCAAACCAAGTCAAAAATCAAGGTTATGTTGACAGTTTTCGTCGATTATCGAGGTGTGGTGCACTCCAAATTCCTTCCGACCGGCCAACTGTCAACAAAGAATATTATTTGAGTGTTATGCGTCGTTTGCGCAATGCTATTCGTAAAAAGAGGCCAAAATTATGGGCCGACAACTCTTGGTTTTTGCACCACGATAATGCACCGTCGCATACTGCATTAATTCTTCGTGAGTTTTTCGCCAAATTTTCAACTAATATCGTGCCGCAACCACCGTATTCGCCTGATTTAGCTCCATGTGACTTCCGGCTATTCAGGAAACTCAAATGACCGCTCCGGGGAAACCGTTTTGAGTCAATTGAAGACATTAAACGTGAGTCGCTACGCGCATTGAAGGCTATTCCTGAAATTGACTTTAACAACTGTTTCGAGAATTGGAAGAAACGTTGGCCCAAGTGTATTGGGGCCAGGGGAGTTTACTTTGAGGGGGACGAAGTAGATTTGGAAGAATAAATTAAGAATTTAAAAATTATGAACAAAGTCTTACTATTTTTTGCCCACAGTAGTATGTATTAATGATGGTAGAAAAAGGGTCAATAAGAAATAAAAATTAAATATTACATATGTACATATTTTTAACATGCGCCTTTTCAATCCATAAAATAATTTTTAATAGATAAAACTAAATTTTACCTATGTTTATTAATAAATAATTTGGTGTACTTCTGTTTTTCAGAATAGGACAAACTTTAGCATTAGGAAAACTAATACGCTATTATACACCTAACCAGACTGATATAAGTGTCAACGATGCATATCTGTATTCAGGAATTATAACTATTTGTTCATTTCTAATTGTTATTTTTGGACATAACTATGTGATGGAACTTCAACATACAGGAATGAAAATGAGAGTAGCCTGTTGTTCATTAATATACAGAAAATCTTTAAAGCTTAGTAGAACAGCGTTAGCACAAACGACGATTGGTCAAATGATAAATTTACTATCCAATGATGTAAATAGATTTGATCATGCAGCCATGAATTTTCATAATATTTGGGTAACACCTATACAAGTTTTTGTTGTTATGTATTTGGTGTATCTTCATGTTGGTTGGACCGGAATTGTAGGAGTATGTTTTATAATATCTTTTATGCCACTACAAAGTGAGTTAAACATATTCTTTTTTCCTCTTACTACGAGCTCTAATAACTAAATGTTCGGACGATACCTATCCCTTTGTAAACTTATCACCAAATTTTTGCATGTTAATAAAACTTCACTCGTCATAATTATTTCATAAATATTACGAAGTCATAGAACAATAATTATTATTAATTAATTTTTTTACTAATGAAAAGTCGAGATTAAAAAATGCAAAATGTTGACAATTAAATATTCGGTCGAAAATGATTCTTACCGCTTAATAATAATATTTTTATTATTATTAAGCGGTAAATCAAACTTTTATTTTTTTAATACAATCATGCAAGGGTATTACATTATAAAAAGCTGCTTTCAGGCCTATAGCGTATATGGATTAATGCGTTTTAATTAATTGAGATAATTAGAACAAAATTAAAGTTTTAGTTTTAGATTTTTACGTATGAAGCTGTAATACCATCCAAACGATTTCAAAATTTTTAAATCAAGAGATATAGAGGGTGTAAATTTCACTTTTAATGTTACTATTATAAAAAAAAGTTTGAAAGTAGCTAACAGATTGTTACTAGAAACACTAGAACTGGTAAATTTCTTTGATAAAAATACCAAATTTAGTTAAAACAAAATTCAACGATATTTCAGAAAAAAGAATTTGGTATCATACTATCACAACATTAAAATAAATCCTTTGAAGAATTCAATTTACATTTGAAAATAATTATAATTATCTTTCTCTTACCTCAGTATATATACATATATAGAGAGAAGCTTTTCGATTTATAAGTATATTTTAAATGGCATTTTTATGGAAAAATTTAGAAAAATATCTTATTTTTAATTGTTACAAAAATCCTAGCTCTAATTAATGCCAATAGATTGAATAATATATTTGTAAAATTAGTTTTTTTACATACAAATACAGTTTCAGTAAAAATAATTACTTTAAAGTTAATAAATAATATATTTACTAAACTTCGTGAATGGATGGAGTCTAGAAACAGAGATAGCGGCGAATCTTCTTTAGTCACTTGACGTTACATATTGTATAATTTACTAATTTGTCAAAAATAAAATAGTTTTTCTCTTTCTTATATAATGTTTCCTAAGGATAGAGTCTTCAATTCTAGGTTATAATGATAACATGTTAATAAGTAATTTATTTACAATACGTAAATGGACGGCGAAAGAAAGAAAGGTAGTGGTGATTTGTCTTTAACTACGTGACAAATCCATTATACATCTTTTACTAACTTATCAAAAATGTAATATCTTTTTCTTATGTAATATTTCGTAAGAACAGTGATTTGAATTCCAAATTATGGTGATAATATAAAGAAGAGAAAGCCAATTATATTTCTTGGCAAATTAGTAAAGGATGTATAGTGGAATTATCATGTGACTAAAGATAATGTTATAACTATATCTCTTTTTAAATATTACAAGATCAATGTTAGTACTAATAAATCAATAATATCTTAAAAAATAATTTGTAATGTGACTACGTAATAAGAAAAGTTCTATGTGTCGGACAGCTATGGATTGCAAAAACGTATGTCTGTACTATTATATATATTTATAAATATCATAGATTAGATTTTATTTGGCATAATCCAAACTTAAAGTCAAATAGACATTTATTATTGAATTACTTTACAGTAAAATATTTAGTTTGGAATACAAAATATATATGTATACTAAAATCTTATTCTTGCAATGACAACGGAAAGTGGTATTATTTCACAAATGATTGAATGATGCTTTATTTAATATTATATTGAGTAGATTTACTACGAACACGTGTTTTAAATCCATAACTGTCCAACCATTAAGATATTTTGCACTATCTTTACACACATATACTTGCATTAGCATAAGTAAATGCACGTTGTACAATTAGTGTATATGTATTTTAGTTGACATTAGAACATGTATTATAAATTATATTTTTTATGCATATATTCCTTGCTCTATTTATAATTTTTATTTTATTGTTTTCGCCCTTCAACCATATAATTTTGTTCAAATTTCAGTTTACTTGGGAAAGAAATCATCTGCACTCAGATTGAAAGTTGCTTTAAAAACTGACGAACGAGTAAGGCTTATGAGTGAAGTAATAAATGGAATACAAGTGATAAAAATGTATGCTTGGGAAAAGTCCTTCGCAAAATTAATAGCTACCGCAAGAAAGTAAGTAGTTTTCTTTTGCGTCTTTGTACATATATACCGGTTGTCTCATATCATTCTAGGAGTTTACGACAGCCAATGCCAAATAAAAGGCGGAGGTGAATTGTTAAATAGTGAACTCAAAAGTCTCCTCGCAGTGATTTTTTTGTTTAATGTAGTTGTGGAGGTGGTTTCAACAGTGTTAAGCAGACTATTTCAACATCAACGGATTTACGGCAAGTGTCATAAATGTTTGTAATCTCTAAATAATTATTGAATTAAAGTGCACTGCAAAGAGACTTTTAGCCCTACTGTACTGCACTATCTCACTGCAATTTACCATCGCAAATAGCAACACCAAATTACGCTTCTTGTCATAATTCATCAAGCTCTTCCCGACTGCTAGTATCATATGCGACGATCGGCATATTTTACTACAAAGTAATGATAGTATAGTAAAATTTAATCTTAACCGGTTATATAAAGAATAGTATCCTTATCATTACTTTTTCCACAAACAAGAAAGAGACATGGTAAATTTGATGAAGCCTGTGATTGATTAAGTTAATTACTTAAGGTTGATATATAACCCCTTTCCATATTAATTTTCGAATTCTATGTATGTATTTCGACAACTAAGTTGTCATTATCACCAGATAATTAAATAGTGGCAATTGGTGACCACGGTAAAAACTTGCACGAAACAAATTTCGTACACGATATGTATTGTCGAAAGTCAAAATGCACACAGTATCACGTATCGTTTCACATAATTCTTAAGATATTGTATTCTAGTCTCAAACTACCCCCAAAAAAGTACCTGCATGTGTTTACTACACCCTCCCTTCTCTATCGTATAAGAGGTCAAAGAGAGATGAGTTATGAATATGGCCCATTTCAGTGTTCAACACATGGCCCTTATTCTTCAAAATGTACATGTTTTCATATGTATCTAATTCGCGATAGTTACACACATTCTTTAACAAATGCAAACAATTCACGGTTACACTATGATTTCTTTCCAACACATGTTTTGTTAAACCGTTTTCTTCTGGCTGTATGAATTCGATGTGGGCAATATGCTCTTCATACTGAGTTTCTATTCTATCGATCGTTTTCAATGGTCGGTGTATTGTTTACTGCAATCTAGACATTTAATTTCGTAAATTCCCGGTTTTTTGTTGCCCGTTTGCATTTCTTAAGAGGCATTTGCTGGAGTTACTGTACCAAAATATAACTTGAAAACACTTTGTCTTTTTTGAACACTCTAGTAATTAGAAATAATCTTAAGATAGAAATTGATATTTTCCGAAAAGAAACTAATGTCAATAGATTCTTCACGGCGGACTCAAATCATAGCATGCAACGAAAGATGGCTTTCAGTTTTATTATCAATCATTTGCTTAGTTTCCCACCAATAAAAGTGAGATACGAAAAAGAGTTGAACTTTATTAAGAATATCACGAGATACAATGGTTTCGATTCGGAAATAATCAATGGATTAATTAGGAAGGCTAACATAAGTAAGGCAATTCGGGATACCACATGTCTGTCACCTCAAAGCAATCGAGACAAGCAATTTATATGTTTATCTTTTTACCCCTTGATGAAAAATTTAAATAGTGTTTTTAAAGAGCGCGGTTTTCAAGTTACATTTCGGTCCACTAACTCCAAACGTTACTACTGTGAGGAAAATACTTGGCGAGGACAGGCGAGTGACCTACCAACAGATAGAGGGTACTTCAGGCTTAATACACCAGCAATTCGTTCGATTCTGCATGATCATTTGCACATGAAGAGACTTTATTCTCTCTGGGTGCCACATCAACTGATAGAAGAGCAGATGACACGACGTGTGACTTGGTGCCGGGAGATGCTAAAAAAGTTTAATAAGGGACAAACTCGGTATGTGAACAACATCGTGACAAGTGACGAGACTTGGCTGTACTATTACGATGTGCCGATCAAAGCTCAAAACAAAGTTTGGGTCATCTGATGATGAGGACACACCCGTAGTTGTCAGAAAATCCCGATCTGTAAAAAAGAAAATTATAACTGTATTTTTCAAATCGAGTGGAATTGTGGAACGCGTCGTCTTGGACACACAGAAGATAGTCACAGCTACGTGGTATACTGGACAGTGCCTGCCTAAAGTTATTGGCTCTATGAAGTACCTGCGGCCAAAGTCAAGAATGGACACCTGGCTCCTCCATCACGATAATGCTCCAGCTCACCGCTCCAAAGCCTGTACCGAATTTTTGACCACGACAGGAGTAAAACTTCTCGATCACGCCCCCTACAGTCCACATCTTGTTCCCTCACCTCTTGTTCTCGCATGTGAAACTGAAGCTAAAAGGGAGGCGGCTTTCCAGTGATGAGGACCTTCTGCGGGCTTGGGACAACGAGTGTGCTTTACTCCCTAGTGAAACTTGGCAGAACTGGTTTAAAAATTGGTTTCGGGGGATGAAGAGGTGTATTGAGTAGAGGAAATTACTTTGAAAAAATTAAATAAACAAAGCTGTATTGCAAAACTTTCCTAATACCCTTTGTATATATGCATTTTTCTGCACGGTTTTCGAAAGTTTATGAATATCAACACTGTTTTTGTTTATCGCTACTTCAATGCAAGATGAAATTGGAGATTTTGTGAAAGTTTTTGATTGCGCAAATCATAAATATTCTTAAATAAATTGATTTTACTCTTACCTCAAGAATATAAAGTATTATGTTGATGATTCAATGCTTGGATTAGTACATCAATAACTGTTTTAAATTTATTATATAACCTTACGGACAATTAACAAAATATTTTGGCACTGATATTCTAAGAATTTTCTATATTGCAATATTTTGGATAGTGATTATTATTGTTCGATACTCAACATTGATAACATTCACGCGTTATTTATCGTGAATTTTTGCTACATAAGCCGATCATAAAAGCTGTGGCCGACTTAGCATGTTATCTACGTAAAGAAGCTTTGAATAAATAGTCAAAGCTTCTTTACGTAGAAAAATATGATCAAATAGACTAATAAACAAAGCACAAGTAAACCGAGTAAACATAATATTTTATTCAGAAAATTTTATTATATTTTTTCCAAATATTCCCTTCATATTTAATACATTCTTACATTTGAAGGAATCGATTTTCAAAATATTTTTCCATGTTTCCGGAATGTCTTTTATCTCCTTCATGACTTCATCGGCTGAAGCAAAAAGCATTCTTCGCAACTTAGCTTTGACAGGTAGGAATAAAAAATTGTTTGATTTAGGAGAGCGGTTCTTCCATAGACTCCAAACCTCGTTCCCACCGAACTCTCACTTTGTTATAGTGCATGAATCGCGATCGCCTAGTTTACTTGGCAGAATTTATATATACATTGACTATACATATAGTTTCATTTGTCAAGTCCATATTATTCATATGTTTGTAGAGCCCCATTAGTAGACCACTACCATTCTAATGGCCTTTCTGTTCCTACCCTGTAGGTTCATTTAAATTTTAGTGATTCTTCTTTAAGGAATTACTTTGCCTGTTTTTGGCCTTCCAATGGCTATTACTTATTTTTACGCTGTCATAGGAAGACATCGATCCTATGAAGCTTGACAAGACACTTCATCATCTCTTTCATTGGCTCTGTGCTTGAATTTTCCAGGGGAAGACCCACGGTTAAAGAAAGTAAGTATACTGTTTCGAATCGATCATCTAGGACTGTTGTTGCAACATGTTTAATAATACCAAAGAAGTGCTGAGTTGTTTTTTGAAAGAGTGAAAATGTTATAAAATTTCTTTGGTTCCTTATAGCTTATGGCTTCTATAATCTGAGATTAATAGTATATTAGTTAAAGAAAAGCAAGTAAATTAATAATTATCAAAATGTGTTTTATTATATCAATTAAATGTTAAATTATGTTGGTCTAGTGGGTAAGTCGTAAGGTTGTCTCATACACTGGGTCAGATTCCTGGGACAAACTAGAACATTAATGGCGTTTTTTCGGCTCTAGTTGTATTCAGGCTGATAAAAATCAGTATCAAGAGGTACAAAAATTCTAAGGTTAAATAGGCAACTAGCTAAGTTACCCTAGCTCAAGACATAATAGTGGTTAATACCTCTGTTATGCTATCAAGGCCCATTATGTTAGATCGAGTGAATGATGTAGCTATTAATATTTTTTTATCAAAATTAATCTCTCATTCTGTTCAAATTTTGAATAACAAGCAACACTATTTTGCAGAAACATTCATTCTTATAATAATATTTGCTTTTCAAAATCTACAGCGATCTATCTACCTAAAAGTTCTACTTACGTATCAAAATTCATTAATTAAAAATAAACATATCGTTTGATATCATTAAAGTCGAGGGGGATTCGAATTATAACTGTTCTCCTACAGTTTTAGACAACATATCCATAAATATTATTTCTGCATTAATAATTCCATAGCGTGTGAGCCGGTGTAAATGGCAACTTTTGATTAGGGCAGCGACATTTTTTAAATATTTTCGCTCTATTGAAAACCTAAATTATTGATGAGAAGCGATGTAAAAATGAAATTTAACGGAAATATATATATATTTTTGAAGATACATTTCTCAAAATATAAATACATATTACATTTTTTACAATTACATGACATCATCCTAAGAACATTATGGGCACAAATTTCACATCACACTAAGTGAAACACTATTGAAGTAATACATACTTAAATATTAATTCATTTATACATTATTTTATTTCTTTTTATTTTTTATTCTTTTTTTGACTGTTTTATTACTATTGGTTAATATACGATTTTTGTGTGTTTTTATTTTCTTATTTCTTAACTTTTCATTAATTTATTGCTTTTTAATGTAAAGTTAACAAGTAAGAAGACCGAAACGCCTAAAAATAGTACACCAAGAACTTGTATAATGCAGAAAATATTTGCAAACTACAACATAAATACTGTAATAGAATTAAACAAAGATAATATAATAAAAAATAAAATCCTAAAAATTGAAGATATAACAAAAAAATATAACTTTAGGTTGGTGCGTTACACACAAAAGATACAAATGAGCGATATGTAGCATTAAACAAATTAATATTCGGAATTGAGTTTAATAGCAAATATGGCCCATTTAGAGTATTATGTCTGCCATACTCAGTTCTATGAAATGGTATATAAAATTCCCTAAGTAATCGAGAATTAACAGGTGGAATACGGTTTATAGATGCTAACAGCTAACTGAATCCGACTCAATCCAACAGTATTCAAGTATCGATCTAATTAGAGAGACGAACATGATAAAAATCCTTGATGAAGTCGGGAAATATGCGTTTGATAAAATCACATACCCGCATAGAACGACTTGTAATGTGATCGATGTGAGGACGGATAGTAAAAAGATTATCGAACAGAATTCCAAAGTCAGCAATTGGTTAACTCTCTGTAATGACATATTACCGGGATAGAAATTGAAAATGATGGAAGAAAGACGAGAAAGAAATTACACGAGATTTAGATGTGTTAGTATTTTGTTCTTTTTACACTGAGCTTCTATAGTAGACCGTTCTACAACCCTCTAAAAGCAACCGTGCCTTTAGAGGGTTGTAGAACGG
Organism: Dermolepida albohirtum; assembly: GCA_031893035.1. Classification (NCBI taxonomy): domain Eukaryota; kingdom Metazoa; phylum Arthropoda; class Insecta; order Coleoptera; family Scarabaeidae; genus Dermolepida; species Dermolepida albohirtum. Next base: position 425,030 of record JAVIWB010004060.1, on the reverse strand, counting down.
TCAATTCCGAATGGTACACAACTATTTGTTTGCCAAAAGTTTTTAAAGAAATAAAGAAAACAAACCGACAACGACATATCGTTATCCACCATTACAATGCGAGCTCTCTCTCTCACAGGTCGGTTCAAACAATTGAATATTTGACCGGGCAAAACATTGAATGGATGAGCCATCCGTCGTACAAACCTGATCTAGCACCCTGTGATTTCTTTTTGTTCCCACACGTGAAGAATAAACTTCGTGGTCAACGGTTTTCAAAACTCATATTTTGGAGATACCGCCTTCACAGTGGCAGCAATGTTTTCAGAATGGTTTAAACGAATGCAAAAGTGCATTGATTTTCAATGAGAATAATTTGAAAAGTAATAAAACTATTTTCGATAATAAAAATTTTTTTTTCGTTTGCTATTCCCAAAATATAAACGACTACCCTCGTATAATAAATTACAACGTGGTCGATTTTTCTTAATTGCCACGTTTCAAAGTCCTAACCAAGAAATGCCGATTATTGAAAAGAATATTTTTATTTTTCCGATTGAAGAGCAGCGGTATGCTAGTGTAAGGAGTATTCAAACAACGCTATAAAGATTAGTGTGAAAGCAATTAACACCATCTTACATAGACATTTGAAGGTATAAATCTTTTCTCCTGTTGGATTCTCCATAATTTAGCGGCAAATAAAAAAATGAGACTGTATGAGATTATCGAAATCTAGATCGCTTGTTGACAGATTATCTCATTTAGTGATAATATCAGTTATAGGTCATGAAATTAGAATATATTGTTATGATCGGCAATTTGGATCTTTGAACACGAGTCGATTCCAAAAAAATTGAAACAATTTACCACATTTATCGGCTTTAGTGGACATGTTTCCACCATGACGCACATTGCTAATAAGAGCGAACGGTACACTACAGTTTGTTTGTCTCAGGTTCACCAAAGTGTCCGTCGCAGTGACGAAGAGGAAAAATCAACTTTCATCGTGATAACGTTCACCGTTACTCGAATTATTGAATATTTGAATGTCCAAATCATCGAAATAATGATGCAAAAATACATTGACTGCAGAGAGGAATGCTTTGGGATATTGTAAATAAATATAGTTTGTGAAAAGACTATGTAATACTTTGCTAAACTCAACAGAAAACTTAAAATTTATTTATTCAATGTATAGTTTCATTATTATAACTAATATACAACTTCATTTAGAAGTATAATAAGCTTAGTCAATTACTGTGGAACCAGCTTCCATGGAGTCGTTCCAGCTTGAATTTTATATTCGGACGTTCTTCCTTATAAAGAATATAATTTATATCTCCACTATTGCAGCGACCCAGTTTTTAATAATACTTAATGGAAAAAAGGGAAGTGTGCTAAATTTATGTAGAAACATAAACAATAAAATAGTTGCCTATGTTACTATCATAGGTTTGTTTTGCTAAATCTTCTAGACCCACACATATGATAATTCGCTACCTTTGTAACTCACAAGGCCAATATCGATATCTACAATAACTACCGAAACATTGTTTGTGTAAAGTAACTTTTTGGACAATTTTTTTTTATTTAGTAAATTTGGGCTTGTATGACCATACTAGAAAATCTTTGTCAAATTTAGCAATTTTATTTGATGAAAACTTAATATAAAACTTTTAATGAAAAATTAAAATCTTATCTTGAGAGTCGATTCAAGATCATTTCTTTATTACATCAATATAAAAGATGAAGTACTACAAAACAAATTTATTAAAATAATTTGTATTACAACTTTTACTTTTTAGGCGAGAAATAAAAAACGTAAATTCGACATTTTATATAAAAGGAACGTTATTATCCTTCCCAAATTTCCTTACAAATATAGCAATATTTTTGACTATTTTAACTTATGTATTTACTGGTAATACAGTACGCGCGGAATATGTATTCGTCATCACATCTTTTTACGATATATTACGACAGTCGATGACTACATATTTTCCCAACGGCATTACAAATTCTGCTGAAGGAATCATATCAATTAGAAGAATACATGACTTTTTATCGTTAGAAGAAAAACAAGTAGGTCAGCATGTCATAGAAAAGAAACCATCGCAGATAGAAGTGGTCTTTGAAAAAGCCTCCGCTAATTGGGATAATACCTTTCCAGAAGATACTCTAACAGATATAAATTTGGTTGTTGAAAAAAATCAACTCCTAGCTGTCATAGGCCATGTTGGTAGCGGGAAAACTAGTTTACTGCATGCCCTCCTGAAAGAATTACCTTTAAAATCCGGTGCTTTGAAGGTGAGTGGTATTGTATCTTATGCATCTCAAGAAGCTTGGCTATTTGGAGGATCAGTTCGGGATAATATATTATTTGGGCAGTCATATAATGAAAACAAGTATAAGACCATAGTAAAAGTTTGTGCTTTAGAAAGAGATTTTACGTTGTTTCCCTATGGTGATCGTACTATTGTTGGCGAAAGGGGTGTTACTTTGAGCGGCGGTCAAAGGGCTAGGGTAAATTTAGCTCGGGCTGTATATAAGGAGGCTGATATATATCTATTAGATGATCCATTAGCAGCCGTAGACACTTACGTTGCAAAACAACTTTTCGAAAATTGTATATGTGGATACCTCAAGGAAAAATGCGTTATTCTCGTCACCAATCAGTTACAATTTCTTAAATTTGTTGATAAAATTATTTTGCTGGACAATGGCTCTATTGCGGCATCGGGTACGTATCAAGAACTTCAGATGAGTGGTTTGGATTTCACAAAAATGTTAGACATAGATTCGGACGACGAACCGATAGTTGGAAAACTTTCTAAAAGACAATCAATTGAATCTGCTAGTAGTAACTGCGAGGAGCCTATTCTGAATAAGGAATCAATGTTTACGGGCACTATAGGTAGAAGAATCTATGGAAAATATTTTAAAGCTGGTGGAACACCAGCGATCGCAATTCTAATATTAATGATTTTCGCGTTGGCGCAGTTTGCAAGAAGTAGTTGCGATTACTTCATGGGATATTGGTAAGCATAAAAATTATTGTTTGTTTATATTATTCGAAAATACTTTTCTACTTTCTAGGACAAACATCGAACAAGAAAAAGCTCTGCACAATTCAACGAGACTTAATCCAGCCACTGATTACCAATACATGCCAAGAGATACTATTCTAAGTATTTATGCAGCATTAATTGGTTTTACTGTATTTATCTTCTTAGTGAGATCATTTACATTTTTTACATTTTGTATGCGTTCGTCAGTAAATTTGCATAATCGTATGTTCTCGAAAGTTGTCACTGCACCAATGAGATTTTTTAATACAAATTCTTCTGGTAGAATTTTAAATCGATTTTCGAAAGATATGGGGTCTATAGACGAATATCTACCTATGGTTCTCTTGGATACTATGCAGGTAAGATATTATTTTTCAAATAACATGTTGATACAATTGTAGTCTCCCTTTGATTCTGATCTAAAACGAAAGTAAACAAAACGAAAATAGAATATCAAAGAGATAGATGATTTCGAAGATTCCAAATTAAAGGGATGCTATGAACAGATGTACAATTACTAGAATTAATAAATATATTTTATTATTTTTTGACAGATCGGCTTAAGAGTAGTTGGAATAACATCTGTAGTAGGAGCTGTAAATCCTTGGTTATTGATTGTATCTGTTGTTATGTTATTCGTATTTTATTTATTACGAATAGTCTATCTTTCAACCAGCAGAAATATAAAGCGATTGGAGGGCGTTAGTAAGTATCGATACTTTCTAAGTTAAACACAATTAAAAGTTTGTCCTTGTGATTGAAATAGTAATGCATCTGCAGTCATGAATATTTAAAACAACACCCACCCTTTCTACTAATTTAATATAAATTTTTTTATACATTTTCAAGTTCTTTTATCAACTTGTAATGATCAGTATCCAATCTCAACAGACAATTTCGACATATGGCAACTAATTCCAGTAATATAACGTTAAAATATGTATGTATAGGAGGAATGGTTGAATAGAAGATACCGTTGTCTTCAAACTATTTCTCTTATACTATATATCTGAAAATTGATTTAAACAGGGTCCTGATTTTCTGGAACATGTTTAAATGCATTTTTAATACTCAAAATTATAATACCACAGATAGTTAAACCACATGAATAGATAGGGTGATGTAATTAGGTAATCGGTTTTCTGGTCACAAAATCTTATAATGAACGCACTGTGACTCATTACAAATTGGGTTTTTGATTAAAAAGAATTGTTGGTTAGCAACCTGTTTAATTCATTCTTAATGGAGTACTACTGTTACATATTGTGATCGAAGAAACACTTCACTATGTTAATAAACTGCGAGCGTAACACGCGCAGTACAGTGAACCCAGAGCCTTCCATTTCTTCTATGCTCTAAGTTTTGGGTCCCATCGGAAGCATAAAGTTTCATCAACCGTAGTTACTCTCGGAAACAGATGCATACTTACAAAAGAAACCATCCACAAAAGTGCCTATGCTGCTTATCTTTATTTGTCAAGATTGGAAGCACAAATTTCATAGAGATCTCTCTCATACTCATATCTGCATCGATCAAATCTACATCACTCTTATACCAAATTCTGCAGTTAGAATCAAAAATTAAAATTTCACATTTAGTCATTTGTTGGACACACTCACATTGTTAATATGAACGTTCATCGTTGTTGCTTTGGTTGTGCGCTTCTGAGGTCATTCGTCATATCTTTATATTCGTGTTTAAATTTCTTATGCCACCAAAGCGCAGTTAATTTTGTCTAGTAAATGTCACATAAAATAGTCGTGATGTTTAAGTAGCGGCTTTACCGATTTTACTCAAAATTTAATATTAGAATGTTTTTCTAAATTTATTCAACTTTTATATCAATGTGAATATCTACTGCCTTTCCAATAGCTAAAAAACGACTGGCTGTACCAGACTGAAAATTTTTCCATTATTTTGACACTTAGTCATTTCATTTCGATGCATACGAGGTATGGCAAGTAAATAACGAGACTGCGCTCTTTCCATTGCGTAGTCGCATCGGGCAAAGCTGTAATTGGAGTGCCATTGAGTTTGATACTTCCCAAACAACAACCACCGTGCTTCGTCTCATTAGCTGCTGTAGTTTATTTTCCTGCTTTAATTGTAGAGGATACTATTACTTAATAGTGCCATGATAACGGTTGACATAAAAATCGAGCGGCGAATTAACCAGAAATTCCTTGTCAAATTAAAAAAAGCGGTCACAAAATGTTTACAAGTGTTAAAGGAGGTGTGTGGTGATAATGTTATGTCACGTGCGCGAGATCGTCAGAACAGAAAAAAGCACGAATAAGCAAGTCGAAATTGAAGGCAATGCTGATCGTTTTTTTCGATATCAAGGTTGTTATCATGACTGACTGGGTACCTGAAGGTCAAACTATTATTCAGAAATAGTACTAATAAGTCCTAATCAAGCAGAGAGAAGGAGTAAGAAAGAAGAGACCGGATTTGTGAAAGAATGACTAGTGAATTCTGCTCAAGGATAACCCATCAGCTCACAATGGTCTATCTGTGAAGCAGTTTTTAGCTGACAAGCGCATTGCTGTGCTTGACCATCCTCCGTATTCGCCAGATCTCGCACCATATGACATTTACATATTCCCAAAAGTGAAAAGTGCATTAATGGGAACACATTTTCAGCCTGTTGAATGTGTAAAAGCAACAACAGCAGAGTTGTTAAAAGGCTAACAACTGACGGACTATATCATCATTTTGAATAATGAAAGATAGGGGAGGAGAATATGTTGAAGAGGATGAAAGTTAAACATAAGTTTATTTTAAATAAATAACATTTCTCACACCAGTCCCATTATTTAATTGCCACACCTCGTATACGGGTGATACTATGTGACCATTCCGAGAATTAAATGTCGCATCTTAAGATAAACGACATATCGCAGTATTAAATTATAGGAGCGAATTCATGCGCACAGTTTTCTAGATTATCTAAATACATCAGGTTATTCGGAAAGTTTATTGTAATGTTACGTAGAAAATGCTTCACGAATGTATTATTCTAAAAGTTGGTACTTGTATTTTACTTAAGAGCTGGGTGTAATTTTCGTAATGGAAGAAAATAAATGAAATTTTCAGCATTTAACATTCTTTTATTATCGAAAATAGAAAGATGCCGCACAAATATCCAGAAAAAACAATTTCTTTCAAAATCCACGAAACACAAAGCTTGATCTTCTGGTGTGTAAACAACAGAAGATCAAGCTTTGCGAAATTGTGTCATAGTATGTAATTTCTTTCAAATTCCACCAAATGCAAAGCTTGATCTTCTAACGAACATAAATACATTGCTTTTTATTGCGTATACTCTTCCGCTGTATTTCCCAGACATAACATGCTCTGATTACCATTTATTTCGTTATTTACAAAACTCACTTAATGGTAAACATTTTTACAATTTAGAGGCGTGTACAATGCATTATAAGCAATTTATTTTTGGAGCTAGATAGGAAGTTTTGGGAATGAGAACTTTTAAAACATCCCGATGAATGCACAATAGTAATCAGCCATGCGCTATTTTTCTCTTCTCATTAACCATAAATATGATGTTAAGTACATTTCATTTAGCACAAGAGTAAAACGAATGTGATTTAGAATAAGATAATCCTGAAATAATTGATACAGTCTATCTGCTTCTGGGCTTCCAGGCTGGAACCGCGTCACGTGGATAGGACATCTTCAGGGCTGAACTACTGCACTGAAACTGAACGTCGGCAGATATACAAGTGACGCGGTTCCAGCCGGGAAGCCCAGAAGCAGATATAATGGACCACGACCGCGGAAGTCTACGTACCAGATTATTTGATACAGTCTTTTTCCGCGTTCCACCATATGATAGTTAAAACGATAGTTGCGCTGTTCTTACTCTCAGCTTCTCCATGATCTGCCAGAAACGTCGTTAATTAAAATGACATCACGAAAACCTGAACGAAGATTGTAGTATTAGTGATACTGGTATGAAGGCTTATAAAATTTAATACTGAAATAAGCTACGTGAAGAAGTCGAAATATTTTAAATTAAAAATTTCGGTTAATGGTTATAATGAATATTATAATATATATAATGATTAAAGAAAATTGAGTATCATGTTAATCTGTGTTAATTTTATAATTGCAATGGGTAGTTTTCAAAATATCTTCGTCTCCTAAAGGATTGAATCCTTTGTAGTAAAATACCGTGCTACCGACAAAATATTTTTTTATGAAATCATGTTTATAATAAAAAAATTTAGTCAAATTTAGTTCTTACCAAATTTACAGTCAGAACATTTTGTCGATTACTCATGTATATGTGCTGTAGATTATTGGACTGCATCATTCTGTCTTTAAAATACATTGCCATAATTTGTTTGCATGTTAACTGTATTAGTAGTATCAATAAAACGGAAAATACTTATTTTAGCTCGTAGTCCCGTTTTCACTCATCTAAACTCATCACTTCAAGGTCTTACGACAATAAGAGCTTTTGATGCTCAGGAAATGCTAAAGAAGGAATTTGATCAACTTCAGGATTTGCATAGTTCCGCATGGTTTATGTTTTTGAGTAGTTCAAGAACGTTTGGATTTTGGCTGGATTTGATATGTGTGTTCTATATTACCTGTGTCACTATGAGTTTCCTATTACTTGGACAAGGTAGGTTCATCAAACATGTCAAAATACCAATAATGTATAATTTTAATTAATATTGTAGAAAAATATGGCGGTAATGTCGGTTTAGCAATCACACAGTCTCTCATGCTAACCGGTATGTTCCAATGGGGAATGCGACAATGGAGTGAAATGGAAAATCAAATGACTGCCGTTGAAAGGGTTGTAGAATATACGAATATACAAAGTGAGGCTCAAGATATATCAGGTAAAAAAGAACCGCCTAGTGAATGGCCTCGTCAAGGTAGCATTCGATTTGAAGATGTGTATCTCAGATACTCCTCAAGCGACCCATATGTACTTAAAAATTTAAATTTTACGGTAAGACCAGAAGAAAAAATTGGTATTGTGGGTAGAACGGGTGCTGGTAAATCCTCATTAATAACCGCATTATTTCAATTAACACCAATAGAAGGACAAATATTCATCGATGATTTAGACATATCAAGTTTTCCATTAACCCACGTAAGATCCAAAATTTCAATTATTCCTCAAGAACCAGTATTATTTTCCGGTTCGCTAAGAAAAAATTTAGATCCATTTGAAGAATATTCTGATGTTGACCTATGGAACGCATTAGAGGAAGTTGAATTAAAAACCTTGATTAGTGAAACCCCGTCTGAACTTAATACAAAAATGACAGAGGGTGGTTCTAATTTTAGTGTTGGACAAAGACAATTATTATGTTTGGCTAGAGCAATTGTAAGAAAAAATAAAATTTTGGTATTAGACGAAGCTACTGCTAATGTCGATCCCCAAACTGATGCTTTAATTCAAAAGACAATTCGAAAAAAGTTTGCTAATTGTACAGTTTTGACGGTGGCACATCGATTACATACTGTAATGGATTCCGATAAAGTTCTTGTAATGGATGCTGGAATTATAAAAGAATATGATCATCCTTATGCACTTCTTAAAAAACAGGGCATATTTTATGGAATGGTCCAGCAAACAGGGAAAGCTACAGCAGATGCATTATATAAAATTGCCAAATCAGTAAGTGTTTATCATTTTCTTAGTGATGAATTTTATATCTTTCTCTTTTCTTTTTTCAGAATTTTAAATCCAAAGATAGTTAACATTAAATAATTATAAGTTAAACAATAAGTAGAAAATGAAGTAATATTAAGCATAAAATAAATATTTACACTTTTGTAAGTACGTATATCAAATAATAAATGTATTATTTTACATATATATTGTGTATTTAAATATTAAATATTTATATATTAAATATTTAAACTGGTGGTGGGAGACGACAATAATCTTGTCACACAAAAACTTTAAAAATTAAATTGATATAATAATAGAAAAATATATAGAACATTTTGATATTTTTTAATTAGGTATAGGGAAACTCTACATACAGAGCTAGCCAAAAAAAATGCTAGTTAGTATCTCGGAGGGTTAGGGAAGACTCTGTGAACACAAAAATCTAAAAGGCACTATAGTATTACCTTTCCCATAAGTCACTTGCTAATACTGAGCATTTGATCACCACAAATACCTACAGGTTATACAACCTTCATCTAATGGTTGAGCTGATAAGAAGTGAAGAAATATAAGAAAATGAATACAAAATGCCAAGATAAAAATAATAAAATACTGATTTATTGATGAGAATATAGTTTCAATAAATAATTCTATATTTAGTGAACACTTAGTATCAAATAATATATTGCAATAGGTAGCTACTCCGAATACGTATTCATCCTACAGATGTTATATTATTTATAATATTATATAATGTATTAAATACATAATGAATGGTATATACTGTATTACACTACATCAACGACCTTCCACTTAAGATGCAAAAACTATTTATTCAACGATATTCAAATTAACTATTAAAATTATAGGATAAATTAATTCAATGATATTTATAGTAAAACATTAACTACAGGATAAATTGATATTTAAGTTATATTGTCCAACGATATTCAAATTAGTTACCTTGTTGTTTATATCACTTGTTTATCTTATTTCTTTTAAGAAAAGAGTAGATTTACCTTATACCAATAGGCTCGAGGATGTGGTGTATAAAGTTTTGCAAAAGGTTACAGGTTACCTGGCTTGCACGACCCTTATAAGCGCTCTTATCTAACAAAAGAACGCCAGGAACGACAGCTCCAAAAAATTCAATGCGAAGAAAATGCAAAAATTAGTTTAGCAATATATAAATGCTTTTAACGCGTACCTCTATATAATGTAGTCACACAAAATTCTTAGACTTCATATAATTGTATCAATTATATCGGACATGCTTCTTAATACCTTCATCACATATCGGTTAATTCTTCGAGTTAACATTAATTGATTCAACTAATGTTGAAAGAAAAATTCGTTTCTTCACGCAAGCGTTCACAAAAGAAAATTAGGTACGTAACCCTGAAGTAAATGAAATTATTAATATAATACATTTTACAATCGATCCGCTGATCCATGCTTGCAAGTAAACAATTAAAAGAATACTTTACAATGTACGAAAAACTCAACTGAAAAGATAGATTAACAGATACGTATCGTAAAATATTCCCTTAATTTCACAATAATAACTGACAATTAAACTTAGTGGATTAGACGATATAAGAATAATTTCCTAGATTAAGAAAATGTCACGGGACCGTAATGAAATAAATTAAATAAAATGCAAATTATAAAATTAAAAATATTTTAACTGCGAAACTGTCATGGAAGTAAAGATTAGCTAACTATAATATTTGAAATATGTACATAGTAACATGGAGATTTAAAATGGTGTATATAAAATATAGACAAAGTATAGTTATATTAAAAATCAAGCACTTAAATACTGTAATGAACCTAAGGGAAAAATGAACCCGCAACAGTAAGTTGAATTTCTTGTTTCATAATACAATTATTTCAAGTTGATCACAGTGAATTTAAGGCATTCGTAAAGTTATTTCAGTTATTTCGACTGGTATTGCTGTAAATAAATTTAACGAATTGTTCTATTTTATTGATGCATTCTGTCTAAAAATCATTGCAATTTGTGACTCATTCTATCCAAATCAACAAAAACTCTTCATAACATGAAAATAATGACGATAAGTAGGAATGGTATCATGTGTTGATGTAGAAGTGAATTCTGCATTTGAATATGAAAACAATAATGGTATTTTATTTGAGTAGTGAGACTTAATCGATTCTTAAATCTCCTCATTGACCTTGACCACAATGCATGTTGGAACGATCAAGGTCAATGAGGAGGAATTCGCTAAGTCCGAGGAGTTTTCAATGTCAAGTCAATGAGGAGGTCCTATTATCGGCAGGACCCAAGAGGTTTTAAAAAAATAATTACGTGTGAATGCAGACATGTAAAGGTAGAGTTATGATGTCATAGTATTGTAAGTTATTACGAAGAGTTCATTTAATACATATAAGAGTACAGATTGATGATTGTTCTCAGAAAATTGCAGAAGGTGAATTGAGAATGTGGATATGAAGTAACCCTTTGTGGGACTCCTACTGGCTCGGTTGAAGCTGAAGTAATAGCCCAAGAAAAACAAGCACTGTCGGAATTTTGAACATTTATGACTATCTTCTTTTTCTTTATTGACGCTGGCAAATCTATGGTATATAACTCGCACCTCTCAGTGGAATATATTATACGTGTTGATATTCATTTCTAAATACAAAACACTGCTCAACGTCCATCCTAAAACATATATGAAAAATAAATTAATAATATAATAAAACATTAACATTAAGTTTAATTTATCTGAATTCAGCTCTTGAAATTCACTCATTTTATTCTTAATTTTATTAATGTATTCACCAAATAATGTATATAAATCACTTCCATGAGTTTCGATTTTATTACGAGTGTTGAATGATTTTATTTCCAAGTTTTCCTTGGTTAATGAAAGTTTAAAGAATTATGAACATATAAAATACCATCCATCAATGTTATCACTTCTCTAATATTATTTACAAATTATTCCATATCATATATACGGGTTGATGGGCCATATATTTGATAACTTACTATCCTATTCCTGAATATGCCAACATTCTTTCTTACGCTTTCATCAACTATTACGAATGCTCTATTTCGGTGCATAACGCTGCGAATATGTGAAGTATAACAATTTCTCTCCACAAGTATATTACATATTTCATATTTCATTAAATCTAAATTATTACTTGTATTATCTATTGTCATTCTCTTTCCTTTGCATGAAGTCAACATGTGTCGATTTCTATTATCTCCGCAGTAAATTCTTTACCACAATATTCATATCGGAACATTTTGATTACATTCAATGAATATATGCCATATTGAAACAACACTGCGAAAACACAAAGTTGAACTGTTACTCAAATGAAAAAAATGAAATGAAAAGCATCTTCTTATAAACCTCCTCTCATCAAAGGTTTATTATTGGCATAAAGCAGGTATCTTCATCATAATCTCCCACCTCTTTTCATCAAAGCTAATATCGAACGTGCCTAGCCGAATTGCTACTGGCATAAAGCAAGTATCTTCATCCAAACCTCCAATTGAAGATTAAATGGGTAAATAATCTTTAAATTGAAACTTAAATATTTTTTCTAAATAGTAATTACTTCAACAAATTATTTACACATATTCATTGAATAAATTAATACTACTCTAAATCATTAACTATCATCATTAACAGCTAATGTTAATATAATTATTTCGACATCGAAGTCAATGCCATTATAAATATCCTCTTTATTCTCTTTTTCAATAATTTCTACTATATCATTACTCTCTTCTTCGTAGGCCGTTTCATCTCCCTCCTGCTTCACATCTTCTTTATTGTCTTTTCCAGTAACTTCTTCTACATTGTCACTACTTTCTTCTTCATATTCCGTATCATTTTCCATTTCGTTATCAATACTTTTCGACATACTAACTTTTAGAACATCAGCACTATCATCACTAACCTCTACTCCAATCATTTCTAAAGCGTAAATTCTGACTAATAATTCGAATTTATGTTCATACAACTCCCATTTTCACTCACATTAACAATTTGAGCTATTATTGAAATAAAACAAGCACCGTTTTATAAATCTCTCATCGAAAAGTAGAATTACCTTGACTTTGACCGTTAAACGTCTTCGACATTGTAACGCGACTTTGAACTAACCACAACCTTGACATTGGAACAACTGCGATCTTAAAATGTCCTTGAAACTGAAATGTTCTCGACCTTGAGATATCCTTGACATTGAAACGACTTCGTACTTGAAATGACAGTAGCATCGAAATTTTCTTGGCATTGAAATGTCATTAATATTAAAGCCTCCTCAAGCTCAGGGGATTCTAAAGCCTCCTCATTGACCTTGACCATTAAAATATTGGGTCTGGGAAAAAGTTCGTGGCGTTTTTTCAGTAAAATTCAACTGGTCCCCGCATGGCGCGTGGACGAATTCATTTAAACCGAATATGCTCCATTATTATCGACAATGTTTCGCCATTTTTTTGGTAGATCCATGATCCCATCGGTGAAAAACTTCTGTGGTTTCTGGTCGAAAAACTGAATCAAGTAGTTTTCACAGGCTTCTTTTGAAACCAACTTAATTCCATTGAGAGAGTTCTGCAGAGATCGAAACAGATGATAGTCAGAGGGTGCTATATCCGGACTGTAAGGTGGGTGCATCAAAACTTCCCAACCAAACTCTCTCAATTTTTGACGGGTCATCAAAGAAGTGTGTGGTCGGGCGTTGTCATGATGGAAGACAACACCTTTCCTATTAATCAATTCGGGCCGTTTTCTTTCAATCGCCTGGCGTAATCTCTCTAGTTGTGCACAGTAGAGTTGAGAATCAATCGTCTGACCAGTTGGAAGTAGCTCGTAGTGGACGATTCCCCTCCAGTCCCACCATACACACAGCATCACTTTTTTTGGCGTCAATGTTGGCTTAGCGAACGCTTGTGACGGCTCACCATCCTTTATCCACGATCTTTTACGCTTCCGATTATCGTACGTAATCCATTTTTCATCTCCGGTTATTAAACGTTTCAGAAACGGCTCGATTTCATTCCGTTTCAGCAGCGCATCGCAGATGTTAATTCGGTCCATCATGTTTTTCACGCTCAACTCATGAGGAACCCATACGTCAAGCTTTTTTTTGTAATCAGCTTTGTGTAAATGGTTCAAAACAGTTTTGTGGTCAATGCCTAGCTCCATGCCAATATCGACACTGCTGATATGCTTATCTTGTTGGACTTTTTCAAGAATTTCATCAGATTTTTCAGTGATTGGACGACCGGAGCGTGACTCATCTTTCACATTGAAATTTCCAGAACGAAAGCGAGCGAACCATTTCCGCGCAACAGATTTCGATAAAGTACCTTCACCGTACACAGCACAAATTTTATCACAAGCCTGCGCAGCGTTCTTCCCCTTATCATAATAATATTGCAGAATATAGTGAAATTTCTCATTATTCTTCTCCATTTTCAAGTGCGAATAACTTTCCAACCACTGCACCGATTACAATGTTTCTACGCTCAAACTAACGTTCGGAAGGTCATCTAAAAAACGAGCCGTCGGTGGTGTCGCTGTGACTTGTTGTTCTTTAGTTATCGGCAACCAATGCCATCTATCGGGAAAAACGCCACGAACTTTTTCCCAGACCCAATATAAATTGTGGTCAAGGTCAATGAGGTTGTTCGAGAATCGGCTGTCTTTCTACTTATTGGAAAAAAACTTTAGTGGTTTAAAATTGCACCCACTCGAAACTACTTTATGAACAACTTGTATAAGATTTCTCAAGAATAAAAGTATCAGAGAAATACTTAAAGGGTCTTTTACTTATGCTGCAAATATAATATTTTCGGTGTCAAAATAACTATAGTAAATAGTAATCAATGGTGATATAAAATTAAATATTTCCTAAAAATTCTATTGTTGAATTTAACTGTATGGAAAACTTAAGAAAATCTTTCTAGAATATCTTGTAGAATTCAAATATGCCATAAAAAGAACGACCCTACATTTAAAATATTCGAGTTGGTAGCGACTTCCGGTTTAACCGGAAGTGTAGCTATCACGAAAACATTCCTTTTGAATAAAACGTAAGCTTCTGCTTAGTTTTCAGAACCCAAAAAATAAAGCAGTGCCCCCGATATGTCCAACTGTATAATAGATACAGATACAAAATGAATATAAACAAACATGAATAAAATAGATATAAATAGGCGTATGTACATATGTAAAACTTATATGTTAATATAAAAGATATATGCATGTAAATATTAAAACCACGTATCACGTAACTGTTTTTGGTTGTTTATAAATTTTTGTAATTACACCGAAGGATAGAAAGACAGGAATATGATAGGTTATAAATTTTCGTTGGAGTTTTTCTAGTTCAGCGTTTTAATCTTCTTACATAGTCACCCAATAAATTTATTTATATTGGTGTCGCAACTCAAATATATATTTCGCGATATCATAAAATCTAATTATAATAAGAGGGTGCTGTTGCTAAGCTCCTCTAAGTGATATAGATTATTAATTTCGCGACGTTCTCAAGTTCCGTCAACCTTGATATGGTTTTTCTATATTTTATATGTCTTGGTAAAATTTTTCTTATGTTTGCTACTTCTATTCTAAATTTGGAACAAAATCTGATAAATGCGAAAGAGGAATATGCAAATTTAGTAAAATGTTACATACGTAAAATTTATTGTTATAGTTGTCGTACATAAAATTTATTATTATTGTTATTTGTTTTTAGATTTTGTGGACCTAAATTCATGCTGTCTTTTTTTATTACTTTAGAATTCATTATCTGACATATTTGAAATACCACGCATTTTATTTACTGTATTTATACGGAATATTATCCAAGTAATGTGAAGTGTTGTTTTCTTGATTTCATTAAATATATCAGGTTGTTACAAATGTAATGTCCGTTTTTTCCTTCAGTCTGAACTGAATCGCACCTGTGTGAAGACGTGTATGTTTTTGGTGAAAATTATTATTGTATTTGTAGAAAAGGGTATTTATTTTGAAGTGTGTACCTGTTCCATTTCTTGGAAAGATTAATACACCTGTCCTTGTCTCGCCTATGGAAATGCTGCCGGCAAGAGATATTCGGGCAATTTACCTCTTTCAATTTAAAAAGGGATTAAATGCATTGCCACCATTAGTCGTCACCTTTCTTCGATTGGCAAAGTAAAGAAGCTCGATCGATGGGTGCCGCACCAATTAACGGAAGCCAATAAGCTCCGTCGATTAAAGGTGGCTACCTCTTTGGCTAATCGACAGAAAGTTGAACCGTTTCTTCATCGAGTGGTAACGTGTGACGATAAGTGGATACTTTATGATAATCGGAGACGGTCAGGACAATGGTTAGATCGAGGTGAAGCACCAAGACAGCATGCACGAGCATCACTTCACCCGCGAAAGATTATGGTGACTGTATGGTGGACCAGTAAGTATTCACTATTCATTTTTGCAACCTGGTGAAACCACCACGGCAGCGTCCTATTGTGCCGAATTGGAAACTATGCATGGAAAATTGAGCTGCTTGCAGCCCTCACTAGTCAATAGACATGGACCCATACTTCTTCATGATAATGCAAGACCTAATGTTGCACGACAGACAATCCAAAAACTTTCGGAATTTGGTTACGAAATTCTCCCTCACCCACCTTATTCACCTGATCTTTCGCCAACTAATTTTAATTTTTTCCGAAGTTTAGACAATCACTTAAAAAATAGGGACTCCCTGACCGGGAGTCTGTAATAGCAGTGTTTGAGCAATATGTGAGCCGCCAAAACCTAGATTTCTTTTCAAAGGGAATTTTTCAGCTTCCAGGCCCTTGGCAACAAACTATTGATGTAAATGGAGACTATTTTGCAGAATAAATATTTATATTTTTTTAAATTTAGACTTTTTTTTATTCCTTACAAAATCGGACATTTCATATGTAACAACCTGATACGTTGCATTATTACATCCATGTTGTTTTCTTGGTATCAACCAATTAAAAATCCGTATTGCTGAAGCAGTGTAACAGCTGTTTGATGTTTTGTATTTACTCATATAAGAAAATTGCTACTTTGTTCTTTAAGTGTCATAAAAAATGCTTATTGTCCTCATTGGGCAGAATTTATGATATTACATGGAGTTAAAAAAAATCTGTGTTTGGTCTTTTCGAATATATGTAAGTGTTTTAATTTGTAGGATGAGATTTTTCCTTTTCTTATACACCATTGAAGTATTAACAGCGTTTATGGTTGGACTGTGTAAATTACTTACTCTAACATTAAAAACTAACGCTTTTAACATTTATAATTATATTGTTTATAGTATTTATGTTTAATTACATTGTCGACAAGTGTTATGAATATATTTATTATATACATTAGTTTGTACTTGGTTTTAAGTAATAAGTTAAATATAGTTTATGTTTGTTTACTACACCATAAAAGACAATCAAGAAACAGGCAAAAAAACGTATTGAAGGCTTCTAGATTTTTGTGTGCTATGTATTTTTTAGTTGCTATTTTAGTATTTAGTTTGCAAAACTAAGTTTTTTGGATAAATACAGCAGTAGATAAATTCTCAGTGAATCCAGAAATAAAGAAATCATGATATGAATAGAATCGGATCTGTTTTGTTTTAAAAATCTAAAATGTCCAAAGGATGTAGTACAGTCTAAATATATAATTTGATATTAATATTAGTTCATGACATGAAATTGATGATGGAACACTATTTGGGTAATTTGGACTTCTTAAAAAGATTAATTTCTTATTTAATTAATAATGAAAACAAACTCCGTACGCGATCCGTACCATTGAGGACCAAAATGTACACTGTGTGTTTGTTTTCCTACGGGTATTTTTCGCCGTAGTTTACCAGGTGCGACACTTTTTAATTATCTGCTGATGATGACAACTTAGTTGTCGAAATACGTATACAGAATACGAAAATTAATGTGGGGTTATATATCAACCTTCAGTGATTGAGTGAATCAACCACAGGCTCTATCAAAATTACCTACGTACTATATATATAGTTTACAATAGTTCTTGCAGAAGATTATGAGTATGACGTTACTTTAATCCAGGTTATTTAATATGACTCACTATGTATAAAATTATAAAATTGATAAAGCAACTAGACAGTAATTAACAGCTATAAGAAAAATTAACAAAGATACTAACCGTACGTCATTTAATACAAGTAAAATATTTCTTAAATTAACCATTGAGGAAATTACTTTCTATATATATTAATAATTTATGACACTACTTATTAATTGATATAAAAGTTACCGCTGACTATATATAGGAAAGAAAGATCCTTTGATATTAAGTATTAATTTTGTCGACTTCATCTGTTGTCTTCCATGTCTAGACCAGCCACAGCCACAAGTCATGCAGTCGGCTAGGCAGGGCCGCGGTTCACACTTAAAAGCACGTTACCAGCGAAAATGCGAATGCAAGGAAAATAAATAAATAAGACAGAACTTAAAAGAACACACTTCACTAACAAAACATATATGCAAATTATTAGTACGACTACCGTGCAGACCGAGAGTTACCGCGTACACCTGCAGCTCATCTATCGATGCAAGCGGGAGTAAGATATAGTTTGAACCACGAAAGTTTACCGGTATATCAGTAACGCTGCAAAATAGGAATATATACCGACATTTGTCTAATTCATCGATAGTCATATGTGTTGCAGAAAGAAAGCACACAAACGTTTTACTAATAGAGCTACGCGCTACGTTTTGTTAAGAAATCATGAAAAAATAGAAACAGACGTATACAGAGCATGTGTATTATGCACACATGTGTCACGTATAATATACATAAAATAGAGTTTTGACTTTTGACTTATGAACTTTGTCTTTTCTACGGTACCGATATTATTATATTCCTTGTACGAGGGTAGCCGTTTCGGGAACTGGCAACACTGTTAGTGCTGCCTCCAGTCTAATGACTGCATCGTGAAGTTTGTCATTTTTGATAATATATGTACCTTGACAGTTATATTATCCGGTCGCTATTTCTATTATTGACAGTAGCTTGAAAATTTTATGTCAGCGAATAAATGGAATTATCTCGCGAACATTTTCGTTCAATTATTCTTCATAAATTTCGGTGTGGATTATCTCAACAGGAATGCATCGACGAGCTGAATTCTTTATATGGTGATGAAGCACCATCGAAAACTATAGCATATCGTTGGTATAGTGAATTAAAAATTTGGACGGCGTTCTTTGGACTATAGATTTCATGAAGGTCGTTCCACAAATATTGTTGTGTCGGAAAACATTAATGCAATGTTTCAATTAATAATACAAGATCGTCATGTGACATACCGTAAAATCGAGGCATCTCTAGATATTAGTAACACCAGCGTGCATAAGATAACATTTAGCCGTTAAGAAGCTATGTTCATGTTGGGTACCACATAATTTGACAACTGCTCAAAAAAGGCCTCGCGTCGATTGGTGCCAAGAAATGCACAAAAAATACAATGGCGGTGCTTCCAAGAACATTTATAAAGTCGTCACAGATGATGAATCTTGGATCTATACGTATGAGACTGATAATAAACAGCAGTCGACTGTGTGGGTATTCCAAGATAAGCCAAAATCAACAAAAGTTGTTGCGCTCGAAACACATCAAAACAAATGGTCGCCTGTTTTTTCGGAGAGACCGGTCACGTTGCAACCGTGCCTTTAGAGAGTTGTAGAACGGTCAAATCCGAATGGTACACAACTATTTGTTTGCCAAAATTTTTTGAAGAAATAATGGAAACAAACCGAAAACGACAGATCGTTCTCCACCATGACAATGCGAGCTCTCACACAACAATTGAATATTTGATCGGGCAAAACATTGAATTGATGAGCCATCCGCCGTACAGCCCTGATCTAGCACCCTGTAATTTCTTTTTGTTCCCACACGTGAAGAATACACTTCGTGGTCAACGGTTTTCTACGCCGGAAGAGGCAGTTGAAACATTCAAAACTCATATTTTGGAGATACCGCCTTCACAGTGGCAGCAATGCTTTTCGGATTGGTTTAAATCAACACAAAAGTGCATTGATTTTCAAGGAGAATATTTTGAAAAGCAATGAAACTATTTTCGATAATAAAAATTTTTTTTGTTTGCTATTCGCGAAGTATAAACAGCTACCCTCGCATTTTACGGTTGTTATTTGTTATTGTTCTAACAACAAATTTTTACATTTAGGTAACCTATGTAGACAGCTTTTACATTTTTTGTTTACTTATTAGGTATAGTCATGCTAGGTGATTCTGTTTATCAAGACCTTGTTTATGAGTTGTTACAATTTGAAGTTGAAAAATGTAACGGAGGATCTTTATTACTTAGTCTGTTAATTCTGTATAAAAGGTAATATTTTCATTGTTGCAAATTTCAAAAAGCATTATTTTAGAGAGTAGTCGCAGCACTAGGTATTTCAGTTCGAACATTGTTTAATGTCAAACACAGGAAAGAAGGTGAAACTGGGTTACCCGTAACAAGTTGGAATGTCGAGATATATGTAGATGTACGGGTGAAAGTGGAAGTTCGTAATATTATATACGACATGTACAAAGAACGTACGCACTTAAAATCTTTTCATAAAGAAATGCTTATACTACATTTTTAGAAAAACATGTCACTTTAAAAAATCAATGCGATACTGCAGGTGCGATATATCATGGATATCAGCATTTTTTCTTTTTTTAGAATGTAGTACTGTGTTGGTAAAATTTCCTTGATTTTGTAGATTAATGATTCTTTCCGAACTATTTAATTGTCTTTTATAAAATTAATTGGGGTATCTTGCAATGTAATTGACAGTACAATAAATAAACACCTGTATTCTGACCTCAAACAATGCTTGACCTTCAGGGTGCTACAACTTGCTCAAAGAAACAGGGAGAGTAGGGAGGAGGTCCCTGTGAGTATAAATTTTATGAAAAATAAGCACCATAATATCGTAACTCTGAAATTCGTTTGCCAATACTGAAGCAAAGAAGATCCCCAAAATACATTCGGTATTTAATTGTCATAAAAGGTGTTTATTTTTTAGTTACTAATTAGTCTGTAGGGAGACAAAAAAATCTCAACTGGCAGTAAATAGTATAGGTTTATTGTGTTTAGTACACACTATTGTCAGATATGTAGAAAATCTAATGATAAAAAAAGAAACTGTGCAGAATAGATATGTATTCAGGGAAATGTGTAGGTAAATAAATTGGAGCAAAAAACTAATTATCCTCACCTATACGTATAGACTGGTTCACACTAATCATACAAAAGTAAACGCTTGCCTGAACGCAGCTTAATAAGCACTCAAAAAAATTAAAATATAAACTAGCACAAATAAATAACTATAGCAATATTTAAATATATTAAATATATAAAGATTTTATATTTGCCTACTCTTGATGTGTATATAATAATTTTATAATTAACAACGGTTTATAAATTAGCAACTGAATCAGAGCTATTGAATATATAGACATGTTGATAATGATCAGTATTTAAAATGAATTAGATATAAGTACAAATGCAATAATTATCAGAGAGCGAAGGTATAATATAAGGTGTACTAATCATCAGCTGCTTATAACCAGCACTTATATCGAAGCTATTGAATCTTTACAACATTCTGGTAATAATCCATTATTAAAATTATTTAGATATAAGCACAGTTTCAAGAATTACCAGCGATCAAATCTGTGTATGGTGTAATAACCTTCCGTTGTATATAAATTAGCAATTAAATTGAAGTAATCGAATATATGCAACGTTCTAATAATGATCAACTATTAAAATTAATTAGGCATATGTACAGTTTCAATATTTATCAGCAGTGAGAGCTATGTCCAGTGCAATAGTCATCTTCAATTTATAAGCTAGCAACTAAATCAAAGCTATCGAATATATGCAATGATATGATAATGATCAATTATTAAAATTAAGCAGACATATGTACGGATTCACTAATTAGCTGTAGTTTAATGAAGTCAATAGTTCCGTTAAATCATTAACTGCATATAAAATCAATGATACTTTTGCTATAAAATATAAAAAATGGAAGTACGAATGATACAGAAGGAAGGAAGTGATCTCACTTCCTTTGCCTCAGGACGTAGTAACATGCCCGAAACTGCTTCATACACTCCCAATGGCAGTTCTCGAAGACGATGTCAGATGGTAATGCACTCTTCGCTAAGGCCACGATTTTAGATCATAAATAAAAAAAACCTTGAGTTAATGTTAAGGGTATTAACTAGATTCTTCATCCTTCTAATAAGTCATAAAATAAAGTGAAGATGGCAGTTTTGATCCGAGGTAGTCGCAATGTGCTAGACTTCGATATATTAAACTATCGGCATAATATTATTCCAATAAGAAGTTGTAAGGTATGTTACTTTCTTACAAGATCTATGCACGATTTACTACCAGATTGAAGTCTACTGTATGACAGACGAAGACTTACTTCTCTGAAGACAGTTGTGTTTAACATGACGTGTGAGCGTAGGAAAAAAGAAGACAGGGGAAAATGAAAATCGTAGTTTGGTACGTAGACTTCCGCGGTCGTGGTCCATGCTATCTGCTTCTGGGTTTCCGGGCTGGAACCCCAGTTTCAGTGCAGTAGTTCAGCCCTGAAGATGTCCCATATAAATGGGTATGAAACGTCGGCAGATATAATAGTGACGCGGTTCTAGCCTGGAAACCCAGAAGCAGATAGCATGAAAATCGTAGGATCATTATTACAGCAATTAATTACAAATTACTTGGAATAATTTCAATTAAAGATGTCAACAATTAAACATGTAAAATAGTCCGAAATAATAAAATAATAAACTGGCTTACCCACGAGATAGACCATAGATCCCTAGAGTAACATGTATAACAACTCTTCGGTGACATCCCAGATGGCACAGAAATACCAACGAATCAACTTAGTTTCGACGACATGCGAGGTGCGAAATACAATATACAGCGTTGTTCACAAAATGCGAATAAAAGCTGAAATGAGCATGTAAAAATCTAAAAAGAGTGTAAATTAATCAGGTTATTACCAAAATACTCGTATAGATGATAGATCGAAAAAGTAGAGCTTGCTAAGTTTGACCAGAAGGTGCGAGGAGAGTTTTTCAAGTTTTATATTATTTTTTTAGTTTTGAATATAAAGTTATAATTATTCGAGAATATAACTTAATCGTACCACGTACGTATGTAGTCAATTCTATCTATTAGGTAGTCGGTAAAGTCATGAAGAAACACGAATATGTTAGTATGTACTCAATGAATATCAATTGACGGCGTGTACAAACATTTGCGATATATTCCTTAAACTTGAGGGAAACGAACCTTTTCAGAAGCGGTTGATAATTGGTGATGAGAAGTGAATTGTTTTCAACAATTCAGTGTAAAAATTGTCTTAGTCCCGACTTGAACGTCATCAAAAGCAGACATTCATCAGAGAAAGGTTATGCTCTCAGTGTGGTGGGATTTTAAAGGCATCGTGTTTTCGCGCTTCTACTAAAGAACGAATCCATTATCTAAAAAACGTCCAGAACTCGTTAATTGTAGTACACGAGGTCATACACAAGTTTGATCACTCGTCAAAATCTATTGGTTCTTGGATGAGATGCGCTGCCTGTGCTACCATATCTATCATACTCGCCGGACATCGCGTCTTCATGAAAACTTCTCATGGCGTAATGTTTGAGTCAGATGAGGTTGTGAATCGGCACCTTGTAAAATTGTTTGCCAATAAAGACAGGTCCTTCTATGAACAAGCAAGGATAAGATTCAACGAAAAATTGCAAAATGTTATCGAAGCAAATGGAACATATGTAAAGGGTTTTCTAATAAGGACTTGACAACTTTTTTTCAAAATAAAATGCATTATTATCGGGTTCAAGTACAATCAAAACATTTATGGATGGAACTCGACTTCGTTCACATGGCCACCGCGGCCACGTTCGGAGTGGTCGATTCGTTGGACCCAATTTTCGATGACTCGGCCACACAATTCGGCCGAAACGGCTGCTATTTCCCGTTCAATGTTGGCTCTGAGCTCTTCCAACGTTGTCGGCTTGTTGGCATAGACCAATGACTTGACGTAGCCGCAAAGAAAAAAGTCTAGAGGCGTTAAATCGCACGAACGAGGCGGCCAATCGACTGGTTCATTTCTTGAGATAACATGCTCATCAAACTTACTCTTCAATAAATCGATTGTAACGTGTGCTGTGTGGCTTGTGGCACCGTCCTGCAGAAACCACATGTTGTCCAAGTCCATATCTTCCAATTCGGTCCAAAAATAATCGGTAATCATGGCGCGATAACGATTACCATTCACAGTAACGTGACGATCATTATCGTCGACGAAAAAATATGGCCCTATGACGCCGCCGGCATGCAAACCGCACCAAACAGTTATTTTTTGTGGATAAAGTGATGTTTCATGAAGCACATGTGGATTTTCACCCGACCAATAACGCATATTTTGCTTATTGACGAACCC
The DNA here is from genome assembly GCA_031893035.1 of Dermolepida albohirtum. Lineage (NCBI taxonomy): Eukaryota > Metazoa > Arthropoda > Insecta > Coleoptera > Scarabaeidae > Dermolepida > Dermolepida albohirtum. The sequence continues at coordinate 400,786 of JAVIWB010004060.1, read as the reverse complement.
ATTGAGCCAAAAATGAGCTTCGTCACTGAAAATGATTTTGCAATGAAATTGATCATCTTGACGCATCTTTTCCAGAGCCCAATCGGAGAACGTACGTCGCTTCAAATGGTCCATCGGCTTCAATTCTTGAGTCAGCTTGATCTTGTATGGGTGTAAACCAAGATCCTTACGCAAAATTCGCCATAAAGTGGTCTGGGCGATGCCCAACTCTTGAGAACGCCGTGGAATTGACTGATTTGGATCATTTGCTACGGACGTTTCAACGGCAGCGATATTTTCGACACTTCGACCAACCCGTTGTCTCACTGGCACGGCAACATCACACAACGGATATGTAGATTCAAATTTTTGCACTAAACTTGTTACTGCCTGTCTACTAGGGCGAGAATTACGACCGAAAATCGGAGTTAACGTTTAAAGTAGCGGTCACCGACTCCGAATTTCTTTAGTAAATTTTTATAATTTGCAGACGTTGTTCGTTCCTGTACTTTACCATGATGAAAATGTTAAGTTTACTGAATAAATTGACAGTGACAGTTCGATGATTAGTGAAAGGGTGCGTTTACAAATTGAATTACAAGTTGTCAAGTCCCTATTGGAAAACCCTTTAATTTGTGGAAAATAATTATGTCTGGAACAAAGCAATGATCACGACAATCAATTCGCACAATTCCAGAGCTCTCTAGATAATCTGGCTTTATCGTCCGTTCTGTGAACCTCGTTAAGCGTAATTTTGATAGAGCCTGTGGTTGATTAACTTGATCACCCCTTTTCACATTAATTTTCGTATTCCGTATACGTATTTCGATAGCTAAGTTGTCATCATCAGCAGATAATTAAATAGTGTCGCACCTGGAAAACTACGACAAAATACCCGTACGAAAACAAATGCCGCACACGATCTGTACCATCAAAAGCCAAAACGCACACTGTATATTCGTTTCACATAATTTTTAAAAGTTCGTATTCTAGTTTTAAACTAACATAAAATACAAAAGAAAAAAGGGGAAGAAAAGACATGCGGCTTATTGCACCCTCCCTTGTCTGTCGTATAAGAGATCAAAGAGAGATGAGTTATAGTGGGGTCCCAGGTCAGTGTTCAACACATGGCTTTCATTCTTCAAAATGTATATGCTTTCATACGTATCTAATTCGCGACAATTACGCACGTTCTTTATCAAATGCCGCTAATCCGCATTAACACTATGATTACTTTCTAATACATGTTTTGCTAAACTGGAATTTTCTGGCCGATTGAATTTTATGTGCCCAATATGTTCTTTATACCGGGTTTCTATGGATCGTTTTGTTTGACCGATGTATAATTTACTGCAATCTAGACATTTTATTCCGTAAATTCCCGGTTTTTTGTTGTCCTCGACTTTTGCATTTCCTAAAAGGGATTTGATGGAGTTAGTGGACCGAAATGAGACTTGAAAACCGCGCTCTTTAAAAACTCTATTTAAATTTTTCGTCAAACTGCGAAAAGGTAAACATACAAACTGCTTATCCCGATTGCTTTGAGGTGACAGACACGTGGTATCCCGGATTGTTTTTCTTATGTTAGTCTTCCAAATATTGACATTGGTTTCGTTTCGGAAAATATCTATTTCTGTTTTAAGATTATTCCTAATAACTAGGGTGTCCAAAAAAGGCAACACGTCACTGTTTTCTTTTTCTACTGTAAATTTAATCGTCGGAAATTTTGAATTTAATTGCTTGACGAAATCTTCCAAGTTGTATTTATGATTATTGAAAATCGCGAAAATATCATCTATGTACATACCTAATCCAAATTCTTGGAAAATATTTAGCCTTATGTTTCAATTCAACTTCAAGATTACTCCTGGAGAAAGACAATTGCCCATTGCAGTTCCCTGTTTTTTTTCATAGAACTTACCTTCAAATTGAAAACAGTTTTGGGACATGCAAAGGTTTGTTACTCGCATATATTCCTTTATTTTCACTGATTCGATCTTATTTTTGTGTAGAAATTTTTCTAAATATTTTAAAGTTTTTGGAAGCGGTACCCTACGAAACAGTGACGTTACGTCGAATGATACTAAAATTTCACCATCTTCTAATTTATAATCTTTAATCTTTTGAATAAATTCTATTGAATTAGTAACTGATAGGCTTTCAAGTTTTTCGGGCAAATTTTTGTATTCATTCACTAATCACTTTGAAATCAAGTGAGTAGGGCAGTTTATCTCTGAGACTATTGGTCGCATTGAGTTGCCCGTTTTATGTATTTTAGGCAAACAGTATAGTCTCGAGGTCAACGGATTACTTACACTTAATCTACAATTTTTGTTCAGTTATTAACTTTGGACAATTTTTTACGCGTTTTTTGTGTCTCTAATCATTTTTGGTAATGGAGTTTTCGAATATTCAACATTAGAGAGGCTTGTAAGATTCAAATTAAACAGAACTTACAAGAACACAAACAAAAGTTAGTTAACCACGAATGAAACTCAATTAAAAGTCTCAGGTCGAAAGACTGCCTTTATTTAAAAGCAGTTAAAGGGAACAAGTTAGTAATTTTGGACAAAAGCGTTTATTTTCAATGAGTGAGAAATTTAATTTTAGAAAGGCTATCTATATGTTGAATATACGAAAACTCCATTACTAACTTGTTCACTTTATCCACGATAATTATGTTTTTTACTCTCCTAAAGAAGTAATTGCAAAACTGCAAAAACATTCAAACAAAATATAGGGATTTGCATTAAATGTCGAAAGTGCTAAAAGATAGGAATGTGTTAAAAATATAAAAATTATTTCTGATCAATATTATGTAAAATTAGTTAAAAATCACTTTCCGAGTATAAATGATCTGAAATTTAAAATTGGTGTTTTTGCTCCAATTTTTTTAATAAACTTTATGAAACCTTTTCGAAAACTGTAAAATTATTATTACACGTTGCTGACCATAACTATGGAGAATGACTGATATTTTTCAAAATTAAAAAGTATAAGTATAAGTATGTTCGAAAAACCATAGATCAATGACTATCTGCATTAGCAAGTTTAAGTACGGGAAAGTAGTTTGTTAATAAAATGCTCAATTTTATTGAATGCCTATTATTTTACAGATTGTAGAGAATGAAGCATTAATATAATTATTTTAAATTAGTTCAGCTGAGCTATTTTACACTGCAGATGATATAAATTTGAAAAATAATAGTTAATAATTAAATTTTGGATAGTTGTAAAATTCGTATGTTTAAGTAGAATATTAGTGGATTAGAATGTGACAAAATAAAATTTTTTTTGTTAAAAGTTATTTTTAAAGGGGAAATTAGGAAATGTACAGCGAGTTTATGCAATTAATTATTGCTTATAAGATTGTTGTCAACGATTTCCTAATTTTGCAATCACATATGAACATCTGACTATCCAAATTCACTCTTGTATTAGCAAACTTCATGAAACGAGTATTACATAGTTATTTAAAGAAGTCTATAGATAATTGACCAAATTTAAGACAAGTAGGTAAATGAGATTAAAAGATTTGTAATATTATTATAAAAAGTAATTTTTTATTAAATTGTATAATAGTAATTTTTTATTAAATTGTATAATAGTAAGTTATAGTTTTGACTTTAAAGTAAAATTAAATAATAAGAATTATGTTATTGTTAAATAATAGAAGTTTTTAAATTAGTAAATATAGAGATATTTAAAGAATCAAATTATAATTTTATTCTTCTACTAAGAATTGTTGGAACCACCAAAACTACCCGATGTATCAATAACACTAAAATTGTAAAATACGAACATATGCCGGCATTTATCTAATTCATCGGCAGTCATATGTATTGAAGAAAGAAAGGGCGTAAACGTTTTTCTAATAGAGTTACGTATTACATCTTGTCAAGAAATCGTGAAAAACTAGAAACAGATGTATGTATGCAGAGCATGTGTATTATGTCACGTATAATACAGATAAAATAGTATTTTGACTTCTGACTTATGAAGTTTGTCTGTTCTACGGTTCCGATTTTATTATATTTCCTGTATTTTACCGCTGTTATTTGTTATTATTCTAATAGCTAATATATCATATTTATATCATCATCCTTATGAATTTACACTTAGATAACCTACGTTGGCATCTTTTACATTTGTTATTTGCAGGTTTACGGGTTAGGTATATAGTAGCAATATAAATATAGTACTTAATTTGACATCCTCATTTCTTGTCGACATCTTATTTCATACGACAGTGATCACATGATTGGAAAACGTTTCTGATTTTACCTATAGTAACTTTTTTTTAATCTATTTATTAAGTTTAATCTACAATATTGTATTATACTAGAGACACTATATAAGATGGTAAAAATATATAAAAAAATGAGAACAAAGTATATATTCGGTAATACATATTGTACATATAATTGCCTATGATTAGTTACAAGCTAATTCAAATCTTAGATATGTATTAATTCATCTTGATAACACATTTACATATAAATCCTATTTTTTAAACACAATCAAATTAAAATACATTAATTTTAAATATACACATTAAAAATAACAATCACTGTATTTACACTATTATATAACAATATATGTACATATATCTATATACATATTCCCCCCTTTCATTGAAGTTTTCTAAATCCTCTATGATAAAAGTAGATCTGGCCCATTTTTATGCTTCATATTTCTCCGCATATAACGGTGTACCAAAATTAACGCAAGATTTGAATTAAATAGAAAACACAGTTTTTAGTCCTTTGATTGTTATTTTTTTACTGTATCATAAAGTACATAGGATAGGGTTATTTATAGAATAACACATCGGGCAAATGGCCTCCACGGCTTTGCATGCACATACGCACTCGTTTGTTAAAATTTTCCATGACCATTATGCATAAATGTGGCTGAATTTCGTTGATGCAGCGTTGAATCTCCTCCTTTAATGCACGGGTGGTTGTGGGCTTGTTGTCATAGACCTGTGATTTCAAATAACCCCATAAAAAGAAATCTAATGGTGTTAAATCACATGATCTAGAGGGCTGAATGACATGTCACCGTCTTGTTGAAACCACATATTGGCCACATCAATATCATCCAATTTCGGCAGAAAGAACTGTGTTATCATGTCGCTATGTCGAGCACCAGTAACAGTCACTGTTTGACCAGCCTCATTTTCAAAAAAGTATGGTCCAATTATGCCTCCAGCCCAAAATCCACACCAAACAGTGACACGTTGTGGATGCATTTATTTTTCGACAATCACATGTGGGTTCTCAGAACCTCAAAAGCGGCAATTTTGGCGATCAACAAAGCCATCAAGGTGAAAATGTGCTTCATCACTTAGACTGATTTTGCTCGAAAAATCAGCATCCATTTGTTGATGTTCAATAATCCATTCAACGAACTCTCTTCGCTATGCATGGTCATTAGGCTTCAGTTGTGTTAATTGAATTTTGTAAGCATGGAGATACAGATCTTTAGTGACTATACGCTGTAGATAGCTTCTTGAAATTTGCAATTCTTGTCCAAGATGCCGAATTGAAGTTCCTGGATTGTTACCGACATTCTCACGCACTGCTTCGATATTGATATTTGAACGGCTTGTTTTTGGACGACCAGTGTGTTTGGCGGCTCCAACGGATTCAGTCTCCCTGAATTTTTCAATTAATCTCTTCACAGTTGACGAAGTTAAAACACTATTCCGACCATATTTTGTATGAAATTTTCTGCGGCCGCCAAGCTTTCATTATTTTTGAAATATTGTTCAATAATGAAGACACGTTGTTCCATCGTGTAACCCTCCATTTTTACTAACCCTAAACTGTCAGCTGTCGAATTGTTTTTTTTAGGGTTGCCAACACTTTACTGCACGAATGGCGACAAATTCAAATCTTGCATTAATTTTGGGACATCCATTACCTCTCCATAGGCGAAACATTTATTAATCAGGTATAATAATATATTAGTTTTTTAATATAATCAATTGGTGACTTTTCTTAGAAGGTCGCCAGATTTTACAATTATTAATAAATTTAAATGTTTAAAATTATATTATATAATATATTCATTAAAGCGGAGACAAATTTTTTAAATCAATATCTTTTTTTTCAAATTATGTACTTAATTTGGCGCCATTATGTTGCATGCTTGTACTTCGATTATTCATTCTATCAGAATTAAATTTCTAAATCTAGGAAAAACTTTGAATTTTATTAATTATTCTAACAAAAATAAATGTTCATCTTGTCCTCAACCATGGACACAGTACATATTATGCACTTATAACGAAAAAAGGCAGGAAGGGTAATCGCTGCTGATATACGTAAATATCACCGACATTGAAGAGTTTTAATTAACAAATTGTTAATTAAAACTCCCATTCATCTTTACGTAATTATCTCCACAATGTCGGTGATAATTACTTATACCAGTGACGATGGCCCCTCCTACCTTTTTTCGTTCTCAGTGCTCAATATGTACACTATCAGTGTAATTTACTCATAATTCTAGAAAACCTAATATAATTGCACGTTAATGATGTTTTGAATCGTCTCAGTGTATATCACTAGACATTCAGCAAAATTTATATAGTAAAACACGTAATAAATAATGTATAATGTGTCTGGTTATACAGAGCGGTAACTTATTGAATTTTTTCTATACAGGGTACAAATTTTTCATAACGAATTATTATTCTCAATACAATACACATTTGTACAAAATTTGTTTTAAAAATATAGACTTTTACCAGGCATTTTTACATTGTTTCCTATATCCCTTAAGATATTTTAGTAGTGATATTGTGACAATTTGTTGTTATTTATAGTTAATCTTGTTATTTCTTCTTCAAAATGCGATATTTGTGGAAGTGCTGCGAATTGAAATTATAATGACGACTGGATATGCAGAAAGACGTTGAACTTATACAGAAGTAGTGCACCTTTTCCGCGAAAAACACCTAGACTTACCACTAATTTCATGAAGAAATGTACATACCTAAAATTGAAGCGCGGTTTTGGAAATATAGCATCGTAAAATCTTTGCTAAAGTACTCGAAATTTATTGAGCACGATATAAAAATTAACATTCTTTTACGTATTCATGAAAATCCTACAGATTCTTTACGTCAAGTAGCTGCAAACACTAGTATCAGGATACAACAATATTGAAGCGTTTCAAAAAGAAATACTTCATCCGAATTACGGAGTCGATCGAAGATAACACGTTTTCGCTTCAAAACAACAATATCTATTAAAAATTTTGCTAAAACTTATTTGATTTATTGAACTTATGTTCAATCTGCAAGGGTTAAAGACGCCTTATACATCACTAAGTTACTGAGGACATTTAAAATTGTTGTTTTCATTAATTTAATTTCAATTTCAATTTTTAAACGTTTTTATTTAATTCATACCTTGTTCAAATTTTTTCAGAGTTAATTTAATAATTTCGAATCAAGATATATGGATCGGTATAGCAAACCAAGTAGACGAATAATAGTTACGGAGTTTGTTTTATTTCAGGTGTGTATTCTACGTGGCGGTCAAATATTTTTTTATTTTGAATTTATATTTAAACACAACGTCGTGGATGTGCATTATAAGGCAGATAATGTGTGCATTAAATAACTAATGTATTAAATTCTAATTGCTGTAACTATAAAACACAAGTAAGAAATCAAAATTTATTCTATTTTGAATCATACTGTTGGTACCATATTCCAAAAATAATTTGATATTTTGTCATATTATATATATTATAAGAGTAAGCAGATGATGGTTATAATAATGATAAATGATTATGTGTATATTTAGTTCGTTTATTTTAAACTATATTTAAAGACAAATTCTTTGAATCTTTGTCATTATAATCCATGTTCTGCTTTAATTAATTTCGAAAATAAAGGTTTTTCGTTTAGTTCGTTGAGTGTAAAAAATTTTAAAATTACTGAGTACCTGTTCATTGAATTGTAAACATACAATCATACTGCTTATTGTTTATTAAAAAAATGCTCAACTGTTTCGAATATCACATAATTTTCCTAGACATACATATATACACATCTAAAAAACAGACAGCGGATTACTTACAATTTACTAATGTTTTGATAGAAACTAGCTATATGATGCAAAAATCAAGTCACCACTAATATAAGAGGGTATCAACCGACAACAGAAAAAACAAAAGCTTTAGTTGCCTGCTATACGTCTTATTATTATTGCATTATTGATGCTCATTATTCAAACTACGTATAGTGGTTGGGTGTTTTCAACTGTTATCAGTGTTGCAATTGCTAGTGACTACTTTTGCTTTGACTGTTTACAATTTCGTGTTTTACTAAATCTACATCGAATTATGCCGTTAAACAGTGAAGACGTCGCTAAAGTTACAGCTCTAATGGAAGACGGGCGTAGCGTTTAATATGCTGCAAAGGCTGTTTGTGCAGCCTACACAAGTGTCCATCCATGATTAGTTATCACGGAACTCACACTTACACAAAGAAACCTGGATCAGGTCGACTAAGAATAACAACTGTCTGTGATGATCGATTTTTACAAAATACTGTTTTGCGAAATCGTCACTCTACAGCTGTTATGGCACGGAATTGGTTGGTAGAGGTAGGTGTGGAAAATGTAAGTTAAAGAATGGTAAGAAGATGCTTCAAAAAGGCTGGGTTAGAGCTTTTTAAATCAGCAATAGGCCCAGAATTTCTCGCACATCGTATGTCATGCTTACAGTTCGCAAAGTAACACTTAGATTAGACAGAACAGCAATGGAGCAATATTTTATTATCGGATGAATCCAGAGTTGCCTTGCGGTAGATAGTCGACGAAAAGTATGTGTAAGACTAATAGAAAGGTTGTTTGAATGTGCATTTTCTCCAAGGACACTGTTTCAAAGACTCTGTAATGATACAAAGGGTACTAGGAAAGTTTTGCAATATGACGCAACAATGAATCGTAGGAAGCTGTTTGTTGCTGCATGTTGAGACATGTTCATACATACATAGTAGCCGCCGCGCCATGTCGAAGGGCTCAGTTATTCATTAGCAGTGAGAGTGTAAAATGCTTGCGATGGCATCATGGTCACGAAATGAGAAAAGGGCAGTTTTGCGTTATAATTTCGTGCGGGGTTTAAACATAGACCAGTGCTTCGAAGAAATGACTCTTGCACTAGGTGATGTTTGTCCACATCGCACAACGATATTCAGGTGGTACAGAGAATTCCAAAGGGGAAATTTAACTGTGGGGGATGCTGAGAGGCCGGGAAGGCAATGAACGTCAGCTACGGAGGAAATTGTTACTACTGTGAGGAAAGTGCCTGGCGAGGATAGGCGAGTGACCAACCAACAGATAGAGGGTACTTCAGGCCTAAATGCACCAGCAATTCGTTCGATTGTGCATGATCATTTGCACGTGAAGAAACTTTGTTCTCTCTGGGTGCCGCATCTACTGGCTGAAGAGCAGATGACACGACGCGTGACTTGGTGCCGGGAGATGCTAGAAAAGTTTAATAAGGAACAATCTCGGCATGTGAACAACATCGTGACAGGTGACTTGACTGTACTATTACGATGTGCCGACCAACGCTCAAAACAAAGTTTGGGTCTTTGATGTGAGGACACACCCGTAGTTGTCAGAAAATCCCGATCTGTAAAGTAGAAAATGATAGCTGTATTTTTCAAATCGAGTGGAATTGTAGAACGCGTCATTTTGGACACACAGAAGACAGTCACAGCTAAGTGGTATACTGAACAGTGAATGCCTAAAGTCATTGGATCTATGAAGAACCTGCGGCCAAAGTCAAGAATGGACACCTGGTTCTTCCATTACGATAATGCTCCAGATCACCGCGCCAAAGCCTGCACCGAATATTTGACCACGACAGGATTAAAACTTCTCGAGCACCCTCCCTAAAGTCCAGATCTTGCGTTCTGCGACTTTGCACTGTTCCTGCATGTGAAAATGAAGCTAAAAGGGAGGCGGTTTTCCAGTGATGAGAACCTTCTGCGGGCTTGGGTCAATGAGTGTGCTTTACTCCCTAGTTAAACTTGGCAGAACTGGTTTAAAGATTGATTTCGGAGGTTGAAGAGGTAGGTGTATTGAGTGTAGAGGAAATTACTTTGAAAAAATTAAATAAACAAAGCTGTATTGCAAAACTTTCCCAATACCCTTTGTATGGACCGATATTTCGAAAATGAATTTTTAACGGGTCATAAGTACATAGAAGAGATCCGTTCAGAACATGTTCTCTGCACCTCGTTTATTAGTGATGAGTTTGTGTTAATGGACTATAAAGTCCGGCTGTGCGCAATGCATATCGTTTCAGTATATTTACAACCAGTGAAGTCATCGAATGATTTGGTCAGTGCGTAGCCCTGACCTAAACTCTATTGAACATGTTTCGGACATGGTTATGTCGTGCAGTCTTCCTGCAGAATGTAAATGATCTTCATATTGCTCTTTATGAAGAGTGGAGAAATATTCCTCAAACGACACTGAGTCATTATTCAAAGAAGGCGTCGAAGAATAGAAGTAATATAGGCGAGAGGATGAAATACGCGTTATCGATAACCTAATAAATTACGCTATCTAGAATTTTTTGCTTTTTATATTTGAAATGTTTTTAATTTTAGTAATAAATTGTCATTAAATATCTTTAAAGAAATTTAAACTGTTTGAAATATTGTAACGTATTGCCAGCTACCCTTATTAGCAATACATCGTCGCAATACAAACATAAGAAAGTAAATCTTTAACTTATAGACGGTGTATGTTCATATCTTATTTTTTAATTTAAATGTTTAAATGTATTAAATATTACCAATTTCTCTTCCATTGTATTTATTTAACTATGTTGAATTTAATAAATCAGTTTATAAGTTGGAATTAACCATTTTAATTGAACGTCGTGCACTTATTCAAAAGAACACAAGCTTCACCCACAATAGTTTATAAAAGAATTCTCAAAAGGAGTCTTAATTTTAAATATTATGTTCTAAGAAACTATTTATCTCTTAACGCAGATGTTATTCTCAAAATGTGTATATACATATTTCTCTCAATAAGCATAAGGGTAAGTAAAAGCTCATAAGAAGATACCACGGCAATATGTATATGTATGCCTAGATAAAGTAATTTCATTGATCAACTGTTTATAAAAGAATGCGGATAAAACTCATGTCATTCAGGTATTTAGCAATGACAAATACATTCCTATAAGAAAAAAAAACATTTTAAATACACACACTCTATCCATATTTACAAGACTGGATAAATATTTACTATTGACTTATGGTAGAAAATTCAATGCCAAATATTTAATTATAAAAGTCGGACCACATTTACAATAGTGACATAATCTATTAATTTACTTTCAATTTCAAATTACATCTCAAAGTTATATACACCTAATTTTATTTTACGGTTTTAATATTTATGGAAAGATATAATCAGTAACAATGTTTAATCGGTTCGCTCATTGACAAAAACGGCGTGCTGGTAATCTGCTCTTTTAACTGGTAAATTATTTAATTGCTATTACCATACAAGCATTTGTACATGAAATACTTACTTTGCACTTTATCCACGTGCAAAAAAGAAAAAAAATGACATTGTGGTGACCTTGAGAATTATTGAACATGTCATATAATATTTATAACCCTGTCCTCTAAACGCATTCATTGTCAGCTAGCTTACGATATGGAATTTCTTTCAGAATGAAATAATAAATAAAACACAAGTTACAGTGTTGTACCAACGACATATGTATTTGTTTATTTGTTTCGCATATACCCCTACGTGTATTTAGATATTTTTATTGTGCAATTACTGTCTGTTAATAAAGCGTTGTTACAGTATTGTCATTTTTAATTTAATAATACTTGCATTTAAAAGATATATGCATGTATATACATATTACACATACATATGTGTTTCATCACGAATTACACTGCTCTGTAATTTAATGCAGTTTGATGTATATAGTTTCAACATACAAGGTTTTTCCTTACTAGTTAAACTCGAGTTGTAATGACATCACGCAACTAAAACCACACATTTGTTATTGGTAACGGAAAGTTTAATTTTTTTATAATCTACAAATAAGGGAAGGTTTCTAATTTGAGAAATAAAAAAAATGAAACTGCGCGTAATTCACCTGAAAACATGTTTAGAACTATTTTTGCATCGAAAAATATTTTTGTAGTAGTTTTTTGTGTACTGGGTCTGGCGCTTTTTTGTGGAGTCATAAATTGTAAGTTCGTGGAGAAACTCGTACAAATAAAAACGCCTTCATTATATATAATTTATATAATTTGAAAATGTTCAGAAATACCTTATTCATTTGAAATGTAACGAAGAGCTTCCCATTTTGTATATCTGACACTTTCTCATCAGGTAAACTCAGTCGTTTAATGACGCTAGTGGTCCGATTCTAAGAATTAACGATTATAGGCACTTGTGTTAAATGTGATGGCATAATTTCTGGATTGATAAAATCTATATAAATGAAAGGTATTCTATAGATAGTAAAACAATTTAAGATTTAAGGGATAAATAACCATATGGTATTAGCACATCAATTACTGTTAGAGAAAATTCAACATAATAATAAATACGACTGTTTCGAAAATATTTACATTACCTACACCCAATTGACAATTTTAAAGAGGCGAGAGCATGTTTTTCTAATTTTTTAATTTAAACGAATCTCGTTTGTTATCTAGCAAGTTAAGAAGAGTCTAATTAAATATAATCTACAATTCGACACTTAAAATATTAGATAATAATGAAAGAATTTTGAATCTTAGATTTTTCTCTAACACTGGGTTGAGTAAATTTGGTACCTAGACTTCCGCGGTCGTGGTCCATGCTATCTGCTTCTGGGTTTCCGGGCTGGAACCGTGTCACTAGTATATCTGCCGACGTTTCGTACCCATTTGTATGGGACATCTTCAGGGCTGAACTACTGCACTGAAACTGGTGTAAGTCGATGGGGGACGTGTTTATATATGGATAATGGGTCATGGGTCAATGGAGCGTTACAGTTACGGTTGGGTAGATTAGAGATGCAGGATTGCCAAGCGTTATGTAGGGGGTAGCCATCATCGCGGTTAAGATTATTGGGGTGCTTAAAGATCTCTATAGTTTCACGGATTTTGCGACCATAGAAGTGGTTAGTGCGGGATAGGATCTTGGTTGAATTAAACTGAATATGGTGCCCGGTTTCCAGCCTATGCTCGGCAAGTGCAGAACCGGCTATGCGCAGCAACCTAGTACAACGCTCATGTTCAGAAACACGAGTGCCGACAGACCGCTTTGTTTCACCAATATATGCCCTGCCGCATGAACAAGGAATCCTGTACACACCAGCTGATTCTAAAAAAACATGGTCTTTTACGGAAAAAGGGTCAGATAATTTGGAATAGTGTTTGAAGATGGTTTTGATGTTGTTTTTGAGAAGAATCCTACTGATGCGGTCAGTAACACCTTATATATAGGGTAGGTGGGCTTTAGAGAGGGGGGGAGATGATGTAAGCTGTGTATTAAGTTGTGAGATTTTGGGATTAAGATGTCGATCTATGGTTCGCTGAATATTATGGTTGGAAAAATTATTATTTTAAGAGCTTTGGTAACATGACTTAATTCCTGGGATATAGAATGCTGGTCAGATATGTTGACAGCTCTTTGGACTAAGGAATTGATAACGCCCTGTTTCTGGGCAGGATGATGATGGGAGAGGGCGTTGAGATACCGATCAGTGTGTGTGGGTTTGCGGTACACTGAATGTCCTAGTGAACCATCCAGATGACGAGTTACTAAGACGTCGAGGAAGGGAAGGGAACCTTCAGATTCAATCTCCATGGTGAAATTTATGGAATCGTGTTGTGAATTTAAGAAAACGAGGAAGTTGTTCAAGGAATCCCGACCATGGGGCCAAATAACGAAGGTGTCATCCACATATCTGAACCAATATTTTGGTTTTTGGTCACAAGAGTGAAGAATTTGTTGTTCGAATGCCTCCATAAAAATGTCAGCGACAACAGGAGAGAGAGGAGACCCCATAGCTGCACCCGATACTTGTTCATAATAATTACCACGGAACTGAAAATAGGTGGAGGTTAAACAAGTATTCACCAGGTTGGCCAAATCATCAGGTTGGTTGTCAGTGGAAAGGATTTGACGGATTATTTGGATAGTGTCGGGTATAGGAACTCTGGTAAATAAAGATTCGACGTCAAAACTAACTAGTAGATCATGAGGATCTACCGTTAGGCCAATTAGTATTTGGACAAAATGTTTGGAATTTTTAATAAAAGAATCACTATTGCCGGTGTAAGGTTTGAGAATGTTCGAGAGATATTTAGATAATTTATAAGTGGGACTGTTTATGGTACTCACTATGGGACGCAGAGGAATGCTGGGTTTGTGAATTTTTGGGAGACCGTACAGTTTTGGGGCTTTGGAGTCGCTGGGTAATAAGGTTCTGTGAGAATCGGTAGGGATAGAAGAGGTTTTGATAGATAATATGATGGTACGTTCTATTCGTGAGGTGGGATCTCGCTTAAGAAGTTTATACGAGCCGTCCTGGAGAAGAGTTTGTATTTTAAGCTCGTACTGATCACTGTCCAGGACAACAGTGGCGTTACCTTTATCAGCTCTGAGTACAACGATGGTGGGGTCAGATTTCAGGACTTTATGGGCTAGAATCTCGGATCTTTGAAGATTAGATTTCGGTGGTTTGGCCTACGTGAGGATTTTTGAAGATTCGAAACGGATGGGATCGGCGATAGCCGGAGGAATTTTGACAAGAGCCGATTCTATGCCAGTGATGATGTCTTCCGTAGGGATGTATTTGGGAGTGGGTGCAAAATTGGGCCCTTTGGAAAGAACAGAAATCTCATCAGTGGATAAGGGTCGTTTAGAGAGATTGATGACAGTGTGTGACATAGAAATATTATGTTGTCAAGGTTTGGGTACTAAGGCCTGGAACTTGCGGATGTGCCTTTGGATAATACGGTGTTTGATGTTTTCCGCTTGTTGAAAGGTTATGCGGTCTAGAAGATCCCAATCAGATTGGGTTAAAGTAGAAGCAAGTTGTGGGTGCATGTGAAGGAGTTTATTAGAAAGGGAATTGAGATCACGTCTGGTATGTTTGATGCGTTCTCGAACCAATGCGAGACCAGCTCGTTGATATATGGATCTGGCAGAAGGAGAGATAATGTGGTGTTTGACCTGTAAAAATTTAGGAACAATTTTATAATCACGACATCTAAGTAAAAATGTTAAATAACAAATCAGACTTACCAATTTTACTCGCAGTTTTCCAAGTTCTCTGGTTTTTTTCTGGATATCCTCCCCGTAGAGGCTGGTTAATTTGGTACGTAGACTTCCGCGGTCGTGGTCCATGCTATCTGCTTCTGGGTTTCCGGGCTGGAACCGCGTCACTAATATATCTGCCGACGTTTCGTACCCATTTGTATGGGACATCTTCAGGGCTGAACTACTGCACTGAAACTGGTGTAAGTCGATGGGGGACGTGTTTATATATGGATTAATGGGTCATGGGTCAATGGAGCGTTACGGTTACGGTTGGGTAGATTAGAGATGCAGGATTGCCAAGCGTTATGTAGGGGATAGCCATCATCGCGGTTAAGATTATTGGGGTGCTTAAAGATCTCTATAGTTTCACGGATTTTGCGACCATAGAAGTGGTTAGTGCGGGATAGGATCTTGGTTCTCAAAAACAACATCAAAACCATCTTCAAACCCCCATTCCAAATTATCTGACCCTTTTTCCGTAAAAGACCATGTTTTTTTAGAATCAGCTGGTGTGTACAGGATTCCTTGTTCATGCGGCAGGGCATATATTGGTGAAACAAAGCGGTCTGTCGGCACTCGTGTTTCTGAACATGAGCGTTGTACTAGGTTGCTGCGCATAGCCGGTTCTGCACTTGCCGAGCATAGGCTGGAAACCGGGCACCATATTCAATTTAATTCAACCAAGATCCTATCCCGCACTAACCACTTCTATGGTCGCAAAATCCGTGAAACTATAGAGATCTTTAAGCACCCCAATAATCTTAACCGCGATGATGGCTACCCCCTACATAACGCTTGGCAATCCTGCATCTCTAATCTACCCAACCGTAACCGTAACGCTCCATTGACCCATGACCCATTATCCATATATAAACACGTCCCCCATCGACTTACACCAGTTTCAGTGCAGTAGTTCAGCCCTGAAGATGTCCCATACAAATGGGTACGAAACGTCGGCAGATATACTAGTGACGCGGTTCCAGCCCGGAAACCCAGAAACTGGGTTGAGATTTTTAAAAACTATTTCTTCGACTTCTCTAATATTGGATTGGCAACTAAGTACTTTCGGTTTTGTAGTATAAAATAAAACACTTTTTTTAAAACAAAGAATAGTTTTTAATCAATTACATATTTTCCATTTTGCTCAATGACCTTTTCCCATCTTTCTCTCAGCTGCATGATTCCGCGCTCATAAAATTTCTTGTCCTTACCAGCAAAAAACTGAACCAGGTGCGAGTGAAGGTCATCGTCATTTGTGAAAGTTTTACCATTCAAAGAATTCTGCAAACTTCGAAATAAATGGTAATCAGATGGTGCTAGATCAGGGCTGTATGGGGGATGTGGCATCACCTCCCAGCCAAGCTCCAATAGTTTCCCACGAGTTGCCAAAGATGTGTGAGGCCTTGCATTATCTTGGTGGAAAACTACACCTTTCCGATTTGACAATTCTGGCCGTTTTTCTTTGATTGCTTCACCCAGTTTTATTAATTGTTGACAGTAAACATCAGAATTGATGGTTTGGTTCCTTGGAAGTAGCTCAAAAAACACAACACCTTTGTAATACCACAAAACTGACAGCATGATCTTTTTTGGATGCAATTCAGCTTTCGATGTGGTTTGAGCTGGTTTATCGTGTTTGCTCCATGATCGTTTTCGAACTATGTTACTGTACAGGACCCATTTTTCATCACCAGTGATGATTCTTTTTAAGAAAGGGTCGGTTTCATTTCGTCTAAGGTGCATATCGCAAAAGTTGATTCTTTGTATTGAAAGAATTTCTTTCAATTCGTGAGGTACCCAAATATCAAGCTTCTTAACTAGCTCAAGACATTTTAAATGTTTTTCAATTGTTGTGTGCGATACATGTAGCCACTCCGCAACCTCTCGAACAGTTATATGACGATCCTCTTCAATTATGACTTCGATTTGGTCATCATCAACTTCAGTAGGCCAACCAGAACGTTGCTCATCTTTGACGGAAAAATCTCCAGAACGGAATTTTTTATACCATTTCGGACACGTGCGCTCTGTTAAGCAATTAGCACCATAAACTTCACATATCTTTTTGTGAGCCGCAGCAGCTTTCTTTCCTTTACGGAAATAAAATAGTAAAATATGTCGAAAATGTTCGTTTCTGCACTCCATTTAAAATTAACCCACAGCTAATAGCTTTAATAAAAATCACGCAGTACTTGCTTCTGAAGTTACGTCAATGTGACTAGTATCACGCGACAAACGGTAAAGTACAGCACTAACATACGTTATACAAAAAATAAAGCAACGCTCTCTATCAGTAAAAACCGAAAGTACTTAGTTGCCAACCCAATAGTTGACAATGCGTTATTGTTTTTTTTTAATTGAATTTACAGATTCTTTTGATACTAATTTCAAAATTGTTTCTAGTTCTGAAAAAAAAATTATTGTAGTAAATGCCAACTGATTTTCTATTACCTTATTATTTAAAGAATAATGCTTATCTTATAGTATGTGAATATAACGTACAACTTCTAAACTTTGGTCGACAGATTTCGCGAAATTACGTCATTAACAGCCGCTAAATTGTTTATTTTTTCTATATTCTCAGGAGCTCGTGGATAAAAGATTATTGGTGTTCAACCTGATTTCACAAAATAAAGTATTTTATTGAGCTTGTTGAAACGTAAGTACATCTGCCTACATTTGTGTAATTGTATTTTCATGTTTGTTAATTTTAAGCAAATAAACTGCATAAAATTTTTTGCTAAATACTTTTCGAAAAATATTTCAGTGAATATATTACATTTAATTATAGTAAAATATTTTGTTTTTCACAACGATATCTGTAATAAATTTGTCCTCTGGAATATTTTGGAGTATATTAGTAATTTAAGGAAAATATGCGTAAATATATTAGGTGGGCAACTAAGTTCTCGCTGTTTTTCAAGAGATGGCTCCAGTAGTAAGTGCTGGTCGATTGTGACATAACCAAAACGTCATGAACCAAGCTTAGACATATGGTAAACAAACCGCTTTGACACATTGGTGATTTTATTTTTGCGTCATATACTTTTGGTTGTGTGAAAATGTCTGATTTTGTGCCAAATAATCGTCATTTGCGGGAAGTGTTGCTTTTCTTCTTTCATTCGAAGAAAACGGCGGCTGAAGCGCATCGAGAACTCCAAAAAGTTTACGGAGGTGCTGCTCTAAGTGAAACAACGTGTCGTGATTGGTTCTGTCGCTTCAAAGACGGTGATTTCGATGTTGACGACCGTTCGCGTGAAGGAAGACCAAAAACCTTCGAAGACGCTAAATTGGAGGCATTGCTCAATGAGGATCCGTGCCAAACGCAAAAAGAGCTTGCTTCAGCATTAGGAGTTACTCGCCAAGCTATTTTCCAGCGATTGCATACGTTGGGAATGATTCAAAAACAAGGAACTTGGGCTCCTTATGATTTGAAGCCAAGAGACGTTGAGCGTCGTTTTTTCGCCTGTGAACAACTGCTCCAGCGGCAAAAGAGGAAGGGTTTTCTTCATCGCATCGTTATGGGTGATTACAGCAACCCAAAGAGAACAAAATCATGGGGACTGCCCGGTCATGCTTCTGCGTCGTCGGTTCGGCCCAATATTCACGCTGCGAAGGTTTTGCTGTGTATTTGGTGGGACCAGGGCGGTGTTATTTATTATGAGCTGTTGAAACCGAACGAAACCATCACTGGGGAACGGTATCGAACTCAATTGATGCGATTGAGCCGAGCACTGCGCGAAAAGCGGCCATAGTACGAGCAGAGGCACGTTGCCAAACCCGTTAAAACCTTCTTAGAAACGCTCAAATGGGAGGTTCTACTCCACCCGCCATATTCCCTAGATATTGCGCCGTCCGAATATTACTTGGTCCGTTCGATGGTACATGGTCTGGCTAATCAGCAGTTCCGCTCATATGAAGACATTTCAAAATGGCTTGATTCGTGGATAGCCTCAAAAGACGAACACTTCTACCGCGACGGTATTCGAGCTCTGCCAGAGAGATGGGAAAAAGTTGTGGCTAGCGATGGGCAATATTTTGAATAATTCATTTGTAAACATTTTTTCACAATAAAGTTGCATTTTCATCAATAAAACAGCGAGAACTTAGTTGCGCACCTAATACGATATTTCATAAATATATGCAAAATATATTTTTTGGTTTCTTTTAATCAAAAAACATTACATAAACTCAAAAAAAATAATTTTATTGATACTTTTTAACAATAAACTTGCATTTTGCATATAATTCGAACTTTAATGATAGCACAGACAAAGCATAACATTTTTAGAAAATTTGTGCTATTGAAAACCTTATTTAACAATAGTCGTCCTTTATTGGTTTATTCGTTCAACAAAGTGAAGGAAATGGCGTTAATTTTCAAATAAAATAAATGGCGATATATTTACAGGTATTCAGAAATATTATTAGAATCGGAAATAAATCAAAAATATTAAAAAAAAATATTATATAAAACATATAGTCCACATATCGTACTGCAAATGTTAGATCATCAATGCACACCTGTTCGTGTGAGAGTTGGGATCCGTTATTATTGTCGTATATAAGACATGCACAGGCAAGCGGGCCAGCACACGTAAGTGTAGGATTGTGCCCCTTTCCGATATAGCAACATATAAATAGACGCCCCATAAGACATGAAGCAGAGAATCCCAAGTTATTGCTAGAAACAGATGAGTTATAACATATAAGATGAGTACGATCGTGTAACATCGAGAAAATGATCTTTTTCAGACGGTCAAAAATCAGATAAACCACAATCTTTAACCCAAGAAGTTCTTCCACATTTCTTGATAGCTATTTTCAACTCTCTTTTTCATGATTGTTTTTATGTTTCTTTTTATCATACAATTGCGCAAGAAGGCTCTGCTCCTAAGAAACCATGATGGAGCTTGTCGAGCTAATTCGTTCGTTTTTTTCGTTAGGCCTATAGGCTCCGTGCCCTGAGGTTCACCCTACTATTCTTATTATTACTATTATTGTTCTCATTTAGCCCGCAATCAATTCCACTTATCCCACATTGCCTACTATCTACTCTCAATACACCAATGTAAATACTTGACCGTAATATCTTTACGTAGACTTAACTAGAGTGAGAATGTGAGAACTTGTATTAACTCTGATAAAAGGATTATGTTGGTCGAAAGAAAAAATAAACGCAAGCGCGAAATATCTGCGAGTTGATAAAAATTGTATCCATCACACGAGTTCTCACATTGTCATCACATGACTGTATAAACGTTGTTGATATTTTTAAATGTGTGAATAAATATGAATACGTTTTCTCGCCCATTTTCTCTGTTTTACAAATATGAATACATAAGAATGTCTGGTTTAAAAAATCAAAATTGTCAAATTTATAAATAAATAAAAAATAATCTTAGTACCGATGCCAACTAAAAAATGAAAAAGAGTTAATAAGATACTATTTCGCAAACAATATAAGAATTGGAACAAGATTGGGAACAATATGAAACATGAGAAATACATACACGCAAGTAACAAAATACGTTTTTGGTAACAATATGTATGTACATATAACTAACATACATATGCAGGTAGTAGAACGGTTTAAATTTTGAAAAAATTAAAATATCAATATTGGTTCGCAATCCATAGTATATAATATTGCAACGCTTTATGCTTCGATGAAAACCAGCAAAGTGCATGTCTCGTGGAATATAATATACTATACATACGTATATAGCATATCAAATAAATAATTACACACTACAAAAAGAATGCACCACGTACTGACATTTCATTAAATTTGATACATTTGTTACTCACGTCAAATATGTAATTGTTTTGGAAATATCATACATACATATTTTAGTTTCAAATATTGTGTGTAAATTTAATTTCATTCAATGTTCTATTGTACTGGTGATAGAATCAACTTCTCTGTTAAATCTCCCGTGTCTGTGATGTGTCATTTTTATTAATTGATTTGAAGAGACAATATAGCAGAAAGTATTTCAAAATTAACGTGTCATTTGTTAATACTACTCTTGTTGAGTTTTCTGTTTTCTATGAATTGAATAAAATTTTCTCTTCATGTGCACAGTAGTTTTCTTCCATGAACTTGACAACTTCTTTTCTTACATTTCATTACTCAGTTCAGTCCCTTCTTTTTGTAAATTTGCTTTCGCCTTTTTTAACATTTCATGAATATGTTTTGAAAATACAATCGGTTTTAGAGCCTATGTAGTTATTTTGTATCTCTTCTGTTTTATTTGTGTGCCCTTCAAAAATATTTTGAGTACTAGTTTATATTTCCATTCTGTGATACTACAAATCAATCGCCTCGTCTAGTGTTTTCCCGTTCCATTTCAACGACGACAAGAGAAGAAATTCTAAAAATCGTGAAATGTGTTCAAGGAGGAGATAGATAAAGAAACCCTTTCTATTTAAATGGTCTAGAAAGACTTATGAAACACTCCGATTCCAACTATCGCTGTTTTCAATAATTACTCCACAATATCTAAATTTACTACTTAATAATAGCAACTCATAAAGATCTCGAAAATTCGAAGGCAAGACATGCGCACCTGTACGCAAAATTAAATACAATATGAGTTACGAAACTAAAGCATAGGAATAAACACAAACACCTCAAAACATCCAAAGAAAGTCACATATATGTTAAATTTTGTATGAAAGCTTTATTTCTTATTTTATCGTATTTTTGATATTTCACAAGAAGCTCGTTCATGTTGTATTAAATACCTTTCATATTTTTCTAATAGGTTCCACGTGTCGCTATTATCATAACCACTGATCTAAGTACTTTTACTTATTACGTTCGTTTTGCCATTTTTCTAAGAATATCGTTCTCATTGTATTACTGTTTTTTCCAATTTTCCATTACTTTAGATGAATGATCCTAATATTTCTAATTTTTTACTTGCTCTACTGATTTTCTTGTATCCTTATGTATGATGCACTTTACTTACTTTTGAAGTTATCATGTTCTTTGTTTTCTCTTCGTCTTCATTTTTATCGTCGCTAATTATTGCTTTAGCACATTTAAGTTATACATCCTCCTCCAAATCAACTAGTAAAATTATATCATCAGCAAAAATTTTCTCCCTTAATTTTGTTTTCAGCATATTCTAGTATCAAGTTTTAGCGATTCCATTACCTTTGCTTCTTTTATTGCTTCGTCTACAAACAGGAAAAATATAATAGGATTTAGAACAGATAAATTTATTACTTCTGTTGTAGTTTTATACATCCCTTGTTTTTCTATAATATTCTGTCTTCTAATTTAATCCTATCAAGGGTCTTTCCAAGATCTACAAAATAAATTTAAAATATATCTATTTTTAATTGTATGAGATTCTCGGTACTCTTTGCCTTCCCAAATCCACACTTTGTTTCTTTTTTTGTATTATCCGTTAAAAAGCTTCTTCCAATACTCTGACTATATTTTGCTCTTTAACAAATACATGACAAAATGATGTCTCTATAATTTACGCATTTTCTTTTACATATTTCCGGTTTTGAATATGGGTAGCGATTCTCATGTTCAATTCTTGTGGTATTTGTTTTCTTCCCATTATTTTATTCGTTAATTCTGTTGAGTAAGAAAAATTAAATAAAGAATTTTTTATTTTATACAGTAAAACACTTAAACAGCTAAGTTTTACCTCTATAAAATTTTAGTATTGCGTCAATTACATGTGCAATTATATCTCATCTACATATTCATGAACTTATAAGCTGTATTTTATGAAACACTTTGTTTTCTAAATTATAGTATGGAGTTGCAAATATTACCAGATACACGTATTCGGCTGTAAAAAAGACTGGTAAGTAAACTTATATAAGAAATCGGATTTAAGAATGCACATTTTCAACTAATTTTATTTTACAAGTTCTTACATATATTATTTTATTCATCGCACAGGTAAATCTAGGCTATAATTTATCTTGCATCACCTTAACATAAATACCAAATCGTTATTAACAACTTGTAATACTAATCCCTACCCACATTCATAACATGCAATTGTAACCATTTGCGTGGACTTATGTAGGTACATGGACATGATACAGTTGCAATAATAAATAGCTTATATTTCATGTACTTGGAATGTGTCATTTTTAATTAATTTATACTATAGAGAAATTATTATTGCCAAAGGTTCGTGTATGCATATGAACATCAATGTAATAACAATTTCAATTTAACACAAAATTAAAAAGTCTTAAACAATAATCTCTACCTCTCGTTGGCATTTTAGCAGCAATTATTTTGAGTAAAAATTTGTAACAGTATTAAGAAAGAGGGAATTTGAGCGTATGTAAGTATGTACATTCATACATGCCTATGGATGAGAAACAAATGAGTTCAGGCATTAACTTTTTAATTATTTTTCAACACATATCTTTTAAATTTAACGCATTTAGACCAATGGTGCCGAAATGCCATTATACATTTTTGTAACAACTTTTCTCAAAGTTCTCGAAATACTGCTCCGTTACTACGATAAGATCCTTTCAATTAGTTTTTGTGATAGTATAGAGAAATATAGTAAGACAAGCCTTTTTAGTATACATAGGTCATAATGCTCTACACAGCGTTAAGTGATAATCTGAAGCTCGTACAGCAAACAGATATAGCATTAAAACAACTTTGCAGGCATACGCACGCAGACGAACTAAGAAAAGTGGATAATTTAAGATCGGTAGCAAACATCTACTTCTCACAGCTAATACAGCATAATAAATTTGTAACAAACATTAAATAAAAGAGGTCCAAGTTTAAAACTTTATGGCATATAAGATGAGTACTGAAATATAATAAAGCTATGATTTTTATGTTTGGCATAAAGTTTATTATCAAATAAGTAAGTTGTGAGCAGTGCTAACAAAGAATCAGAAAAATTGAAAACAATATGTTTCTTTATTGGCAGGCTCAATTTGATTAAAGTTTTTTTTGAAAACCTAAATACATATATGGGTCTTGTTAATGGTTTCCATTATAAATTTTGTAAGACATATACAACCATGCTCAGATGTATTAGATACCCCAGGTAAAAACCCTTATTCTCGGTATTATCCAAGTCTGACGGAAATTAACCGTAAAAATAGTTAATGGTATTTACAGAAATGCGTTTTTGAATACCCTAGTTAATCCCCTATTGAAAGGAATGGGTGGAAAGGGGAAATTGTGGATTTTAGAAATTTAGTGTGTGAGCAACGTGCGTTTGTGAGTTTGTGGTAGAGATCAATTAGATTATCCTATTTTTTCACGTTGTGTCAGTTATTTGTTGAAGAAAAATGCCTAAAACACGCGAGCTGTCGGTAGGGGAACATGCCCAAATAGTGCTACTGCATTCCCAGAAGTTATCAATAGCTGCAATTGCAAAAAAAAATGTTCGCGATGTGCAGTCCGTACAACCATTAGTCGCTATCAGGAGAGTGGGTCGTTTGTTAACAGACCAAAAAGTGGCAGAAAACCCTGTACCTCGATTAGAGAAGACAGAATTTTACAAAGACTGGCTCTCAGTGATAGGAAAAAATCGTCGAAACAGCTCGCCGGTGAGCTGAAACAGCGTTATCGCGTAACAGTTTCTGCGTAAGCAGTGAGAAGGCGTCTCCAGCGTTCTGGTTTACGAGGGCGTAAAGCGCGACGTAAACCGCTTTTAACTGACGCTCATAAAAAGAAGCGGTATTTATGGGCCAAACAACATGAAAATTGGACAATCGAGAAGTGGTCGAAGATTCTTTGGTCTGATGAATCGAATATCGAGGTATGTAAGTACATCTTCATGACTAATATTCTTATCGTTGTATGCAATTCAGTCTACATGTAACATTAAACAAAATTAATCCTGTCTAAGTGCTAACTTTCTTCTTTTGCCTGGCAGCTTTGGGGACTACCTGGGACGCTATACGTTCGGCGTAGGCAAGGGGAAGCTTATGAACCACAACGTATCATTCCCACAGTAAAATTTGGAGGTGGTAGTATCATGGTTTGGGGTTGTATGTCTGCATACGGTGTTGGAGAAGTGTACCTGTGCGATGGACGGATGAATAGCCAACGCTATTTAGCCATGTTGGAGGAAGTATTAGAACCGTCTGTGCTAAAACTATTCGACCAGGTTATTCCACAATACATTTTTCAGCAAGATAATGCGCCCTGCCACAAATCGGGAGCTGTAATGCGTTGGTTCGAGGAAAACACAGTGGAGGTATTGGATTGGCCGCCACAAAGTCCCGATTTGTCGCCCATTGAAAATTTGTGGCGTATCTTAAAAACTAAGATCACGGAACATAAATGCCTGTCAAAAGCAGAATTATCAACAAAAATTCGCGAAATATGGGCTGCAATACCACCGGCAGAGTGTTACAATTTAGTAGCAAGTATGCCTCGACGAGTGCGAGCTGTCATTAAGGCAAAGGGCGGAGCGAGAAAATATTGATAAATTGTAGTATATTACTAAATAACACTTTGTACATAATTTTCACAACAGTTTTACTTTCCTCACCTCTCGTTTGACTAAACTATATAAACTATATATGTATGTATGTACATAAATTCGTAAGGTGTCTAATACATTTGAGCATGGTTGTAGTATACTATAGTACTTGTATAGAAAATAATATGCAAAAGTATAGCAAAAACATATAAGCTGAAAACTGGGAGTATTGTCAATTGCTGTGGAAATTAGAGAAATCTTAGAATATTTCAAAGCTTTTTCAGTTTGTTATTAAGAAAAAAGTGAGTAACTACTTCAATAAAATTTTCAAAAATAGGTGAATTAGAGTTATCTCCTAAGATAACTCTATGTTACCTATAACATAAACGGTATTAAAATACTCGACAAAAGCAATTATGATTGCAACAGGGATAGAATACTCAATATCGTTATGCTTAAGTGTACCTGGTGTGTGAGAATAAATGACTAAAAGCGTATAAAATCTTCGGAAATATAGTTCTCATTGAGATATGATGTTGCATGATGTGAAGGTTCTGAACGATTTAGATTAAAGTTTTAAACATTTGATATTATTATGGGAAAAAGCTAAAAAAAAGTTAAATTAGGCTAATAACTTAATTATTAGTTGCTCGTAAAATGTTTATATACAAATAAGTTCAATTATATTCAAACTGTATATTTCGCATATTATACAAGTAGATTACTAACAAGGTCCTATTATAAAGCTTTTGAATGAATAAAATCAATTTAAAAAAATATTTTCTACATGCGTATTAGATAGCCGCAAGCTTGACCTAAGAAAGTATATATAGGAATTTCTTGTCTGGGCTTGGGTATCTAGTTGACCTTGAACGTGTGTATTTGCTAGAAAATTATCTTTTGGTTTCCTTCATTGTCTCAACAGCAATCATTCCACATGCAAACGGTCATGAGGTGTTATAATTAAAAAGAAGTGCGTAAAACTGCAAATGTAATTTGTTAATTTATGTGTAGTGTAGATTTGTTTTAATGTCAAGGTACGTTTTAACTTCAAGTGCACAACTTTATGTCTATGTTGAATATAATAAAGCGTTTGTTTGTTTTTTTTAATTGAAAATATCTTTAGTAATCGAATTTTATTAAACAAATAAGTATATTAAACACAAAAACTCAGACACACAAAGTATCTTTATTGAAAAAGTGTATCAATTGTTTCGTCAACACTGTGACTTCTTCAGACTCAATTGTAAATATAGCACAAACAGAATATATTCTAGCCCATTAAACTATTTTCAAGGTGAGAATTGTTCAAATCTACTTGGCCATTTAATAAATTATTACATTTATATGTTTGTTTATTTCAATAGCTTCAAGTAATGATAAATTTAACCCTTTATTTTCGGAATATGAAATGGTGAACTTTAAATTAAAAGAATCATTACAAGTATTTAAATGTACTGCATAGTTGGAGTAATTTTTGCAATGATTAAAACTTTTTTTTGTGTTCTGATTTCCTTGTTACCACAGATCTTCCAATTTGACTGATATATATATATATATTAGAGCAATCACCGTAAGGAAACTTATAAACTTATTGGATTTATTTATTTGGTTTTTCTATTTTTAATAAATTTACCTAACTTATTGTTAGTTTGGGAAATAATATCTTCATCATCTTTTTTAAGTAACCTACTTATTTATTTAGATTGTGAGCATATGTAACTCAACAGAATTTCACAGCAGATCCGACGGTAAAATTTAAAAAACAAATTGAAGAGAACCTCAGAAATTGTACTCGTTAATCAAAATACATAAAGATAATATACCGATTAGGCCAGTGGTACCTTTTACTTAAAATTTCAAAATTTTTGATCGACGTAATCACTAATTATTGTAATTTTACTCCCACCTACAGTTTAAAAGATTCCATACAACTAGTACAAACGTTAAGAAAACCTCAAATGAAATAGAAATTAATTTCTTTTGACGTTCAAAATTTATTCCTGAGTATCCCGCCTAAAGATGTTATTAATATTACTGAAAATCTTTTAGTTATAAATAATTAAACAACAAATTTTAAACACATTAACCGTTTAGCTGTCTCAAAATTATTTTCAATTTAATAATAATATTTATTCTTCCAACAAAAGTATAATTACGGGTAACCCCATTAGCCCGCTTTTATCAGAATTTTTTATGCATTATTTGGTAACTAAAATCCATAATTACCCGTTGTTTAGGAATTGTTGGTGTAGGTATGTAGACGAAATATTCATCTGCTTCATAGATACTAAAAGGCAGCTAAATAGTTTTATCACTTTTATTAACAGTTTACATCCGAATATAAAATTTATAATTGCAATAGAAGTTAACGTTACTTTAAATTTTCTAGATTTAACAATATTTAAAAATAACAATCATTTAGAATATTCAATTTATCACAAATCTACCCACACTGATTCTACAATACATAATTCTTCCTGTCGCCCGTTAAATCAAAAAATATCAGTGTATAATAGTACTTACAATTTTTAGAAAGAATTAAATATAAACAAAATAACGGTTACAAGAGCGATTTAATCGATAGATTATTAAGAAAACAACATACTAAAGCCTTACGACTACAAAAATACCAAACAAGTATAATCTGTTGACTTACATACATAGGTCCACAATCTAAACAAATAAGTAAGTTATGTAAGAAACATGATGTAGATATGGCTTTTCAAATTAACAATACGTTAGAAAAATTTATTGAAAATAACAAAGATCCAATAAATAAATCCAACACATCGGGAGTCTATAAGCTTTCTTGTAGTGATTACTCAAAGATATACAGGGTGCGGCGCTTAAATCCGGACAAATTTAATTTTTCATTTAAAAACAAATTTATTGACACAAAATATCAACAAAATTGAAAATTCATTTACAGAAATATAGTTGTACCTGCCGAGAGTAAATTACTCTATATAACCTCCTTCAGCCCTAATGACCGCCTCTATCCTTGTCCTAAAACGGTCGCATGCTCTCTTTAAAACAGCGCTGTCCTTATTGGTGAATGCTGCTTCGATAGCGGTGCGTAGAGATGCGACATTAGGGTGCCTGGACTTGTTAGTAACCCTTTCGACTACGCTCCAAACATAATAGTCCAGGGGGTTCAAATCCGGGCTATTCAGGGGCCAAAACTCTTTGCTCCAGAACATGTCCGCGTTATCCGATAGCCAGTTTTGGACTAAATGGCTCGTGTGGGCCGGTGCACCGTCCTGCTGAAAGACATATTGTCTCCCCGCGGCCACAGTTACCATCCACGGTTTCACAACATTTGTCAAAACTTGCAGATAAACTTCTTTATTGATAGTTTGTCCTTTTTCACAACACCTAGGACGTGAACACTAGCCGGAAATTTTGTTCGAGCAACAATCGGGACGTCTTCCGGGTCGTGGGCGAGCCAGCGATCATTTTTCCGGTTGACCTTCGCGTCAACAGTGAAAATTTTTTTATCAGAAAAGAATCTGATTCGTCCTACCGCCTCATTTTTTAATGAACTCAATAACAGGTTGCAGCGAGCAAGCCGTTTTGTTCTGGCAGCCTCAGACAGCATCTGTCGCACCTTTATTGTGTACGACTTGTAACGTAGGTCCTCCTCTGCAATCCGACGCATGGTTCGCTCGCTGACACCCAATACTGATGCCAATTTCCGCAACGATTGTCCCGGGTCCTCCAAAATCAGCGCCTGAGCCTTTTCCACGACTGCCGGAGTTCGTGAAATGCGTTTCCTCGAATGAGTTCTCCTCGCTGGGTTAGAGGAACCTTCCCTTGACTCTTCAGAAGCATTGTACTTGGATGTAATATCGTATACAGTTGATCTCGGGTACCTGAAGAATCGAATTATTTCTGTCGGCGAACGCCCAGCGCGAAGACTTTCGATAATCGCGGCTCTTCGGTTGTACTCCGCAGTTGTACGTAACATCCCGGCCATTTTTAGGTTATGACTATTTACTAGATGCCCATGGCTTACAAGAACGCCAATAGCGATCTCTGGCGGAATGACTATGTGACGGGAAATTCAAATTGAAATTTGTCCGGATTTAAGCGCCGCACCCTGTACATATATCGGTTAAACTGTAAAATTAGAAAGAAACAAGGATATCAGAACACAAAAGTATTTATCATAACAAAAATGACTCCAACTATGTAGTACAATTAAATACTTGTAATCATTCTTTTAATTCAGAGTTCACCATTTTACATCCCAAAAATAGAGGGTTAAAATTACTCGACACTGTTAAAATAAACAAACCTAAAAAATTTAATAATTTATTAAACGGCCAAGTAGATTTGAACAATTCTCCCCTGTTAAACTTATTTTACTGTGATTATGAAACACCCCCACCCTGAAAATAGTTTAGTTGACTAGCATATATTCTGTTCGTGTTAGGTTTATATTTTATTCGAGTCTGAAGACGTCACAGTATTGGGGAAGCAATTGTTACATTTTTTCAATAAAGATATTTATGGAAGTCAGACAACTGAGTATAATTTGTGTTTAAATTTTGTTATGGATTTTCATCAAGTAAATGTCGCATCAATTAATTATATGAGTATATTCTTTTTAAGCAAGTTATGTAATTAAACACACTTAGTTTTTATACTATAAATATGTTAAAGTACTTTTAATTAAGTAACCCACAAATGCTTGATAATTTTTGGCATTATCGGTCAATAAGCAACAAATACATAATTATGTTTGTAAGATAGAATGAATTAATTTTTTTAAGAAATGCTGAAATTCAATATAGTTCACGCAACAGAAATAACAATTTATATTCTCATGTAAAGCTAAATTTTTTTAATGTGACCTTTACTATTATACAGTTGAGGTATATGAGGCGCAACAAAAAAATTTTGAAAACAAAAGTAAATGTAAATTTAAAATACCAAATAAATAAAAAAATTAATTGACCAATTTTATTCTATAGACACGGTTTTTATTTTTTTGGCATATGTGTGCATGGCATTGTGAAGCAAGTGAAAGTATTTTTATTTTTATTTTAACATAATTTATTTTTTATTACCGACATTCATGTGAAGTTTTTTAGGTCTTTCAATTTCTGCTATTTACTAAAGAGATACCAATATTTAAACATACGCAAAAACTAAATGAAAAATTATTGATTGATAAAAGTATTTAAGACTATACTTATGTAAGCCGATCATAGACCTAGTTTGCAAAGATCTTATAATAATTTAATAATATAAATGTCAGCTGAACTTTTATCGTGAATATTTCTTTAAAATAACAAACAATAATACGAGGGAGCGTTTTTATATTCGCGGAATGAGCGGGTTGTAGAGGGGTGAGTAGGCGCATTGGGGACGTGGCCTGTGCAGCGACTCATGATTAGTATAAATACGAAGTTTCATTGTTATTAGACAGTTAGTCTTTGAGCTATCGTCAACCAAGTAACATAATCAGGAGTGAAAAGTGAAATATGGAAAAAATCGAATATTGTGCCATTATAAAGTTCCTTGCCAGGCAAGGAAAATCAGTCGCGACAATAATGAATGAGATGTCATTGGTTTACGGCGACTCTTGTCCAGGAAAAACCATGGTGCACAAGTGGCATAGTTTATTTAAACAAGGAAGGGAATCCCTTGAAGACGACCCGAGGCCGGGCAGAAGCATTGAGGTGACCACGCCAGCACTTATCCAAAAAGTTGAACAAATTGTACTAGAAGATGCTCGACTAAAGAAGAAACAACTCGCAGAAATGGTTGGAGTATCCGATACAACAATTTTTAAAATCCTACACGATCATCTCGGCATGTCTAAGGTCAGCGCAAGATGGGTGCCGAGAATGCTTACGCCGCCGCAAAAACAACAGCGCGTAGAGTGCTCGCGTGCATTTTTGGACCTCTGTAATGAAGACAAGGATGGTGTATTGAGTGGAATTGTTACTGGAGACGAAACTTGGGTTCATCATTATGAACCTAAGTCCAAACAAGACTCCATGCAGTGGCATAAAAAGGGCACAACACCTCCCAAGAAATTTAAAGTGTCACAATCAGCTGGGAAACTCATGGCAACGGTATTTTGGGACTCGGAAGGAATATTGTTGATTGATTATAAAGATAAAGGTGTTTCTATAACCGGAGAATATTACGCTTCAATATTAGAGCGACTAAAAGAAGCCATTAAAGAGAAAAGACGGGGAAATTTGACAAAAGGTGTTCTGCTTTTGAACGACAACGCGCCCGTCCACAAGAGCCGCGTTGCGTTAGCTGCCCTGCATAAGGTGGGCTTCGAAATTGTGAATCACCCACCCTACAGCCCAGACCTGGCCCCGAGTGATTATTACCTGTTTCCGAAAATGAAAAAAGAGCTGCGGGTAAAAAATTTACTGCCGATGATGAAGTCAAGGAGGTAGTTTCGGCGTATTTTGCAGATAAAGAGAAATCATTTTTTTATGAGGGTATAAATAAATTAATTGAAAGATGTGAAAAATGTATCCGTCTTGCAGGTGAATATATTGAAAAAGAAAAATAAAATTTTTTTTTTATTTCCACCCCTTGTCCCCATTCCGCGAATATAAAAACGCTCCCTCGTATGTAGTACTTTGTACTCGTTACTTATATCGTAGATATATTGGGTATCGCACATAGTTATTGGCATCATTATAATTTTGTTGTTTAGTTAGGATATCGTACAGTTTAAATTGTTTAAAGTAGTTTTAGCCATTGTAATACACATTTCTTAAATGCGTGGTACTGTTAGCTGTCGCAGAAAAAATAAATATCAAGAATTACACGAATTTTTGTCTACAGAAAATCCATTAGGAAGAATTCTAAGATCAACAGTTAATACATATAAATGTACATATTTGATCAATAAGGTTGATATATAACCCCTTTCCACAATTAACTATTTGTAAATTCTGTATACGCATTTCGACAACCAAGTTGTGTAATTTCGCACCTGGTAAAACACTGGTATTTTTTAAAAATCTTGTGAAACAGACACAGTGCACATCTTGGTTTGCAACGGTGCGGATCGCGTACGTAGTGTATTTTTCGTACAATTTCTTCGCCGTGTTTTACCATGTGAGACACTTTGAAATTATCTGCTGTGATGACAACTTGGTTGTCGATTTTACAAATAGTTAATTGTGGAAAGGGGTTATATATTTATTGATAAGTTAACCACATCCATCAAATTCAACTAAATGTACATATGTATAGTTATACTCAACAAACTTAATATAGAACTAAACATATTTCAAAATTCTGCAATAATAAAAATAAGTGTGGGAGCATCTAAAACGTGTTATTAGTTAATTAATAAATTAATATTAAAATAACAATACAATTTGCAATTCTTTTAAAGATTTGTACTCTCTTTTATTTCCTACCTTGACTTTAATTACTCGGGTTACATTGCTGATTACCATTATTTTTGTTTATATTTTTTGACGTTTAAAAATCTATTTTAATAATACTTAGTTTCAAGGCTTTCTCCAATAATTCTCCTTTTATACGTTAACAAAAAAGATATTTACAAAATCATATTCTCCCAAAGAGACAGGTTATAGTTACTTATTTTCTACTATACTATAATTGTTTTATCTTCTTTAGTAGTTTGTCTATTCCACATTCTTACTTGGTTAATGTTTTCTTTGTATATTCTTTTAATTGTATCTATCACATGTATATTTACTATCATCTGTCTTAGACTTATCTAAATTTTATTCTTAATGATTACTATGTCAAATATCTTGTTGACATCTACATCGCAATAAGATGAATCTAATATGTTATATTCCAATTAATAGAGATTTAAACATTCTCTAAATATGAAATTCTTTATTTCCAGTTGCAATTTTGATTAAGTGAAGTTCGTTACATCTGGTAAATAAATAATATAAATTTAGTGTCCGAGATATTACGACGTAACTCATGACGTTTCGGTAAAGAAAAATCGTACAAACTGTATATAATATATTCCTTGCTAATTTTTTTTCAATTTACCTATTAAAATCTAAAAATATCATCTTTGAATACCAATATGTATGCATATGTACACATGTATACAGACCAAAAAGCCACCTTTTACATATTCTAGTTATGACTCCACTCTTTTTCACTCTATTTTCAAGAAAACATGTGTAATTATTTGTATTTCATTAACTCTGATTTTTATTTTATCTGTAGCTTCACATAGTTCTACCATGTCTACCACTTTCGTCCTCTTTTAGTTCTTTTTCGTTTCCTTATTACACTTTGTTTCTGTACAATATACTTTCCGTTCTTTTCTAATTTTGAAGATCTCTCTTCTGTTCATATATTTTTTTCTTTACATTTTTCAAGTTAAATTTTTTATTCTTGGTTTTCAAAGGTTTTTATCATTATGCCGAACGTCTTTTGGTATCCATTATTATTTATTTCTACTAATTTTCTAAATTTCTTCCAGTTTTTTTATTAGATTGTATTTCCTTTTTTATTGTTGGCACTGTCTTTGTTCAGAGATTTTTTAAAAATTGAACTTCAGATCATACTAGATTAACTGACAGTTTTATACTACTTTAATAAATATTTTTATAAATTCATTAGTAATAAGGATTAAAATAATAGTATTAAAATTAAATATACGATAAGTCAAATATATATATATATAATATACAATATGTGCATATATGTCACATTGCGTTCGTTCTCGGTCGTGTTGCGTCGTAGGTGATAGTTGGTCTATTGCCTGATCTATATTTCGACGAAATACCATTTATCATTTTCTAAGTCGTCTTGCCGATGCGACGTGAATTTTCTGCCACTCCATAGCCCGTTGAGAAGCGAAAAAAAGACCAATCTTGGCGCGATTAGAAGTGATTTTGACGCTTGGTTCTGACAGTATTTGTGGCGTCTCCGCTGTGACCTCACTGTTACTCACAGTGTAGTACTGTACTAATGTCTGCTGCGTACAGAACTTCTGACTGTTGTAGGATTATTCTTCGCTATGCGTCGCTCTGCTGACGTTGATTTTCATATATGTACAAAAGTATGTGTAAAAGCAGCTGTGCATCATCTTATTTGTTCATATTGTTTGGTCTCTTTTCTATTTCGATAGCGTCTCGTATAACTCTGATTTTAAAATTTTTACTTGTATCTATAGTTATCGTATTGCAGCGACCTCCTGAGAGACGGTGTTGCCCGACTTTCACGTTTATGCTTCTGTTGGTTTGTTCTGCATATGTCTTGTCGCAATTCGCACATAAAGTTTTGTAAACAACTTGATTATCCAAGTTAACTTATACACATATGTGCCAGTAGGATTCGTTCTATTATTTGTGGTTGATATCCATTCTTTAGCAACATGTATCGTTTGTTCCGGGTTCGTTCAATAAAGTATTTTGTGTCCACTAGTTTCTGTGTTCTTGCTACAGCAAAACAGTTTTATTGGATGATGGCGGAATGAACATTCTAATACCTAATGGTGCGCGTCAGCTTGCGATGAACTTTACGGCCCAGGGTGCATTCCGGGTTCTTCATAGTTTGCAGATGAAGAAATTAATTTACCCTCGTCTTCTATTTCCATAGTGAGCTAGATTTCCGCTATTAGACGCTATTTAGGTATAAAAATATGTCTGTATATGTTGTGTTCTTCCAGGTGTTGTACTGCGTTGAAGTTTAGTCGTGAGGACGACTCTTAGTGTACTGATGTTTTAATAACTTTCTTTATTTTCTGCAGTGGTTAAAAATATAGTAAGACGTACTACCATGTGATACTCTTATGTATGGTTGATAGAGTAGTGGCAGTGGCGTAGTGCGAGAGGCTACTTGTTATTGCTTCTGTGTGTATGGTGCAGTAATATTGTTGTTTTTCCTTTGAATAGTTCCTTTTATACATCTATCGCACAATACGGGTTTATATGTCGCCGGCAATCGGAAGATATCATCTCTTTTATTCAGGCTGTTCAAGCGTTTGCTGCAATGTATTTTATATACTATACGATCTTCAAATGGGATTCGTTCTTTTGGATTTTTTTAAGAGGTGAAATACTTTTTGTGTGTTTATATCAATTTTATACTTACTGATTTTCTCTGTCGTATTCTTGATATACGAAGAAACTGTTCTACTGTTGGTTTTTTTTCTTGTTTTTATTGCTTACGTATTATTCAAAGTTAGCGATTAAAGTTCTAGCTACTGACATTAGATGAGTTGGATCGTGACAATAGCTTCCATTCAGGTATCGATAACGCCTGAACACTAAAACCACGACATTAGACATCTGAGTTTCATTATTGGAATAGGGATCTACATACATACATAGCTGAACAGACAAACTGTTTTATTTAATAATAATAATAATTATAGAAATGACTGTCTAACTGACATGTCTAAATCTTTACATCTTAGTATATAAGGTATATATATATATATATATATATATATAAGGTATATGTACTCGTAAAAATGTTGTAAGTTGTCGATAATTTGTTCTTATAAAAAACTCAATGGTACACGGATTTTTATGTCAAGGTTATCGGCAATTGTTTTTGCATTCAAATCAAGTTCAGGTAAGCCTTCAAGTAAAAGTACACATAGACAAATGTGTTATAAAAAAAAACGCACATATTATTCACTTGATTTAATTATTTCTTTTAAATGATAAAACAAAATTTTGTTGCTCAAAGTATAAACTGGTAATATGATTCTTGTTTGCATTAAAACCAATTGACACTGAACATTTTCTTACTATAAAATTAAAATAAATTTATTTTTCATAAAGAAAAGTAAATAATTGGCACACACACTTACGAAACTTTAACAAATTATTGTAAACATAAAAATAATAATGTAAAACTGTTCTTTTATAATAAGTGCAAAAATGTGCTTGCAATCATGATCTTATATTATGCATATCCATACTCTTGCTATAAACTTCCCACATACTACAATATTTATTTAAACTTAAAGAAGATATTGCATATTATTAATGCAGAAGTCCGATCTAAGTTTTGTCATTATTTTGTCCACGATTAACTTATATTACAAAACTAAAAATATAAACGCAAGTTTTAAATTTTAAACGTTAACGCTACCTATAAATTCACAAAAATACAAAAATTTCTGGATAAGATAATGAAACAAATTACTAGTGGTGCCGATTGTAAACAAAATTACAGCGCTGAACATAGTTCGACATTGCGAATATTTTATAACATTGTTAATAATCATACGTATAGTATAGAAAAGCGTTTTTAAATTGACGCTCAGAAAACACAACATTTTGCCCGCCTTTACAAAAAAAAAGTGCACCACAAAGACTACATTTTCTACGGAGGCTAAGTACTTAAGGATACTGTTTTGCCGAAAGTTTATATAATTGTCGTAAGTAATCTACCGATCATCTACCTTAGATGTAGGCCACTGTGTGAAAAAAATTGGGGACTCAATCCTAATCCAAACCTTTAATTATAAACAAAAGTAAAAGACTCATTATAACTTATGAAGGAATCATATGGGGGCCAAAAACTAAACAAAAAAGAGCTAGCAGATATAGATAAACTCGTATATCTAAATGTCATGGGACCCATTGGAACAACTCTTATAGCCACGTTGGAAACGAAATTTCCTATAACCCAAATTCACGAATTCATTCAAGAATTTATCTGGTACGCAGACAGTTCCAAGACCGGACAAGAGACAAAGCTGAAATTCCGGCAATAGAAGAAAGCTCCATGGTTCTTGTGAATCTAAGTAAAGACATTATTGTATTTTAAGCGGAAATAATCGCATATGATCACTGTTTGCGCAATCTGGATGAGCTTAGTAGTCGCAAAAAAAGTACAGGAGCCTGGTTTTTAAGGTACGAAGGTTATAGGGTCAAGAACCAATGCAATGATCTGGTTACGTCAATGATTTCCATAGAAAGTTTATTAGGATGATAGCTCAATGAACGTATGAATAATACGGACTTGAAAAAAGAAACCATATATAGATTCTACCAAGTACTATTCTATAACAATTCGAGGGCTTGGCAAGAACGCGATTT
Source organism: Dermolepida albohirtum (assembly GCA_031893035.1). Lineage (NCBI taxonomy): Eukaryota > Metazoa > Arthropoda > Insecta > Coleoptera > Scarabaeidae > Dermolepida > Dermolepida albohirtum. The sequence goes on along the minus strand of JAVIWB010004060.1, from coordinate 362,977 downwards.
CTACAAGGGGAAGTGAAAATTCTGAAATGGAGATCGATATAAAAACCATTCTCGAAGCTACTGCGTCTAATTAGGCGTCATTGAGGCTATAAATAATACGAGGCATAGGGACCAGTATAGATAGGTGATCATTTGTTTTGATGTACTTCGAGCGCGAACAACTTTTGTTGGTTTTGGCTCATCTTGAAATACTCACACAGTCGATTGCTGTTTACTATCGGCCTCATATGTATAGATCCAAGATTCATCACCTCTGATGACTTTATAAATGTTCTTTGAAGCACCTCCATTGTATTTTTTGTGAATTTCTTGGCACTAATCGACGCGAGTCCTTTTTTGAGCGGTTGTCAAATTATGTAGTACAAAACGTGAACAGAACTTCTTAACGGCAGGATCTTATGCACGCTGGTGTTACTACCTAGAGATGCCTCGATCTCACGGTATGTCACATGATGGTTTTGCATTATCAATTCAGACACTGCATTAATGTTTTCCGACGCAACGACATTTGTGGAACGGCCTTCACGAAATTCATCGTCCAAAGAACGCCGTCCTAGTTTGAATTCACTATACGAACGATATACTGTAGTTTTCGATGGTGCTTCATCACCATATAAAGAATTTAGCTTGTTGATGCATTCTTGTTGAGATAATCTACGCCGAAAGTTATGAAAAATAATTGCACGAACATGTTCGCGAGTTAATTCCATTTTTTCGCTGACACAAAATTTTCAAGATACTGTCGACAATAGAAATAGCGACCGGATAATAAAACTGTCAAGGTAAATATACTATCAAAAATGACAAACTTTGAGATGCAATCATCAGATCAGAGGCAACACTGACAGTAGTGCCAGTTCCCGAAATATAAACGGCTACCCTCATGGTTTTAAGAATTTTGAAACATTAGATGAAAATGCAAAATTAAATTTACGATCTATATTTAGTAAAACTAGAATGGTGTCCACATACACCCCGTATTGCATCGTAATTTTTTCCTTCGTCTTTTATTACTGTTCTGCATTGCCTGTGTCGTATCTTCTGTTAGACAATGCACTAGATAATGCCAAGAAAATGATTTTTCTGCTGTATTATTGAAACTTTCACAAAAAAGAGAAGTAATCTGCATAATCTGTGACTTCAGAAATACAATATCATTATTACTTCATTCTACCACAAATCCAACTTGTCTCGAATAAGACCTGCATTGCTACCTTTTTTATGGATAAGGTTTTAATAATTTTAATCCTGAATTTTGTTAATCGAACAAATTAAAAATTTTTGAAGGTAAATCTATTAAAAACTTTTTTACGTTTTCTAAAACGATCGAACATAAATTTGGAGTTATCTATATATTTTGTGTGGTTTTTAAGATTATGCAGCGTGTTTCAAAAAGAATATACGTATTACAAAGTATTATTTTGTCCAAACTATCGATCGCTGCGCCTTAGCTCGGCTATTGGAGAAACGAATACATAGTCTAGTTTATTTAATAGCCGCTAGATGTCAGTTGTCTTCTGTTTTTCTTGGTAACCGTCATATGTTTAAAATGGCTACTCCGAAGCAGAAATCATTTTGTGTTCACGAGTTTGCGAATTGCAATTCCGTAATTACAGTGCAAAGACGTTTCAGTTTGAGCTACCAAATTGATCCTCCGAATGGGTGGAACATTCGCAGATGGTATCAACAGTTTGTAGATACAGGATGTATATGTAAAGGAAAGAGTCCTGGCCACCCTCGTGTTTCTGAAGAAAATGTTGCATGAATTCAAACTGCTTTCCAACATAGTCCTTCAAAATCAACTCGTCGTGCCAGTCGGGAATTACAACTGCTTACAACAACAATTTGGCATTTTTTGAGACGTCGGTTGGTTACAAAGCCGTACAAGTTACGGTTGTTACAAGCTCTGCATCCTGACGACAAACGGAAACGTGTGGCATTTTGTAACGAGATTCATGATGCTATTGGCTATAACACTTTCGCACAACGCATCGTGTTCAGTGACGATGCGACTTTCCATGTTAGTAGTCTGGTAAACAAACACAATGTTCGAATTTGGGCCTATAGAACCCACATGCAGCCATTGAACATGTACGAGATTCGCCTAAAATCAATGGGTTTTGTGCGATATCGCGATCATCTGTTTACGGCATTGTTCCTTGATGGAAACACGGTTAACGATCAGCAGTATCTCGTAAAGCTGGTTGTTTCCGAGGCTGCACGAAGACAACTTCATTGTTCAACAAGACGGGGCACCCCCTCACTGGAGTCGTCAAGTGCGTGAATAACTGAATGAAACTCTACCGAACCGTTGGATTGGTTGTCAAGAAGCTGGCGATTTAGAATGTCTCAGCTAGGCTCCATGGTCACCGGATTTGACACCCTGCGACTTCTTCCTGTGGGGTCTCGTTAAAGGCAACGTTTATATACCACCACTCCCACAGAACTTAGAAGAGTTGAAGAACCGGATCCTGTAACATGCTGTAACATCAGTGACGAAGGACATGCTTGCCTGAGTGCGGGAGGAATTTGAGTATCGATGTGATATTGTTCGTGTCGCTGATGGAGGACATTTTGAACATCTGTAATCTGAACTTGAGAGGTTCGTAAATATGTGCGTAAAGTTTCAAATTCGTATGTCTTAAAGTTTAATAAATATACGTATATTCTTTTTGAAACACCCTGTATGTATATTGAAGGACGAAACTTGATATTGTGAATGTATCAGTTATACCTGAAAAAAGATCACGAATTCGTTTTTCCGTTATTTCAAATAGCATAGAAAATTTTTTGATAAAATTTCAATTCAAAATGCTTAACATAATTTTCGTAGTACCTTGGTTCCAACTTTTTGAATTAGACATATCTTAATTTTAAAATACTAAATTTAATGAACTTCTGAGTATCCCTAAAATGAACTAGTAAACACTTACCTTACTCATTATTAATAAATCATATTGCAGCGTTAACAACGACGACGGTAATAAAAAATAGTATGCATTGCTACATGCAAAATGGAAGAGAAACCAATTTTCAAGTACAGATTATAAGGTATATTTCTCTATTTGATTGTCATATATCGAAGTTGGTGCAATTTCCGGTAAAAGCATTATTACTTCCTTTTTTCGCGCACTAGTAAATCAACTAGGTAATTACCAATTCTATAATAAACAATAGTAAGTAATAAATGTTATTGAGATTTTAACTGTAATAAATAAACCATAATTATTCTTATAAGTTGTTTGAAATAAAATATTATATTAGTTTCTACTATAACCGCTGTCACAACATGCGATTTTGTGGTGTTTCGTATCTAATAGAAATTTTATTGTAAAGTAGGTAGACTTTACTAACGAACGCCTCCTTGACGCGAGCTATTGTTTTACGATACTGACTACCGTTTTCATTTTAAATTCACAGTGCTTCAATTGAAATCTTATTCATATCTAGTATAAATAATTTTGTCTCTAACGAAAGACATTAAGTGAATTATTGTGATTCCATTTGTTCACTTAAATTATTATTTGTAAGTAGTTACCAAATACTAGATGTTTAAGAATGTATTAATATTATTATATATACAAGTCTGCTTATATATACCATTAATAACTAGTAACGCCCCTACAAGTACAAATTTATACATGTGCTTTACGTATAATGGTCTTTTACTTTCGAATTTAGGTAATAACTAACACCATTAATAAAAATTGTATTTATTAGAATACTATGTTTAGTATGTTAATTACAATGAATAAAAATATAACTTGTACTTAAATTACGCCAATATATACATACTCTACAGTCCATAAGTTTAATCGCACTACAGATAATTTTAATTTCAGAAGGAAATAAAATATTTAAGTTAATATATTGAAATTTTATCCAAACTAAAATCATTTTACATATTTGCACGTTATTTAACCGAAGTATTTTGTATAAACGAATGAACGCCTTATTTTCAATTTTAAGAAATAATATTCATGTAAGAAATATAATGAGAGTGTCATGGAGATTATCCCTTACTCGGAATTGTTTAATGTATGGTTTATTACCTGGACGTAATAGTCAGTCTTTACCTGATATTTGTGCGCTTCTAAGGGTATATTGTATGTTTGTTACACAGTGAATACTCAGTATTCACGTTGTTGATGAAGTGTCGGCAAATGCTATCGAGTGAGCTTATTTTTTTAAATTATGTTTAAAACATGGTAAGGAGAAAGCAACTAATTCTTGCACAAAGGGCAAGAATTATTGCTTTGTACGAAACAAAGCTTTCTAATAAAGCAATCCCCGAAAACTAAAAGTTTCCGAGTATTGTGTTCATTCAACTATAAAGAGAATGGCAGAAACTGGCCAACTCGGGGACCGAGGGGAGAAGATGAATATCTGAAATTAATGTCCTTGCGCAATCGTCGCCTTACAGCCCCAGAAATAGCAGCACAATATAACATATGTACATCACGAAGTCACGGTTAGCGTAACAACAGCTGAAGCTGGACTTAGAGGTCGAGTAGCTGTAAAAAAAACCACGTCTGTCTGAACAACATAAACAAAAAAGACTGGCCTGGACGAGAACACACAGGTACTGGACTGTCGAAGAATGGAAACAAGTCTTACGGACAGATGAATCCAAATTTGAAATATTTGGAAATAAACGTCGTACTTTTGTTCGTCGTCGTGTCGGTGAGAGAATGTTAGATGAACGTGTGGTTAAGACAGTGAAACATGGTGGTGGAAATGTGATGGTTTAAGGTAGCTTTGGAGGAGGGCACATCGGATAATTGGTGCAAATCACAGAAAGAATGACAAAAGAAGTCTATCTGTGTATATTGCAAGAGCATGCTCTTGGAGCGATTTAGTTAATGGGTCCGGGGTTTGTTTATCAGCAAGATAACGACCCCAAACACACAGCAAAAATTGTGAAAAGGTTTTTCGCCGACCAAACTGAAAGAGTAATCCTTACATTAATGACATGACTACCCCCAAGGTCCGGACTGCAATCCGATAGAGCTGTTATGGGACTGTTTGGATCGTGAAATGCGTAAAATACCTCCTACTAGCAAGACAGATCTTTGGAGTAAGTTGCGGAATGCATGGAACTCTGTCGACGAGGAATATCTCGACCGACTAGTTGAAAGAATGCCACGTGTTTGTGAAGCCGTGACAGCAGCTAGGGGTGGTTACTTTGATGAAAGTAAAATTTAAGCTAATTTATTATAATATTACTTAGATTAATAATGTCAATTGCTTGAATTGTATGTTAATTTAGTATTTTATAAATAAATTTGCCATGAAAATAAACTGTCTCTTGAATATCATTACGCAATTAAAATTATCTGTAGTGCTATTATACTTACGGTAATGTATATAGTGTATTTGACTGAAAAAATTAAATTTGATATGAAACAAATGGGCATTTAGTATTTTATTATTTTTCAACATATTCGACGTACCTAGACTAAGGATGTTGACGTGTGAAAAAAAGTGAATTTGAGACACGCATTACTTTTCTTATTTAATCAAAAGAAAAAAGCCGTTGAGTCATCGTTTGCTAGTAGAAATTTACGATGAGCATGCTCCAACCATAAAAGCGTGTGAGGTGTGATTTCAATAATTCAGAAGTGGTGATTTCGATGTGCAAGACAAAGGACGTTGTTCTGGTAGACCGAAAAATTTGAAGATGCGAAACTGCAGAAGTTATTGGATGAAGACCCAACCCAAACTCAAAAACAATTGACAAAAGCGTTAAATGTGGCTCAAGAAACAATTAGCGATCGATTACGAGTAATGGGAAAAATCCAAAATATGGGGAAGTGTCAATTGAATGACGAGTAAATGCAAAATTGAAAAATTGTTTGTGAAATGCTGTCTCAAAAGTATGATCGGAAGTCATATTTGTATCGAATAGTGATGGGTGATGAAAAATGGATTTATTTCGAAAACCCTAGGTTTTGGTCGTAAAACAATGCTCTATATTTGGCGAGACCAGAGTAATAAGTGTATTACGAACTGTTGAAGCCTAGTGAAATAGAACTACTGCACTGAAACTGAGTTTCAGTGCAGTAGTTCAGCCCTGAAGATGTCCCATACAAATGGGTACGAAACGTAGGCAGATATACTAGTGACGCGGTTCCAGCCCGGAAACCCAGAAGCAGATAGCATGGACCACGACCGCGGAAGTCTACGTACCAAATTAAAAGAGTTTCGTAGTTCAAATCATTTCGAATTTATTGTTTGGGATATATCTTTTCCTTCTACCATTTTATTTTAAATTCTGATTTTGTTTTTTTATACGTAAATGAACAGTAAAAAAATTTTTGAGATAAGTTGTTGTCCTTCAAATAGGTGTAAGAAAACGGATATAATTTTAGCGAGAAACGTGTTAATTTTAATCAAATTCACCGTCGAATATACATCTCATTTATTTTCAATGTCATTTTGACACCGATTTAGTCTTACTTTTTATGTCAGTTAATTTTTATTTTTTTATACAATACGTATATAACATTTTTCGTAAATAAATATCATTCTCAGATTTACCAAAAACTGACGGATGCTAGTTAACATTGGAAAAGAGTGAAAATGAACTCCAGATCTTGGTATATTGGTTAATACATACATGTACATATATTCTGTTTTTAGTTGTATTCGCCTGCCATAATATTTCTTTTAAAACTGGATTTGTTTTCAATGTAGTTTTAGCTTTTGGTGAATTTATATTTTCTATCAAAATGTTACATCGTGGACACTTTGGAATTTTGTACGCACACCGTAAATATATTTTATATATAAGAATATTTAACCAAATTAATTATTTTAGGGACGTGGTCGTGTTTAACATACTTAAGCGGATCACGTGTAAATTTTTTTTTTCTGTTCCGATTATTATATTTATTTTTCGTGCACTCGTTTTAAAGTTAAAGTTTTTTAAGTAATGTGTTACGCTGTTATTGAGGTTATACAGCTTTATAATAAATAAATAAATTGTCAGGTAAAAAATCCATGCGATAATAATTCGACTTTGATTATTTTAAAGTAGTTATGGTTTCAATAAACTCTGACGTCAAAGCATTTACAGGCTAAATTGAAATGTAATAACCTTTTTTTGTCATGAAATCATTACGTTATACAGAAAGCTATAAAATAGCGATATATGTATGTAATTAATGTAATTAATATATAATTACGAAAGTATAACGAATATACATATCTAGTCTTTTATATTTTAGAATAAAAATATTATTAACTGTTAAAAGACGTGGGGGGACAGTCTGCTAAATAAAAAGTTTATTCGTTCAAAAGTTCAATATTTCGCTAATTTTGTTAGTAGTATCTTCAGGAGCAATTAAAATAATTACTAATACTTTAGGTACAATTCAAACATAATACAAATTGCCACCACACACGACATGATAGTACTTTAAGGAATGCTTTTTGTTCTTCCCCTGATTAAGTATGGTCGAGAAATTATAATTTCGTTTTGTATATTCCTGAATATATGTGGACACTTTCTGTTCAATTAAAAAACATGTCAATGTACTGGAAACTATATAAGCAACTTTCGATATAACAAATGAATTATTATTGTCAGTTGAGTAATTTCAAATATTTCTGAAAAGAATAGCAGTTAAGTATTCACTTTAAATACTTATGTAGGTGCGCAACTAAGATCTCGCTGTTTTTTTGATGAAAATGCAACTTTATTGTGAAAAAAATGTTTACAAATGAATCATTCAAAATACTGCCCATCGCTAGCGACAACTTTTTCCCATCTGTCTGGCAGAACTCGAATACCGTCACGGTAGAAGTGTTCGTCTTTTGAGGCTATCTACGAATCAAGTCATTTTTAGATGTCTTCATATGAGAGGAACTGCTGATTAGCCAGACCATGTGCCATCGAACGGAACAAGTAATAATCGGATGGCGCAATATCTGGGGAATATGGCGAGTGGGGTAGGACCTCCCACTTGAGCGTTTCTAAGTAGGTTTTAATGGGTTTGGCAACGTGACGTCGAGCGTTGTCATGCTGTAGAATCACTTTTTCGTGCCTCTGCTCGTATTGTGGCCGCTTTTCGCGCAGTGCTCGGCTCAATCGCATCAATTGAGTTCGATACCGTTCCCCAGTGATAGTTTCGTTCGGTTTAAACAGCTCATAATAAATAACACCGCCCTGGTCCCATCAAATACACAGCAAAACCTTCGCAGCGTGAATATTCGGCCGAACCGACGACGTAGAAGCATGATCGGGCAGTCCCCATGATTTTGTTCTCTTTGGGTTGCTGTAATGAATCCATTTTTCATCACCCGTAACGATGCGATGAAGAAAACCCTTCCTTTTTTGCCGCTGGAGCAGTTGTTCACAGGCGAAAAAACGACGCTCAACGTCTCTTGGCTTCAAATCATAAGGAACCCAAGTTCCTTGATTTTGAATCATTCCCAACGCATGCAATCGCTGGAAATGGCTTGGCGGGTAACTCCTAATGCTGAAGCAAGCTCTTTTTGCGTTTGGCACGGATCTTCATTGAGCAATGCCTGCAATTCAGCGTCTTCGAAGATTTTTGGTCTTCCTTCACGCGAACGGTCGTCAACATCGAAATCACCGTCTTTGAAGCGACAGAACCAATCACGACACGTTGTTTCACTTAGAGCAGCACCTCCGTAAACTTTTTGGAGTTCTCGATGCGCTTCAGCCGCCGTTTTCTTCGAATGAAAGAAGAAAAGCAACACTTCCCGCAAATGACGATTATTTGGCACAAAATCAGACATTTTCACACAACCAAAAGTATATGACGCAAAAATAAAATCACCAATGTGTCAAAGCGGTTTGTTTACCATATGTCTAAGCTTGGTTCATGACGTTTTGGTTATGTCACAATCGACCAGCACTTACTACTGGAGCCATTTCTTGAAAAACAACGAGAACTTAGTTGAGCACCTATATTTCAATGAGGGAAAATAAGTATCTTGTACCGGTGATACTAGATAAGATATTAATAATTTCTAGAAAGTGCGTGATTTGTTTTCTGTTACCATCAACGGCAGCAATTCATAATATTAATATATATTATCAAATATTGTCTTTTACGTTGAGGAAACACACATCACATTGTTACATTTAATAGCTAAAGAATTTAATACACCCAAGACATCTGTCCTTAAGATATTTCAAAAACACAAACATAGGTATCATAAATTAGCTGACCATCAAGTCCTTTATGAAAATGAGTAGAATTTTGTAAACTATGTTTAATTTAAAATTAAAATGACATTTTAAGGAGATTAGTTTTTTTATATGAAGCATCATTTCCTTTGAATGATTCGAAAAATTCCAAACGCTATCGGTTAGTACCTAATATTTTATCAAATTTTAATTTTCCTGTTTCTTATTCTAGTATTCTAGTCACGTAGTTTATTGTTCAATTTCACGCACGCTCTATATAACAAAAGAATCATTTCTGTTGAAATAATTAACAATGTTCCTAGAACTTCTTAGGACACATGTTGTTCTACAAACACAAAATTTGAATTATAGAAATGCACGGTTTCAAATGGATTGGATTTTGGCGCACTTTACAGAAGCAGTTACATCTTACCTTAATGAAGTATTTTCAGATCGCTGGATAGAGTTATATGATTCAATATTGAATATCCGATTTATCTTCTTTGGATCTACATACCTCAGAAGAATTAGAAACCTGCATGCTCATTACTTGCAATGAATTCCAAGGGAGGCCATTTTGATATTCGTTGTATTTTTTAATTAAATAGATAATTTTATTGTAAACTGTTATTATCAATATATAAAAATACTAAACGAGTTAGTGTACGGCACATGCAAATACATTTGTCACAAATAAAATTTAGGAAAGTTCACAATGAACTATCACTTCGTAACAAATAGTCTTACTGCACAATTCGCAAGGTTTGGCCAGCCGTCGTGGAGAGCGACGTGATATTGGATTTGCTGTTGAGAGGCATGTGCACAGGACTGTTGGAGTAATGGTTTGGGGGCTATTGCATATGGAAGCCGATCACCTCTTCTGTTTATTCGGGGCAGTATGACAGCTGCGCGTTATGTTGATGACGTCCTACAAACCACTTTATTGCCTTATCTAGATGGCCGTCCACACGTCCTTTTTCAGCAAGACAACGCCCGTCCACATATTGCTCGTCGTACTATGGACTTTCTACGAGAAGTTGGCGTTAATGTTTTGCCGTGGCCACCCCGTTCACCGGATTTAAATCCCATCGAACATGTGTGGGACATAATGGGGAGAAGACTGACCAATTTGAACCATCCTCCACAAACTCTGGCACAGTTAATCCACCAAGTTCAAGTTGCTTAGAACGAGGTGCCACAAGCAGACATTGACCATCTTATTTTGTCGATGCCTAGACGTGTACAGGAGTGTCTACAGCTACGGGGTCGCCAAACACATTATTGACTTTTTTTCAAATTAATGTTAATAAAATTTCTTGGAAATCTGATCGTTTCATTCTTGACTTAAGCTTAACACATTACCAAAAAATCACGTCCAGGAAACTATTCCTTCTAGGTGTAACACTTCTAATGTCATTGAGTATATAAATAGGCAACCTAAATTACAGTACATTTGTTTTACCAATTAGAGCGCCACCTATGTGTCATTTTCACTACTTGTCAAACTATCCTCGTATGTACCTTTTATATTACAATATTCTAAATGTGTGTAGAAATAAATACTTTGCATTCATTTTATTTTACCTTTTATGGATATGCAGTTAGCAAGTCAAGATAAGGAAGCAATAAACTTTAAACAGTTGTGAATCAACCAAAGTATAAAAACAGCAAAACCGACTTATAAAAATTATATCTTAAAATACAAATTCCTTAATAAATTGAATTTTGTAAATGTAATTTAACACAAAAAGTAATTAGGCATCTGTACATTTTTCATTTAAATTACAGATTATTTATTTTAACTTTGTATTAGTAATTATTTTTTACATGTTTATGCACTGACTATAACAATCGGCAATACGCTGAATAACTAAACAGAAATAAAATACTTCGCGTTTACGTCTTATTAGCAAAAAAGAATCTCTGCAATTCCTTTGTAATGACGGTATGCATATTTTCTCGATTGTGTTTAACCTGTACGTACATACGAGGATAGTTTGACAAGTAGTGAGAATGATACATAGGTGGCGCTCTAATTAATTGGTGAAACAAATGCACTGTAATTTAGGTTGGCTGTCTATATGTTTACATTCCGATATTTAGATAAGTCGGTTGATTAGTTTATTTTTGATAGCTGATTGAAAAAGAAGCAACATGTCGTTTTGTTAAAATGGAAAAAGCAGAGTATCGTACGGTGATTAAATACTTCGTAATTAAGGGTATGAGAGCCACCGTAATAAAAGATGAGTCACGGGAAACATTAGGTGAATCTGCTCCATCATCCGCCACAATAAGTAACGGGTGGCTGATCAATTTTGCTACATTAAGAAACTCAAATAACTTTTTGTAAAGTTTATGTAATTTATTTTTAATAATTCATTTGAAAAATAATACATTTTTATTAAAGTAATTCATGAAGTTTTGAAAATAATTGAATTCAAATGGCCTCCACCCTCGGTCACACATGTGCGACATCTTATCAAAAAATTATTCATTACTGCCTGGAGTGTTACCGTTCGAATGGATTGCTTTAAATCATCCAAATTTGTTGGGTTTCTTTTGTAAACTTCTTGTTTGCAATAATCCCACAAACAAATCAGGTGCAGTGAGGTCAGCAGACCTAGGAGGCCAACGGAATGTGGAGTTTCTTGAAATCAGTTTATTGGGGAATTTTTGCCGCAATTCTGTCATAACAGGCGTGGCTATGTGACAAGTTGCCCCATCTTGTTGAAACCAAACAGAGTTGAAAGGGATTCTCTTTCGGCGTAATTCTGGAAAGAAAATCTCCATTGATCGTAACAGTAAGACCGTTTTCTTCGAAAAAGTAAGGCCCGACAATGAACCTTGAAGAAACTGCAGACCACACTGTGACGCGAAGTGGATGTAATTGCATCTGATGGAGTATCTGTGGGTTCGAATTACTCCATATTCGACAATTTTGTTTGATATCATTGCCGTTTAAATCAAAATGTGCCTCGTCAGACATAAAAATGCAGTTCAAGACGTTTTCATCCTCTGACGCCATTTGAGTGATCTTCTCACAAAATTCCAAGCGAATCGGGAAGTCTCTTTGGTTCAGTTTGTTTGTTAATTGAATCTTATATGGAAATATGTTTAAATCTTGGTGCAAAATTGTCTGCAGTGACTGTCTGCTGACACCCATTTGAGCAGATAAGCTCCTTGTCGAAACTCGAGGATTGGATTGTATGGCAGCAGCTACAGCAGCGATAGTTTTCTGCGTCCGAACTGAAGGATCTCGATGATAAGGCCTTCTTGCGATTGTGCCACGCTCGGCACAATTCTTCACGAGCCTCATTATAATCCATCTGCTAGGAGGAGTGCCGCCAAACGTGCGCCTATATTCTCTTTGGATGGAAACTACGGACTCTAAAGCGTGAAACCGTTGCACTATCCAAATTCTTGTTTCATTGTCCCAATTCTCCATTTTAGTTAAATTTAAAGATCAATCTATAAAATAAAATAAAAATGGAACAGGTTGGTTACACAGAAAACAAGTTATTACGTTTTTTTTTGGTAGCAGCTTTCATCAGCAACCCTGTAGATGGGTAAATGAATTTAAACGTGGTAGAAAAAGCTGTGTTGATGAAGCGCCCTCTGGAGCACCCAAAATCGTGACTTCTAATGAAATGATTATAAAAATCCATAATATTATTACGCAAGATCGACGGCTCAAAGTGAGAGAGATAGCAGATATGGTAAACATTTCAACAGAACGTGTACACCACATTTTAACGAAAGAATTGGGTCTTTCCAAGCTTTCGGCAAGATGGGTGCCGCGATTGCTTACGACTGATCAAAAATTCACTCGTTTGGGCATTTCCAATAAGTGTTTGGACCTTTATAAGCGGAATCCGGTTGATTTTTGTGGGCGATTTGTTACTTGCGATGAAACTAGGATACATTACAGTACACCCGAAACTAAACAACAGTCGAAACAATGATTAGAATGTGGTTCTGGTCCTCCAAAGAAAGCGAAAACCACTTTATCGGCAAATAAGGTGATGGCATCAATTTTTTTGGATTCAAAGAACATTTTGCTCATTGATTACCATCAGAAAGGTGCCACAATAAACGGACAATATTATGAAGAACTTCTACAAAAATTAAATGTTGAGATTCGTGCTAAATGGCCAGGAATGGCAAAGAAAAAGATCCTGTTTCACCAAGACAACGCTCCCTCGCATACCAGCACAGTTGCGATGTCCAAAATCCACGAGTTGTATTTCCAATTAGTACCGCATGCGCCTTATTCGCCGGATCTAGCCCCTTCCGACTTCCATCTTTTTCCAAAATTGGAAACGGCACTAAGTGGAAAGAAATTTTCGTCTGACGACGAGCTTATCATCTTCGTAAATGAGTATTTTGCAAGCCTTCCGGAATCGCATTTTAGAGATGGCGTTTTAGGAGAATATATTGAAAAATAAAAATTATTTTGTATTTAATAAATTCGTTTTTCTTTTCCATTCTCACTACTTGTCAAACTACCCTCGTATATATAAAATATTTAAAGCTGCTTAATATGAATACAAAGGTTTATACCGTAATATACACTTGACATCGTGAATTAAAAAATTCCCAGAGCCCCCCCTCTCGGAATAGAAATTTGTGAATGTGACGAATATATGTTAGAAGTGGGTAGATAATAAGAATTGGTGAACGTCATCAACAGAACTTTCAGAATGACAAATATTACTTTCTTAAAAAACCTAACGATATACATACAATAACTATTGGTAGTTTTACATTTGCGGTACTGAAAATCACTAATACGATGTAACATTTTCTATTCTGTCATCTTGGCATCTATATACCATCTTGTTTATTATTTACCTTATTACTATTACAATTTAGACAATAATTTGATACTTAACCGATACATTAGAAGTTTATATTGAGCACCTCAGTGTAAACGTCAGCGATTAGATGCACCGATACTTATCGCCAATAGTCTATATTTCGTTGAATTATCAACAGACTAAATTATATAACTTAAATCGAGTATTCCTATATACGTATTTTAATTATATTTTTATTGTTTCAGATGAAGCTCACATTAGTACCAAAGGCAAAAAATCCAAGAGAAAATGCAAACATTTTATCTTATTGTACATTTGCGTAAGTATACAATCATACGTGTAAATAGAAAGTTGTATATAGTCAGGATTACGTCGAAATATGATTTATGCTGTTTCTCGCACATAGTAAGTAGTGTAAAAAAGTCTTAAAGTTGTCAAGAGAGCATCGAATAGATATCAATATGGTAAAGCCTCATCTCTATTGTAGTCTTTGAAAAACTAGTAGATAATGTTAGATACATTCGTCTTTAGCGATCGAAACTGATTTTCAATTATTTATTTAGTTAGTTATTATCTAACTTCACCCGTGTTTTATATGTATGTGAATATTATTTTTATATTGTAACGTGGTTTCCTATCTCTTAGCTGTCAGGCCAGCGTCGGGACGCCTAACAAGCGTTTACTTCTATATCTTAGTTTAAAAGCAATTATGGAAAGAATAATTATACCTTCTTATGCTAAAAGGCATTACAATAAAGCAACTTACTTTTTTAATTACTCTTATTTTAATATCTTTTTTAATCTTAAAATTGTTTGAACGTTGAAAACAATTTATGTGGCATTCTTAGTTGATACAACTGCTCTATCCTGAAGGATGAGGTCAATTGGTACTTCCGGAAGTGTCTAACGTTGACAGCTTTAAAATTTGATAATTGAAACTCACGTGTTCTGTGATAACAGTAATTGTTGTCACAACTATTCAACTGGCAAAACCCTAGTCGGCGATTTCCAGGTGTAATGAACAAGTAAATTTCTGTTTAAAACTAATATTCTTGCAGATAGTTTATTTATAAATAAGCTTATGTTTCTATTTGTGTTCCTGAATCATCTATTGATCTATTTGAACAAAGTAGCTACAAAACACATTTGTTCACATGAAATCAATACTTTATACATCAAAAAGTCAAAGATAAACATATATATCACATCGAAAAAAATAAAAAATCATTTAACAGTATTTCATATGTACATAACAAAAAATAATCGTGTTGTTTCAGATTAAGATTCCAAATTTTTATTTACATAAAATAAGTGCGTTTTTCTTATTATGCATTAAAATGTGGTTTACGATATATCAAAGAAAATAATAGTATTTCTTTCCATTTTACAAAAAAATAAACAATTTTCAATGATTTCAATAATTACGCTGTCGGTTTTAAGAGATAGCTCAGGCGTTCTCTCCTTGTGAAATTTTCTTAATGCTCGAACCCGCTAAATTGCAACGCATTCAATTTGCGGAAAACTTCTCAATAGAACTTACAAAGACATGCCAAAGCTATTTTCTCTTGTTCATGTTATAGAAAAAATATAAAAAAGTAATCATAGTAAACTGCAATAATTTTTGTTATACTTTGAACGGTCGATCATGACTTTTGTATATTTTCTTCAGCTTTCATCGAAGGATAGGGAAACGTCATAAAAATGAAGCACAAAAATATATATATAGTATTAATAAATTCTGCGGTACGCAACAGATACGTGTCGCGTGGCAAAAGATTTTTTCTTACTTGGCGTGTTGGATATTACGGATAATCATGTGAAGACTACACGGCGCAAAATCCACCGTCAATGGTTTACTATAGTTTAATTAAAAAAAATAAAAAAATATATGTTTTACGAAAACGTATATTTCATTGTTTAGTTGAGACGAATTCCGTTAAAAATTTATTGCCGCTACCTTCTTGTAGACAATCTATGAATAAACAAGTAGAAATTAAACACTGTCAGAAACATGTCGGATTTAAATATAAACTAAAAGACTGTACGTAAAATTCGATATTTAATCTGATTATGTACACAAAATATGAGTGGGTTTGTAAAAAATGCGTTATTTTGTTTTCCTTGTCTGACTTTTTGTGGCCACAATTACTGCATCGAACATAAATTGTTAACACTTGAGCGGCTGTACCTTCATATTCCACATTAATACTGGAGCAGAGCCTTACACATCAATATTAAACTTTATAATGGAGGTTACTAAAATTGATAAGTTTTCCATATAACTATAATTGTTATTATATATTTTTACCTAAAATTACAGTTGAGAATTTAAAATATTACATTTTCAAAAGGATCGATACATAATCTTAAATAAAATATTAATACTACAAAGGGTACTAGGGAAGTTTTGCAATACAGCTTCGTTTATTTAATTTTTTCAAAGTAATTTCCTCTACACTCAATACACCTCTTCATTCACCGAAACCAATCTTTAAATCAGTTCTGCCAAGTTTCACTAGGGAGTAAAGCATATTCGTTGTCCCAAGCCCGCAGAAGGTCCTCATCACTGGAAAACCGCCTCCCGTTTAACTTCTTTTTCATATGCGGGAACAGTGCAAAGTCGCAGGGACCAAGATCCGTACTGTAGGGCGAGTGCTCGATAAGTTTCAATCCCCAAAAATTGGCCGCTCTAGTAATTATGTAATATAAAAATGTATAATATAACAAATTATAAGTTCATGTAACAATATTAATATTACATACACACTCGGTAATACATTTTATCTAAAATCATATTTGTTTGCTGATATATAATTTATTTTGTTTATTTCTACCCGTTTCGCATATTCATGCATATTCAGAAACCAAATATTCTTACCTTCATAAATATAATTTATTTTTTCATAACAAGAATGGTGGAGATCTTGTTTTCTATTGAGCACTAAAATGATTTTCACCATATGCATATAGAATCATTTAACCCATTAGTACCCATCTTCGCTGATAGTAAATTGCTACTGATGCTTTTCCTTCTTTGTTAACTTAATTAATTTTTTTTATAAAGTTCATTTTGTTAATGTATTTGGGACACATGATTCTGAGACATAGAAAGCCACGCCAAAAATTAATAAAAAATTAAAAGTGCGATGTAATTAAAGGTGTTGTCACTACATTTAAAATGGTATCATTAAAATCTCGGTGGCAACAAGCGCTTTAAAACGATATATTGCATATTGCATAAAATAATCGATATACAATAGAATTATAAATTAATAACATGAACATAGAACCGTGTTTCTTGCAAAACGAAACAAAGGGCCTTCGTTTTATGATATCGATATCAACAAACAAAGAGATTTCTCCATGGAGTATTTGAACTCGCAAACGTTGATTTCAATAATAATTTTCATGTTTTAAATTTAATCGTATATAAATTAAATAAAACAATAACAAAGAATAATTGCATATGTAACACAATATATATATATATATATATATATATATATATATATATATATATATATATTAATGCTGGTGTTTTTGATTGATTTTAGATGGTTTATGCCGACATTTATTAAGGGATTTAAAAAAACTCTAAACGAAGAAGATTTATTTGAGACTCTACATGACCAAAAATCAAGTTATTTAGGCGATTTATTGGAAGAATCTTGGGAACAAGAAAAAATGAAAAGTAAACCTTCTTTATGGAAGGCATTATGGAAAGTGTTCGGTTTAAATTTTATATCTTTGGGATTATTAGCAACCTGTGTCGAACTTATATTCAAGTCTGTTTGTAATTCTTCAAACATTTCCTTACATTGTAACTTACTCAATTTATTTGCAGAATAGCTCAAAATTTATCGTTCGCTAGACTTCTACAATATTTCTTAACAAAGAACAGCGAGGAAAGTAATAAAAGCCACAGAAATGATACAAATGCAATTATTTACGGAGTGATATTAGTAATATGCCCATTTGCAGTATCTATGGGAACTCACTTATATATGATGGGTTTACAACATCTGGGTATGAAAGTGCGAGTTGCTTGTTGTTCTTTAATATACAGAAAATCTTTGAAAATTAGCAAAACAGTCTTTGGTGAAACCACAATTGGTCAGCTGGTTAATTTATTATCAAACGATGTGAACAGATTTGATTTTGCTGCCGTTTTTATGCATAGTTTATGGCTATCCCCACTTCAAACTTGTCTGATAATTATAATTTTATGCACAGAAGTCGGTTGGACTGGCATTATTGGTATAATAATATTAGGCTTGGTAATTCCTATACAAAGTAAGTGACAATAGTATTGTGCATAATTATAAACTTATGGACCCATAGATTTTGAACGAAGCTTTAAGTTCTGATTATGTGTTATATTTGATTACTTAATCATATCTAAATTCTGTCTAAGACAAATCAAGACTAATTTTTGAAAAGATATTCTTATTAATTTTAGGCAAAAAAATTCATCAAGTTACTTATGACATTACTCAAGCTTGAATATTTTGATTTAGGTTGTATTAAATATATAAAACGACTCGTCTAAATTACTGATGAGCTCTCTAATGCTTTTTACTAAAATTAGAACCAAATAGATACAACGTTTGAAACATATATAAATATATGGTAATAGTATAATAGTTTCTTCTTATTTTAACTTTCCTAAGCTTAAAGAAATTGTCGTATTTCAAAATTATATATTGTTTATTATTATTTTTTGTGTTTCTGAAAACTAAGCAAAGAGACTACGTACCTACAATATTTACTATGTGTTTCCAAGTAATCAAAACGAAGACAATTAGATTTACTTCAATATCAGTTCTAAAGTATTTATAATTTTATGCAGTACCAGAAGCAACCGACAGCTTCATCAACTCTTTTTTCGAAAGCTGCTTTTACGAGTATTAATATTCTTTTAGAGTAACTTGTGTAAGAAGACACTGTGTAATGCAAAGTATGGTTAGAATAGGCTGGAAAGGTAATTGGTAAAATCGAAAAGAATTAACATATTTGTTAAATGTAATTTGTTAATTACATTAAACATCGAATTCTATAGAGGGACATACATCCAGAACAGACAAGGACTTTAGGCCTTAAGGACGCAGTTGTATTGGTTATATATTTTCTTATATATCAATTATGCAGTTATTCACCAATATATGTAATCAATGTTTTAGAAAATTGAAATATGGGTGCAATAAACTACACTATCGTCTGTCATTAACTTCTTAACGAAAAATTTTACATCATGGAAATATGCCATCCGGCTACGAGGATTACATGAAGTAGCAATGAAATTCATGAAAATTCGTTTAAAAAAGTAGTGTGCCATGTTCTAACAATCTAATCAATTATCACTGTACAAAACTCGTTCTTGAAAATGCATTAATTATTTACTTGGATCGATAGTAACGCCCTATGCTTACATACACATATTTATTTAATAATTTAGCGACAATTATACCAACAGTGGCACTTTAGAGGCAAGTGATCAGCAAGCACTCATAGCCCCATCTTCTGGTTTGTTATAGAAATATTTTGATCTGTCCCCCATACATATCATTATGCTTGTCCCTCAACAATATTTTTAAGATCATATGATATGTATGTTGTATATGTATGATAATTTATATATACAAGAAAATAAGTCTTACAAAAATATATATAATTTATCGGAAGAAAAATCTTTAAATAAACTTCATTAAAAATCCCCCGAGTATGATTTGACGAGAAGTGAAATTTGAAATGAAATAAATGAATTAGAGCATTGAGTTCTTCATTATTCTTCAACATATTCTCTTAAAACTTCGACACATTTGGACTAACGATATCGAAGTACTATGCCGTTTTTTTACGATTCTCAAAATACTGTTCCGTTGCTGTAATAAGCTCTTCATTCAATTGTAACCTTTTTTCAGTAAGGAGAGTTTTGTGTTAAATCTAACTAATAAGGCGACTAAAACACAACCTGAAACTTCAGTTGATCCAATTTTTCGCAAGTAATTTGACTGATATGAAAAGGCCCGTTGTCGTGATGAAAGAGAACTTTTTCATTGGACATTCCGGATTTTTTCTCTGAAATTGCTTTCATCAATTTTTTTAGTAGGTATATTATAGTCCGTTAAAGATTTGATTGACCCTTTGGAAATTGAAATTACCTCTTGGATTCAGAAGCATAGTGATGACATCAGGTTTTATAAACCATACCAAACCTTCACAAAGAATCGGTTTGATTTTTGTTGAAAGTTTGAAATTATTGCTTGGTGTTTGCATTCTTTCACGTTCACGATCAGGATTCACTGACTACTTAGATATTTTACAATCAAAATGTAATATACGCATTTATTGATACGCTCACATTCAAAACAGTATCATTAATTTTATTAATAATTTTTGATGAATAACGAAAGCGCCACCCTCTGTTGTTCAGTATAGTGGACAACAGAGGGAGGCGCTTTTGTTATTCATTATTATTCTGTATCGAATTGATATGATAGACGCTACCAAAGAATCGTTCATTAATAACACAAATCTACCTGACGATCCGTGATATCGGTGAAACATATGTAGTAGATAGGGTGTTATTAATAATAGAATTTAACATTCTAATAATTTTTGAGTTTTTGATGATCTCGATAGCACATTAATGCCAATGCTATTCAATTTGCGCAATTAGAAACTATGACTTTTGGCGAATATTATCACCCAAAGTCTGCTGCATATCAGTCAAAATTTCATATGTACATACTAACACAAATAATCCCTTAAAAAAGCAGATGTATTGCATCGCGGATTGCATTTTAGGAATTTTTATTTAAACACTTTATAGTCACTGTTGTTATTTTGAATACAAATGTCAGAAATTAAGCAAATTTCACCTGTCACTATAAAAAGATATTAAAATATATTCCTAAATTTTTGCGAAAGATGGTACTAGCAATTGAAACATTACTTCTAATGAAATCATTTGCATATTATAGATTATAGAAATTGAGTAATAAAATACAACACAAATAAATAGCATAAAATCAAATGTATTTCCAACAGAAGATTATTCGATTTAATATAACGAATGATTCGAAATTTGCTTTATAATTGTATACAATACTATAGAATGTTAAATTTTGCTTTCCGGCATCCACATTTTCAATTTTTTAGTATATTTGGGCAAAAAATCTTCACTCTTACGATTACAAACAGCAATAAAAACTGACGACAGAGTTCGTGTAATGAGCGAAATTATATCTGGAATTCAGGTAATAAAAATGTACACTTGGGAATTACCATTCATCAAGGTTATAAGCAATATCAGAAAGTGAGTATTTACTCTGCTGTAGTAAAAATTATTTTAATTGATTTATTGCAGGACAGAAATTACGAAATTACGTTACACGGCTTTAATCAAGGCTATTATATTATCCTCCATTAACTTTATACCAAAAGTAGGCTTATTCGTGGGTGTAATAACATACACGTTAACAGATAATGTAATAGATCCTCAATATGTTTTCACTATTACTGCCTTTTACAATGTTTTAAAACTTTCGATGAATATATATTTTCCCCAAGGTATTACTCAAACAGCCGAAGCTAATGTGTCAGTTAAAAGACTCGAAAAGTTTCTGTCACATACAGAAGTTTTTACGGCAGAGTCATCGAAAGATAAATACAAACCAATTAATGGAGTTGTTTCCAACGAAAATTCGACTTTTAAATTCGGAGTTGAAATGGAGGAAGCAACGGCAAGATGGATCGACAATGTCAATGAACATACCCTGGAAAATGTTACGGTTCGTTTTGAAGATGCTCTCTTAGTAGCAGTTATTGGCCCCGTGGGCAGTGGGAAGAGCAGTTTTCTTAACGTTATCTTGAAAGAATTACCTCTCTACAACGGTAAACTTAAAGTACTCGGTAAAACTTCTTATGCTGCTCAAGAACCTTGGCTATTTGTTGGAACAGTACGGGAAAATATTTTATTCGGACAATCATGGAATGAAGACAAGTATAAACGTGTTATAAAAGTTTGTGCCTTAGACAAAGATTTTAGTTTACTTCAAAATGGAGATTTGACAATTGTTGGTGAAAAAGGAACAACTTTAAGTGGTGGTCAACGAGCTAGAATAAACTTAGCACGTGCTGTTTATAAAGATGCCGACATATATTTATTGGATGATCCTTTATCAGCTGTCGATACTCATGTTGCGAAACACATTTTCGAGGAATGTATCAGTACATTTCTTAAAAATAAATGTACTATTCTAGTAACCAACCAATTACAATTCCTTAAATTTGTTGATCATATATGTTTACTACAAAATGGATGTATGGTCACGCAAGGAACATATCAAGAATTACAGAATGTCGGCTTAGATTTTGTTAAATTCCTTGAAAGTGTACATGACGAAGAAGTAATACACAAAACTGCGCAAGTTAACGAACATCCTTTTGAAGCCAACAATAATGATGTTCCTTCAGAAAATAAAGAAATGCGTAGTAAAGGTTCTGTTGGATTTGCTACATACAAAAACTACTTCAAAGCAGGCGGTAGTATTTATATTTATATATGCTTAATTGTAGCTTTGCTCTTATTGCAAACCAGTACTAGTGGCGGAGACTACTTCATTGGTTATTGGTGAATATTTCATTACTGGTAAAGCAGTAATTTTTAAATTTATTTTGTAGGGCAAATATTGAATACAACAACATGCATATTAATTCTGGTAAAGAGCGTCCATTTACAAAATATACAGCAATAATAATTTACACGGTTCTAACCGTTATACTAATTTTATCGTCTTTTACGTGTTCAATTTTTTGTTTTCTGTTCTGCGTTCGTTGCTCTAAAAATCTCCACAACGAAATTTTTGGAAGAGTTGTAACGGCGCCAATGAGCTTCTTTCATACAAACCCTTCTGGACGAATATTAAATAGATTTTCAAAAGATATGGGAATAGTTGATGATTATCTTCCTGCAGTCTTCATTGACGCTGTCGAGGTGCAAAAAAAGCTTTTTTCAATACAATACCTTTTTTCATTTTTAATCTGTTTTTAATCTGCAGATTGGATTGATTGTTATAGGAATCGTGATTATTATTGGTATCGTGAATCCTTGGCTACTTATTCCTGGATGTATTATATTTGCAATATTTTACATATTGAGAGTTGTATATTTGGCAACAAGTGTGGATATAAAACGACTGGAAGGTGTTAGTAAGTATTATATGTATATGTATATGTGTACATAGTAATGTAGTTCTCAAATTTGCATGTGCTTACAAAAATATCGCAGTACGATATATATATATATATTTAGCTCTAATGGATGTAAAAATGGACTGAAATATAAACTTTAAAATGAATGTCTTCGAAAACACAGGTAGACGTATAGCCTAACGTCTAATCTAATATAGTAAAAAATTTCTGAATACACAACAAAAAAGAACCTAATTTAAGCTCCATTTAAATACAAAGACAATAATGATAATGCTAATATCATAAAGCTTGTATTAATTTATCGTTGTATGATGTACAATAGCACCGCAGCCACCCCACGGATGGTTGAATGAAAAGTTTCTCGGTGAAATCTATGCCTTAATAAAAACATTTTATTGCATTTTTATAACAAAACGAGTGGAAGCGAGACAGTAATAATAATATATAATAATAAATTGGTGACCATCTTCATTTTACACCTTTTCTTACAAACACTTTCGGAAGATCCAAACAGACAACTGCTGTTTTTTTTCGGAGTCGCGTGCCAATCTTAAACTACGAGAAAGATTTCACGTGTGAGAGTGGGTGGCTTTGTTTCAATTAATATTATCTATCTTTGGAACTCGACTTAAGTTATGGGGTATTAGCGACACAGTTTTCAAGAATTCAAATTATTGTGCAAAATGCTGTTCATCGCTTTTGTACCAACGGCCAGAATTGCTCAAATCGAGTGACTGGTAGCATAGTAATTTGTCTCTGTTATATTGCAGTATGTGAATCTGATTCTTCAAAGAATTACTACCAATATTGATAATAATGTTTTACGGTAGCTAATGAAAAGTTCACTGTTAAACTCTTTTAGTTTATCGAGACTCTTATCGACTTAATCCATGTTTGGGACTGTCAAAAATTAAAATAAATTTTGTGTTTTATTATAATGGTGATCAATTCAAATTATTACGATTCCAAAACGCTATATGAAATAAAAATGTTACAGTGTCGTTTGCATTAGAAAATTATCGTCCGTTGTCTGAGATAAAGAGTAAGGGAACACCTTTGTAATACTAATTCTTTTAGTTTTTGGTTGCATGTTTTGTCTATATCCAAATTTTTGTGTCTATTCTTTTTCACTCTAAGTTGTCATTTACTATCGCAAAAATTCATTTATTCATGAAATTTTTCCCAGTTTCCATGGGAATAGTTTGTACTATTACGTTGTCCTGTACATAGTGAGCAATTTGAAATCTCCAGATTGCAATGTTTTTATTTTTGTAAGTTGATGCCCCTTTTCGTACCCATGTGCCAAATGAACATTACATTAAGTAGTTTGGTCATGGTTATCAATGAGAAATATCAAAACCTGCATCGATGGACATCTAAGTATTCTGTCGCTCACTGCAGATAGATATTATTGCTCACCCCGTACGCATTGGCTTTTAATTTATACTATCCGCCTATAAATTCTTAAATTTCCTTTCTGTTCCAAAAATTCATCTCAGCCACTTAGTAATATACCCTATACTTAAATTAGAATATTTTCACAAAAACTAAATCATACACATCTAAAAATACTATTTCACAAAAATTTCAGTCGCTGGAGTATTTACCTTCCACAATTCTTCACATTCTTCGTGAACACACAATTTTCCATACTCATCAACTGCAAATATTTCCAACAGATATTGCAAGTATATTAGAGCTATGAGACACTGAAACGCGGATGTGCAGAGAATCTTGTGTTAATGGTTTCCTCACTTAACATACGTGTACTAATTGGAACGCCTGGACTGCCTCGTAATTAGCAGCTTTTTCGACCATCTTCAAACAGATTTTGCAATAGACGATTCCATCTTAATCATGGAATAATTTCCGTTATGGATTTTCCAAAACAAATACAAAATTTGTTAGCATATCTTTGCTTTGTCATTTCATATATCGCGATTTTCATAGGAGCGGTAATATAAATTTCGAGTTCTGTCAATCTCACATGAATAATTTCTGACAATTGTCATTCATCAAAATGGTTAATATTTTCTGCTATATATTATTTTGTAACTTATTGCAAAGATGGTAATAAATTTAGTCTAGCTAATAAATTTATTCTTTAGTGAAACACTCTCATATCATCGCTTATATGTTTGACTATTTTATTAAATCTTGTTCAATATTACTATATATAATATATCATCACTTAATATATAAAATTATTACAACTTTAATAAAATAGCGAAAATTATCTCCTGAAATGCGTCGAAAAAAGGTTGAATTTGTCTGGAGTAATTATATATTTTTTTTTTCAGCAAGAAGTCCAGTTTTTACTCATATGAATTCTTCTTTACAAGGACTAGCAACTATAAGAGCTTTTGGAGAGCAAGAAGCTCTCAAAAGTACATTCGATGACCTACAGGATGTACATAGTTCCGCATGGTATATGTTTCTAGTTAGTTCACATACATTTGGCTTCCTTTTAGACACAATTTGTGTTCTATACATCTGTGTGGTAACGTTTAATTTTGTTTTATCTGAAGGTATTTTTGATTTATTCGAAAACATTTATCCTAATTACTTATACTTTTTTCTTAATTATTTTTAGATTCAGTAGGCGGCGATGTTGGTTTAGCCATAACTCAAGCATTAGCTATGACTGAAATATTACAGTGGGGCATGAGACAATGGTGTGAAGTTGAAAATCAAATGACGTCGGTAGAAAGAATTGTTGAATATACGCAAATTGAAAATGAGACAGACCATCAAGTTAGATTATGTATTCCTGATAGAAAATGGCCTCAGACAGGAGTTATAGAATTTAGAAATGTAAAAATGCGATACGCCAAAAATCTTCCCTATGTTCTAAATGATTTAAATTTTGTTATAAATCCAGAAGAGAAAATTGGTGTAGTTGGCAGAACAGGTGCCGGAAAATCGTCTATCATAACCGCATTATTTCAATTGGCTCCTACCGAAGGAGAAATTTTAATAGACGATCTTAATATAGAAACTGTACTTTTTCAAAATTTACGTTCCAAAATATCTATAATTCCTCAAGAACCTGTTCTATTTTCGGAGACTTTAAGAAAAAATTTAGATCCTTTCGATAATTATGAAGATATAGAGTTATGGAACGCTTTAGAAGAAGTGGAGTTAAAAAATTTAGTTTCAGATTTACCGCAAGGTTTATTAACTAAAATGTCAGAGGGCGGAACTAATTTTAGTGTAGGCCAAAGACAATTAGTGTGTTTAGCCCGAGCAATAGTAAGAAAAAATAATATTCTAGTAATGGACGAAGCTACAGCTAACGTTGACCCCAACACGGATTTTCTAATTCAAGCTACAATTAGAAAAAAATTTAGTAAATGTACTGTTTTGACTATTGCTCATAGACTGCACACTATTATTGACAGTGACAAAGTATTAGTTATTGATGCTGGAATAATAAAAGAATTCGATCATCCGTATCTACTTTTAAAAGATAAGGGCGTATTTTATGACATGGTGCAACAAACTGGCACAGGAATGGCTGAGAATTTATACGAGACAGCAAAAGAGGTTAATAGAAAAATATATTTATGTGATATAGCTGATAAATATTTATTTTTTTTGTTTTAGCTTTACAGACAAAAATTTTCACGAGATCGATAGTATAAAAAATACGGTTTTATATTTAAGTTTGTACATATTGCAATTTATTTTTGAAAAATAAAAATTTTGTAAAATACTTATATTCTATTCGTTTTGGTTAACATTTCGCAAACAATAACATTAAAGTTAAAGTAGTGAATAAGGTTAAGTTTCTGAATGTTGTATTAGATTGGCTATTTGAAACGTATAAAACATTATTTGCAAAACAGTTAATGTTTCTAAACATTACAGTTCATGGATTGCAGATAAAATAAGCTTTATATTTTTGCCGAATAAAGCTTTACATTAATTTAAATGTAGTAAATTGACAAATTATTGGAAATACTGGAAGCAGTTAAGAAATTATATTTCAAATACAATTATGTTTTTTTTCTAGAACTGGCAATTTAGTTATTTCTAGTTAGATATGCGATGCTGATAAAAACATCTTAAGTTTATAAAAACTATGCATGTTGTTTGTTTTGGTTTCCTGTATGAGACATAGGAGGTGGCAATACATACGATACCATAAGGTAGCTTTCCACGTTCGTTGTGTAAATGACTTCAGCGATCGAGCATTATCAAAATCTAATCTTTTATGTAGAATCGACTTCGTCAATATCTCAGACTGCTGATTTGCATCTGTTCTAAAAATTCCATGGTCCTCTTAGTTTATTATTAGGTATTAATTTGCTCTAATGTAATGAAATTTCTGGTAAAGTATATGGAAATAAGAACATAATTTAATAATAATAACAATAGTAATAATAATAATAATTTTTATTGTCTAACAGAAAACAAAAAAAAAGTTCAGTCCACGAATTAAATTACAAGATCATTTCAATGGGAAAAAATGTAATGAACAAACATAAGATAGAATGGTATAGTATTTATTAGCATTTTTTCAGCATCTGCATTAAAGGAGCTTTATTGAAAAGGTTGGTGTTAGGTTTCAGAATAGTATGGAAAGTGTGTTATTAGCGGGAATTATAAAACTAACTTGCGTTAACCTAGAAAATCTATATTTACGTTGAGTCATCTTAGATAAAAATTTAGGACTTTCCAATTCTCTGCGCTTAGGGTCTCCATAGTCACGCAGTATAGTCGCTACCTCTTGGCCGATAAAACTATTATTGAATGAAACATATTTAATGAAACGCTTCTGGAGTCTCTTCGCATCAATCTGTTGATGTATGTAGCTTACTTTTGATAAGTACAAACTACTTCTGACAAGTACAAAATATAAGGTCGTCAGAACTAGAGGGTCACTCAAATCCTATACATAGCCGTATAAGGAAGCACCCTGTCTTGGTGACAGCGTAATACATAGACTATATAATAACAATAATAATAATTTATTATCCAACAGTGTAAGCTAATTACAGAATAATCTTAATGCCAATGAAAAAGGCAAATAATATTTAAAAAGCAAAAAATAATATACAAATAAAATACAATATATAATTTAAAAAAATAAATTAAGACAAGGAGAATTATTTTCTGAATTTACTAACTAAAGCTAATCATAACGCATCTAGCTTAATATTAAATATGTTAATGTCCACACAATAGGTATTTACACTATAATATAAATATAATAATACGGATACCATACAACAGAACAATAATCTACTTTACTGTGAACATACACGTTGTAGAAACTGATGAAGGCAGTATTACCTAGTTCACGCGTATTTCTAGTTGGAAATCCAGGCAAGGAGAAATACTATTCTACGTTATTTAAAACTTGGTGATTAAAGTCTAATTTACTTTCAAGTCAAGCATCAAGAGCCTTATTCAAATCACAACACTCCAAAGGTTAACCATCAATATTATAATCGAATTCCACAGTTGTTTATTATTTCGTAAGGTGACTTTGTATTTAGACACACTCTCAAAGAGATCATTAGACATGTACCAGTGATGCAAGCCCCCTAAAAATCTTGATACCTTCAGAATATAACATTCAAAGGATAAACAATCAGGAAAGTCATTAACGGTGAGTAAGAGTAGCAGAGACTAGTTTAAATCTACGATACTCCAGTAGGCAAATAATTTGAAACCCAGACATTTTACGGAGTTGAGGTGGTTCATGAAATAAAACCCGATAGTCCATACGAAGATAGACCGAATGAATTCAGTTTATTTAAAATAAATGAATTTTGCAAGCACTCAAATGCTGTAGAAAAGTATGTGTACATTGCATCAACATGGTATCGATGATCAAGTGTGTCCGATACATAATGGGTAAAAACAAATCCCTTAATAAAACTATGTTGAATCGACAATTTATTTCTAAGTGATTATAAAGTAAATCAAAAGTATTGTTTCAAATATTTTGAAGAACTTGAAATCATAGAAATAGGACCATAGTTCTTAATATCATTCTTGTTACCGGAGATATCTATGATATTTTTCACGATTTGGAATATTTTCCCTCCTTTACAATTAAATTAACAACGCATGTCTACAATCTTTAATTGCAAAACTAGAAATGTAATTAGGACCCATGGTAAGCGCTGGTTTCAAAGAATTCAAGGCTTTAAATAAGCGGTTAGGTGCGATACTATTTATAACCAAGTTGTAGGGATTAAAAGACACATCATCAGGCCATACAGGAAAATATGACCCGTGCACTATTGATATAAGTCATAAATCCCTAACCTCATTGTATAAAGAAGTTTTATAGTCAGTATTTAAAGACAGTTGAAATTATTTGTTTAGAATATACGACAATTTAGTATTATTTGAAATTTAAAATTATTCTGTTTTTGGCACATCAACAATACCGAAGAAAAAATTTTTGAGTTAGATATTCTACCTTCATTTCAGTGTAGTAGTGAGAAGGTGTGCAGCAACCCTAAGTATATTTATTAGAAAATGAGCGAAACGTCGGAAATCGAACAGTGACAGAGATACCGGTGTATTGCCACAGGCGGAATAACAGATTTTAGGACAATTATTGTTAATTATTTAAGTTTTTTCTAAATAAAGAGTACCAGAGATTGTGTTTTAGCCCGCAAGGTCAGAAGAAAACAGCTTTTTTAAGTTTTATCAAACCTTTTTATGTGGTCATCAAACCAAGGGGCATAGATGTGTCTAGATAGTTTTGTCTTCATGGTCGATTCCAGTATGGAATATTAAGAAGTAAACAAATTAAACTGTACACGATACTATGGAAATTTATATATTAATATAATGGTAAAAGCGATTTTATTTTTTATTAAAAATGGACTATACATAATAAATAATATCACAAGTCTATAAAAATATCGTATGGAATTGATAAAATACAATTACAAACTTTCGTTTACTTAATATAATATTTAACAACTGTTGTATAAAATCTGCGAATATACATTACTTCAGGTACATATTTAGTATTTACGAGGAATTAGTTTTACGAATATTCCATTTTCTGGTTTCTGAACGATTTGTGGGATAAGTTTCATCTCAAAATCTTCTTTAGGGATAATTTCAAAACTTCTAAGCACTCTAGAAACGACGACTTTCATTTCTAACATCGCGAATTTTTGGCCTAAAATACGTTACAAATTTAATTATCAAAATTCAATAATTAAATAATTAAACAAATGTCAACTTACCTACGCAATTTCTTGGTCCAGCACCAAATGGAAGGTAACTGAATGGTAAAATGTTGTTTTGATTTTCAGAAGAGAATCTTTCAGGGTCGAATTTATTAGGATTTGGAAAATATTTTTCTCTTCTATGAATTGAATGGATCATAACTAATGCGTTTAAACCTTTAGGTAAAGTGTAACCATCTGAAAAAATTATAGTTAATTAATTCGTTTTGTAGTTTCATTCGTCTTTATCATCGGAATTTGTAATTTAAAGTAGTTATAACACAATTAGTTTACAGCTCCGTTTGTTCTTTATGCACAGAAAATAATGATAGGCGCTCCCCTAAATGAATTATATTTGATATACAGAAAAACGATCCACACAGATAGATAACCTCATTACATCCCGTCATCATCCAAAGCAGGGGTAGGCTCTTATCAGTACACTAAAAACGAAACTGCCTATATGTAGAGTTAAAGTAATATAATACTGCTATATGGCTCCGAAACATGGAAGAGGTCAAAAAGTGTTTGAAGATATTAGAAACTTTCCATAACAAATGTTTGAGAACAATATGAACAATATTTTAGCCTAATAAAGTAATAAGGATCTATGGAAAAGGACGAGTGAGGAAACAGTGGCTACAATAATATAGAAACGTAAGTAAAAGATGTTAGGGTTTACACTTAGAAAACTCAACAACAAAATAGCTAAACAAACTTTCAATTACAAAACCGTAAGCTACCAAAAGATGGATATATGAAAATCAAGAAAAACACGGAATCCACCCGTACTGTGTTGAAGCGGGTTGGATATATACATATATGGAGAAGATAAGGAGAATAAGTAACAATGGAATAGAGTGGGGAGTACTTGTGGACAGAAGTATAAACGCATAGGAGTAGCTTTCATGTTGTTATCAGAAAGAAAAATGATAATAAAAAGTGTTAGTATGATAGCAGCTCGTTAACGATTACAGCAAAAACAAGAAGACTTTATTGCTTCATGAAATTTTTGCAAACAGAAAATATAAGGTAATAATAATATATGTGTTTCTAACGCAGAAAAATAAGAAAAACAATTTACATTTTTACTTTTTTTTTCTGAATTATTTCCTACGTATTTATGAAAATAGATGAATCTGCATTTTTCAAGAACGTTCTGAATAAGAATGTAGCTAATGTAATAAAATAAAAACTGAGATTTGTCAAAATTTTATTTTATGTAAGTAGTAGTAGGCTGTTATTTTACCGAAGAAATAATTTTTTTTAATAACACAATATACAGCACATGAGATAGTCTTAATTTTTATACAGATGCTAGAAATTCATATTCTCCAAGGCATAAAGATATTATAAGACCATTTAACAACATTGAAAGTACAGTCTCGTCGATCTTATTCGATATTCGTAGATGGATGGAGTTCAGAAAGAGACATAGTGAAGTGTTTTTAGTCACGCCCTATTAATTGTTTTTTTTGTTTACAATAGTTTATTAATTGATGAGGTATTTTTAAAGATAAAGTTGACTTTTAGGTTTTTTAATTAACTAATAGACTGAATTTTTGCCGGTTAACATTATTACTATTATATATATTATTTTATTTCTATAGTTTTAATTTTCTCAATTTTCTTTAAATTTTTCTTTATGTAGTTAAGCCGTGTACTAAAATATTTGTCTAGAAAATAAATATAATATATAGGGTCCAGCAGTCAAATTTGTTAAAGTTAGGTTGGGCAGTATTGAAGGTAGGAACGCAAAATTTGGAAAGAAGGGATGTTATTGCGTTCCACTAGTATGGAGGTTTAGTAGTCATGGAGCAATGGAGCTGTGAGCATCGGACGGAAAGATTTCTACACGGAATACGATATTGTTGTGGGTTCAAAACTTTCATACTACGTTTTCAGCTATGCTGTGGCGGAAGAATAGATCTGTTCAGTTACAACTTTAGAAAGTACTGAAGGCGTGCGTAATGCAATGCACGAATGCATCCGTAGATCTGTGTTGTGAGATGCTCAAGCTTTAAGACTGTTAGACAGAAGTGTTGTCAACTTTTACCTGTACAAGATAAAAAATGATAGTCGGACAGGAGTTGAAGCAACAAGATTTTGATTGGTCTGAAAACAACCCTCGAGAGTTGAATCAGCGCCCGCCGCATAATGAAAGAGGTTCAATTTGGGGTGGAGTGGCTAAATTCTGAGGAAACTGTATTTTAAAGAGGAGCATAACCACATAATAACAGTAAATTCTGCACAGTATATCGCCATACTCTGAGAGTTCCTCGTCGCCAAGACAAATTTATGCCAATAAGATAGGGTAACTACTCACACTTCACACGAATCGATAATGAAACTAAGATTATTCTTCGGGAAGCAGACTACCAATCGATGTGATGTGGTCTAACTTTTCATACTATGACTTTTTCCTATGTGATCACATTACGGGTTTACTTGGACAACCAACCGGATCTCAATGAACCGAAAAAGGGTGGTCGACAGGGTAAGTAAAATACGTGCCGTGCCTCGTCCAGTGAGACTTGAACAATGTGTCGAAAATGGTGGTCGTTATTTAAATGACAATTTTTCACATTGATCAATAAGGTTGATATATAACCCCTTTCCACATTAACTTTTGTAAATTCTGTATACGCATTTCGACAACCAAGTTGTCATCATCAGCAGATAATTTCAAAGTGTCGCACCTGGTAAAACACGGCGAAAAAATTGTACGAAAAAACACGCCGTGTTTTACCAGGTGCGACACTTTGAAATTATCTGCTGATGATGACAACTTGGTTGTCGAAATGCGTATACAGAATTTACAAAAGTTAATGTGGAAAGGGGTTATATATCAACCTTATTGATCAAGTCAATCAACCACAGGCTCCATCAAATTCAACTAATTTTTCACATATAATGTTTCTTTAATAATTCTTTTTTTTTATTGAAAATTTTAAAAAATCAAATTTTCTTGTGTCGAAAATTGTTTGTCATTCTCTATTAAAAATTGTCAATTTTTTCATAAAAATGTTTTATGATGTATGAAAAACGTTATTTGTGTTCTAGTGTTTAAAATTCTGCCGACTAAAAAATTTGTAAAGAGGCAAAGCCTAAACTAAAATAATTAAGTAAATTCAAACTTACTAAATTCATAATCCTCCAATAACTGTTTACTAATGATGGGCGCGGGTGGATATAAACGTAATGCTTCCTTAATAACCATTTCTAAATATTTCATTTCTTGCAGATCTTTGTATGTAGCCTCTCTATTTGTATCATTATTAAATAAGTCTTTAAGTTCATCAAACGCCCTCTCTTGAACATCTGGATGTTTAGACAACAAATAAAAGGTTGCTGCCATTGCAATAGCAGAAGTATCGTGACCCTGAAATAAATCAAATTCAATATTTTTTTTAACTAAAGGTTACATTAACTTACAGCGAACATAAAACCTTCAACAGAATTACTAATTTCTTCATCGGTCATTTCTCCGCGTTTTTCCAGAAGCAAATCTAAGTAAGCTAAACGTTTCTTTCTTTCAGGATCAATTGCTCGCATACCGTTTCCATTTAACGCATTTTGTTTCGCTTCGATAACAGAATTTGTGTATCCTTTCAATATGCGCAGTGCTTCTTCTTCTTTATAATAATCCTTGGTCAAACGAAATATCCAGTCGTGAACTTTAAACGGAGAAAATGATCTCACAGCTATTATTCTCAACATTTCGTGAATGCTATGTACGTATTTTGAGAAGGAATTTGTCTGAGCATTGAGTGGAACACCCATGGCAGTTTCTAAAAATACGAATTTCTAAATATTAGGATGGACATTTCTATACTACGAAGCGAGGAAGCTACAAAGCAGCTGCCATTTTTTGTTGATGGTCGACCTATCAACCTGAACCGGTTTGATTTGTATCTACTACTTAAGCATGCACGTAGTTGATTTTGAGACAACTTGAAATAAATCTGTCCAGTGTAAAATACTATACTTTGAACTGCAGTTATATCAGAAAGAAAGATGCCACTTCTTTTCTGCCAACATTACAATTGTTATATAATTTCTTTGCCTTAATTTACGTTAATTAATATAAATTCGATATTTGCTTGGAAAAATGTATATATTAAAAAGTTAAGATAAATGTTGATGATAAAGAAACATGTGCTTCAAATAATTTCAATCAATTATTAAGAATCAAACACAATTATTACAATAATCAAAATGCTTTCTTTATCAAAAATCTGACCGTAAATACAATGTTTTCTAATCAGTTACTATTCAATTTTAAAATAATTTTATTTTGATTTATTTCTTAAATCATATTTGGAAATAATAATTTAAGATCACGTTTTGCATTCGTACTGTATTTTTTGCAAGTATAAACAAAGAATAGGCGAGATAAAAATTGGAATATTTGGTTTATTTATAGTAATTTAACCTTAAAATTAATATTAGATTAATTATATTTACCAGCAATAATGTCCAAAGCACAAAGATTTACTAATTCATAAATATCTATTTCTTTGTTAACTTTGTTTAATAATATTCCTATAAACGTATTAGTAACTGAATTAAAAGTATGAACGAATTGCTCTAAAACTTGGAAGTGAAAAGCTGGTGTTACTATATTTCTATGGTGTCTCCATTTTTCATCTGAAACATGGTAAGTATCAGTTGTCATCAATATTACGGTTATTATCTTAAACAAACTTACGTTCTGCTGTAAACAATCCCATTCCCAGCCATTTAACAAATAGCCGATATCTTTTGGACTTGATTACTTTCTTACTAGTACATAAATATTCTGTAAGCTTATGATCAGCAACTGTAAAATAGTTGATTGTCGGACCAGGACGAAGAAGTACCATTCCATCGTATTCTTCTAGATAGTTTGTCATCATTTCCATTAAACCTACAAGTCAAATGATAATTTATTTATAAATATATTTATAGGAAATTTTAATTGTTACAGACTCTTAAGAAAAATAATTTTTATAAATTATGAATGTTCAAGGTATTTAAGTCTTTATCTTGTGTATTTTTATTTATCTCTTAAAGTTTTTAACAATATTTAGTTAACTTATAATATTCTCTGAAAAAAGACTGTATTTCAGCCATCAGCTTTTAAGAGAAATGTTAAAAACAATTCAATTATACTGCTTTGAGTTCTATAATAAAATTCCGCTATCTGTTAGATCTTTTAATGCTAACGAATTTAAGAAAAAGCTAATTATTATAGCTATGTATAAAAGTTAAGAAAACCACCGCTAGAATACTCTAGCGCCGAACAACGACATCACTTGTAAGCAAGATAGTTACGATAAAGTCTAGTTGCTAATAGTACAGAAGGCGATTTTAGAAATTAAAAAGAAAGAGTGCTATGAAGTGAGGGAGATAAAAACAGGTTGTATTGTGTACAATAGCGTCTACAAACATCGAGTTGTAAACATAACCTCATAATGACTGTAAAACGATAACTGAATACAGTTATCGTATTACGGTCGTGGTTTACGTTGTTTTATTTGTGTTTACGCTTTCTTCAACACAATCAGCTTTCATGAAAAATAAGTAGGCAACGAATTTAAAATATATATATTTATACTTTAATTGTAAATAGCTTAACTTCTTACATATTTCTTTTAACCTTATATACAATCTACGCATTTGTTTCTATAAATCGAGCATTGAGCATGTTCTTTTAATAAATATAGTAGATTACTGTTGTGAACATCGAAAAATAATTAGCAAAATTTGTACATACATACATATTCTAAATAATTTTGAATTTGCTGCCGATATTATGTTGTGTCTGTAGCTATGATAATTTCGAGAGTAATATTTTTAGTGCGTTTGGTATAATATCTAAAACACTTTTCGCGCATGTTAGATATCATCAGGTTTTAATCAAGCCCTACCAAGCAATATAAAATTTTATGTATTAATGAGTTCAGTAAAAGTGAGTCTGCGACTGTGGTGCAGCTTGCATTTCGCCAAAGGTTTAACATTGAGCCTTCAGTAAGGAAGAGCATTTGTAATTGGAATAAATAATTGGGATAAATAAATAAATATATATATATATATATATATATATATATATATATATAATAAATAATAATAAACTTTTCTGTGTAATTTTAAAAACCCAATCTGACAGCGCGTATTGGTAGCATAACCCAATGAAATTAACCCGTGGAGCGGGTAAAGAGCTTGGACGACCGCTAACAACTGTTTGGTGCATGATGTGGGGCCGATTATTGTACAAACTATACTACCTACAACTAATATAGGCTGTTTGCACCA
The DNA here is from genome assembly GCA_031893035.1 of Dermolepida albohirtum. Lineage (NCBI taxonomy): Eukaryota > Metazoa > Arthropoda > Insecta > Coleoptera > Scarabaeidae > Dermolepida > Dermolepida albohirtum. The sequence continues at coordinate 326,282 of JAVIWB010004060.1, read as the reverse complement.
ACGACAAGATAGGTATGTAGAATTTTGTGACCGTATGGAAGGAAAATCGAAGATGAATTGTTTCTGTTCAGTATTATATTTAGCGATGAAGCGACATTTCACCTAAATGGTCAACAGACGATGTTCGATGGCGGCTACAAAATTCCTGTATAATACTGAAACATGAGAGGGCCAGTCCGCCATATCGCTAACACAGATTTATCGACCTTCCTTTTTCAATGAAAACATAATTATTGCAGTAACAAATCTTAGAATACTGCAAAAGTAGCTTGTTCCTCAAATAAATAAAGATTAGATTTTCCAGCAGGACGGAGATTCCCTTCATTGGCATCTGAATGTTTAACGTTTCCCGAATAAATTTCTACCTCAACGATGGATAAATCGTATGACCAACGAAGACCTGGACTCAGTGACGTGACACACTCTTCATAGAGTATAGTATGAATTCAGCTATCGTCTAGATGTTATTCATGCAACTAAAGCGGGACACATTGAATATTTATAAACATTAATGTGTGTATAAGCGAATGTAACTAACAGAATTCAGGTACAACGCATATAGATACAACACACAAAGATGTAGCCCATAGAAATCAAGTCTATTATTTGAAACATATTTCTTTAATCGGAAATTACTCCTTATTCTCCTTTTGCAATTAATCTGTTAGGCTTCTCTTCCAAGAAAACCTTACGTATCACAAAATGCACTTGCAAATTCGTTTTCTAACAAGGTTACCTTACAGATTAATGTAAGGCCAACCTGCTATAAGTTAAGTCTATGGCACTGACTTCTGTGTTGTTACAAAGTATTATAATAATAAATATCTAAACAGCTGTAATAAAATTAACTGAAAACAGATCTCGAAATAGGTGCAAGAATTTCCCAGGTTAAAGATAGACAAAACAGTCCCTTAGGGAACGGTCACCTCAATTTACAAGTGATCTACTAAGTGGGGACAGAGAGTTACTTAAGATGATTGTGGGCCTACTAACAAGCCATAATAAGTTCAATGAACATATGAATAATATGGACTTGATAAATAAGAATACGTGGCAAAACTGCGCTTTCTCGGAGCTGCTAGGCTGGATAAAATGCTCTAACGAGAAATGAGAACTATAATAAATTTAAAGATCGTATTTCATGGCTGATTATGTAATTTCCTTTTTTCGCCATTTTCTCAAAAATTTTGTAAGGAATATACATAAATTTGTATATTAGTGAGTACTACATACTACTGAACATTACCTATCAGTTATTATAGGAAAGAAATTGTATAATTTAAGAAAATAATCGATGACGTCAGTATAAGACGTCATGAAACAATATACAGGGTGCGGCAGAATGACCTCCCCAATTTGGGAAGCTAATAAAAACCAAACCAAGCAAGATAGAAGAAAAATGTTTATATTTCTGAAAAGTGTACATAAAGCAGTTTTAGATTAGCGTGTTTTAAAAATGACATCAATTAAGTGGCGACCTTCATTGGCGATACATTGATTTAGTCTCTCCCGGTAGTTTTCCATGACCCTGCGCGTCATTTCTGGTGGAATAGCAGCAACTTCTTGGGTTATTGCCTCCCTAAGAGCTTCCAAAGTTTGAGGGCGATGTTGGTATACCTTGGATTTCAAGTAGCCCCAAAGGAAAAATCACATGGGGTCAAATCGGGGGAACGCGGAGGCCACCCAATGTCACCACGCAAGGAGATGAGACGGGCAGGAAACATTTCTCTCAATATTCCAAGGCTACGACGAGATGTGTGGGATGTCGCACCATCTTGTTGAAACCATACATTTTCCTGTCTATCGGAGGTTACCGTTACAGTTACACCGTTCTCTTCAAAGAAGTACGGACCCCACACACCAAACTCAAACACGGCACGCCACACTGTAACGTTAGGACTATGTAGTGGTCGTTGATGAAGTTGCCGAGGGTTATGGTCTGCCCAATATCGGAAATTCTGTTTGTTAACCATGCCTGAAAGGTGAAAATGTGCTTCATCCGTGAAGAGCACAACATTTCTTCGAGGAAAGTTTTGAAGTTCTCGACACAAAGTTGTACGGGCTTTATAATCTCTTTCGTCCAGCTCCTGTGTAGTTGCAATTTTGTAAGGGTGCATTTTCAGTTCTCGGTGCAAAATTCTCCGGACACTTCAATCTGATAATCGTAGGGCAGCTGCATGCTTTCGTGCAGAACGGCGTGGAGATTGACTAACCGAAGCTCTCACAGCAGCCACATTTTCCGGTCCTGTTGAAGTCCGAGGACGTCCAATAGATTTACGTTTTAATGCACTACTTGTTTGTCTAAAGTTTAACACCCAGGTGCGAATTGTTTTTCTATCGGGAACGGGATCATGAGCAGCGAGCGCGAAGCGATTACGAAAAGCACGTTGCGTCGATATCGTCGAACCGCCATTTCTAATAAATTCCTCCACAACAAAAGCGCGGTGTACTCCCGACCATGCCATGATGTGAACTGGAAATTGCATGATTCCACAAATCGGGGAGGTCATTCTGCCGCACCTTGTATTATTATCAAATTATAGTACAAGTTGTTCAATGGAATAAAATTGCAACTAAAGCTTCTACAGCAATGTCTGTTAGATCTTTTAATGCTAACTAATTTAAGAAAAAGCTAATTATTATAGCTATGTATAAGTATTCTACAACAATGGGTTCTTTTATCGAATATGCACAATTGCTCAATAAGTTTATCAATAAATAATAAAAATGCGATTAAAATCTTTTGTAATTAATTAACAAACAATTAAATCAGTGCCGGATTACAGAATATACTTTGATTGTATCTAATTTTTTACATCAGATAACATAGCTTTTTTTATCAAAACCCGAGATCAGCGTGAAATTATTTGTCGTATGTGTAATATTATGTACATCTACATACATCTGTGTATATAATATATGTATATATATTTATGAATATATAGTATGCTGCAATACTGTGATAAAATTTTCCAACAGAAGACCAATATTTAACTGTATTATTAGAAAATTACGTTTAAATAAATATCGTCCGTCCGTCAATGTAATAATACTGTATTGCAATAATAATACGCTAGTTACCAAGTATTACTTAGAATGTAGATTTGATGTTAGCATTTATTCTTATATGATTATGTGTAATACAGTCTAACAGACAATAGCATGAAAATTACTACTGAAACTTAGGAATATTATGTTACATCATTTGTTAAAAAGCTTAATTTGAACAACAATTACATATTATAAATAGAATTTAGTATTAGTACATTCGAAACAATTATAAAATTTTCACAAAATCACATGTACAGAAAAAGACAGAACGTATGATTTTTAGTTTGTTCCTTCAAATAAAATTATATGCAGATATTAAGTGTTAATTAAGTAATTGGTCGCCCGCATATTTCTAAAACAATACAATTCAGGAAAGAATCCCAATTATCCTATATTTGGTGTAACAACACTAAAGTTCTTACATTCATTGTTATTGTTAACTACTGCATCCATTGATTTAATAGCTACTGTCTCCAATACTAATTTGTTTAAGTGATTAAAGATAATGGAAATTTTTCCTGAATTATATTGTTTTAGGGACGTAAATTAAGCCTATCAACAAATAATGTAATGTCCACAGCATTCCTGCATGTCCGTCACAATTTTCCTGCTTTTATCCATTAAATTTTATTATGCCCACTTCTATAGATTTACATTAATTATAATGTTTTAAAATAAAATTTCACGAACAGTATGGAACAAATACTAATCCCATTTTCACAGAACAAAAATACGGCATTCATCATCATTGATGGTAAGCATTAAACTTTTAAATTATATCAGTAAATACTTCGTTAGAGAGTGTTTGATAAATAACTTGTGACATAACATTTATTTGTGACATTATCAAAGAAGATACGACTAATTTGAAATGATGCTAAGGAGCGGATGAAAATATATCACCATGAAAATTTGCACATCTATGAATTACATATACCTTCGTATAAGTGTATCTTGTTCTGATTCGTTATTCGCTTCTTTCTTTAAATACACTTTTATGAAAATAAAGTTAATGAGTTCATTTATGGTCTTTCTAATGGTTCGTTATTGTAAGTGCTTTAAATATATGTATATGTATTAATTGATTTTATTCCAACGACTTGAGCATTTTATTTTCGATGTCGACCCACTATTATGTATCTTACGTCCTTAACGACAAATTATATAATATTATGGTTTCATAGATACATTAAGGTATTTTTTCTCTCCATAAAATACATTAGGACCATTTGACATTACTAATATTTTTACTGATCTCAAAGTGTCTTGAAACATGAAATTTGTTTCTAGTATTATATTGTTATGCTTTCATTTATTGCTAACAGAGTACTATTTTTAGCATAACACACTCTTAGTCGTTAGTTTTCCAAAATTTAGGGCTCTTAAAATTGTGTTTGCGTATTCCACGTAAGATTTATATCTCTAATTTCTGTTATTGTTAAACTTAATTCCTCACTTTATAACGCACTAATGCTTAAAAATTATTTTTTAATTGACATTAATGAGTAGCACTGGTGCATTAAATTCTATTAACTTCTCAATAACATTGATGTAGAATAAATATTACATCCATTATGGTTTTTCAGAAAATTAACCGAAATTTAGCGAATTGTATATCATTGAGCAGACATTTGTTTCAAAAATATTGTAAGACTATTGCTAACGAAATATGTTTGAAAGAAATCAAATATTTATGAATAACTAAAATTCCTAAATATTTAAAATAAAAGCTATCAATAACAAACAGTCCAAATATGTGTAAGTTGTAGAGATTAAAACAGTTTAAAAGGGTATAAGAAAACAAGACTATTTATAAAAATTAAAGATGTATATAACAATGCGTTAACTTCAAGTAAGTTCAGTTTGTTTGTAATTTAATCGTCGTTGATAATCTTAAATTGCAGAAAATTAAAAATGTTATGTTATCTATACATAATGGGCAAACTTCAAGAGCATTTTAGTAAACTTGTTTAAAATTAATTTCGTTTCATATAATATATAGTTTTGGCATTATTTCCATTATAACAAGTCAATTAAAATGACAATTTGCATAAGTCATTTACAAAGAAAAGAGTATCTATAAACATGGACAGACAAAATTAATTCATTTTGATTTTCCTTCAAACACAGACCTGTTATTGAATTATGAATGTAGATACTTGATATTTTTACTTATGCTTAATATTTTTCCACGCTGTGCATTACGAATATCCGGGACGCTCAAACTCTCTGACTATCGCAAAAAAAACATGAGCAAAGTATATCCAAACAATACCACCTCTCAAATTGAAATGAAAGAGGTAATCTGAAAAATTAGACTAGGTGAATTCCATTCATTCGATACCTCCATAGAATCATTGAAGAGATATTTCAACTAAAAACTTGTTGACAACATATTGACGATATCAGGTTTCAAAGTTGAATCTGTGAAATTCTCATTGTTTGAATGAAATTAATAAAGGTGATAGCGTATCATCATGTAGTTCGTTATTAAGCTAACAGCTAACGAATGATATTTTCTTAAAAAACTTAATTTTACATATTACGAAAATATGTGCAATAAAAATATTTAGAAAAAAAGTTAGAAACATCCAAACGAACCTTCTTAAATAAATTTAGAGACAGCCGCACAATATAGGCTTTTCACTATAAAAATAAGAGCACGTAATCAATGACGTTTGTACTAGGTTGCCAGATATATATTTCTAATATATGAGTTAGGTATCAGTTGACTGTTAAGAACAGTAAGTGAGCAAATAATAAAGAAAGTGGTTTATGAAGATAGAATGGAAAATGTCAACCTTGCATTAATAGTTTTCAGCGCTGCGATCGCAATAACAGTAAAAATTCTAGTAATTGCTATTACTTACTTTGTCATATAGTTGAAACGCTTTACAAAAATATTGGTTAATTACTAATGTTAACTGTTAAATAAAAAGATAATTAGTTAACCTAACCTAAATTAATGAAATTTAATATTTTATATTAAATACTAATTAAGAATCTATTAAATACCTTGAGCATAAACTTAACAAAGGATTATTACTTGCATATTTTAAGTAAAATTACTTTAAATATTTTGTTGTTATTCAATAAAAACTTAATTAAACACTAAAGGTACAATTATGAATACTTACCATCTAATTTTTTAAATTTCGATAGATGTCCAAGAATTGGTGCACCGGGTGGTGAAGGTAGTTTAGCAATGAAATCATTGAAACGTTTATTCTTTAAATATCTATATATCAACAACGCTACAATAGCAGAACATACCAAAATAAAAGCACCAGACATTTTACGTAATTAATTTGGTTAATACATCTATTTATAATATATTAAGAACGCCTGAATCTGAGAGCTTCTAAAATCCTTAAAGTAACCTGTTGCCTCATTAAATACCGTTTGCGAAACGGTAAATATTGATAAGAAACAGTGGAGGGGTATTTCAATTGTTAGATAATAATCACTTTTTCCAAAGATTACAAGTTAATTACACAATCGTTATATTTCAATATTATAAAAGATTAGTACGAGTTTTGTTTTTTCTTTCGGACAAACCAATTTTTTTAAAACAAAAAATTAAATTTTATTTATTAAATATAATACATGTTTTTAATCTAATGTATATTTGAATGCAAAATACAGAATGAATATTATTCTTTGAATAATGCTTTCATAACATTTGTTTATCGTTACATCCTTGAGGTCGTACTCAAAACTCGATGCGAAAATGTTAATTATACAAAGAAATTCTCATATGACAATATACTTGATAAGATAATACATATGATGACATATACATTGATAATATGACGTAATAACATAATTTACGTTGGCAGCGTTTTCTTGTACAATTGATTTTTGAGAGACTATTATTGTATGTATGTATGTACAAGGCCTACTAGGAAAGTTTTGCAATACAGCTTTGTTTATTTAATTTTTTCAAAAGTAATTTCCTCTAGACTCAATACACCTATCCATCCTCCGAAACCAATCTTTAAACTAATTGTGCCAAGTTTCACCAGGGAGTAAAGCACATTCGTTGTCCCAAGCCCGCCGAATGTCCTCATCACTGGAAAACCGCCTCCCTTTCAGCTTCATTTTCACATGCGGGAACAGTGCAAAGTTGCAGGAAGCAAGATCTGGACTGTAGGAAGGGTGGAAGTTTCAATCTTGTCGTGGTCAAATACTCGATGCAGGCTTTAGCACGCTGAGCTGGAGCATTATCGTGATGAAGGAACCAGGCGTCCATTCTTGACTTTGGCCGCAGATTCTTCATAGATCCAATGACTTTAGGCAGGCACTGTTCAGTATACCACTTAGCTGTGATTGTTTTCTGTGTGTCCAAAACGACGCGTTCTACAATTCCACTGGATTTGAAAAATACAGCTATCACTTTCTTCTTTACAGACCGGGATTTTCTGACAACTACGGGTGTGTCCTCATCATCAAAGGCCCAAACTTTGTTTCGAGCATTGGTCGGCACATCATAATAGTACAGCCAAGTCTCGTCACTTGTCATGATGTCGTTTACATACCGAGATTGTCCCTTATTAAACTTTTTTAACATCTCCCGGCACCAAGTCGCACGTCGTGTCATCTGCTCTTCAGTCAGCCGATGCGGTACCCAGAGAGAACAAAGTTTCTTCACGTGCAAATGATCATGCAAAATCGAACAAATTGCTGGTGCATTTAGGCCTAAAGTACCCTCTATCTGTTGGTAGGTCACTCGTCTGTCCTCGCCAAGCATTTGGCTCGTTCGTGACCTTCCCGGCCTCTCAGTATCCTCCACAGTTAAATTGCCCCTTTGGAATTCTCTATACTACCTGAATATCGTTGTGCGATGTGGACAAACATCACCTAGTGCAAGAGTCTTTTCTTCAAAGCACTAGTCTATGTTTAAACCACGCACGAAATTATAACGTAAAACTGCCTTTATCTCATTTCGTGATCACGATGCCATCGCAAGCACTTTACACTCTCACTGCTAGTGAATGACTGAGCCCATCGACATGGCGCGGCGGCTACTGTGCACGTATGAACATGTCTCAACATGCAGCAACAAGCAGTTTCCTACGATTCATTGTTGCGTCATATTGCAAAACTTTCCTAGTACCCTTTGTATGTACATATCTGTATCACTCCAAAACATATACTGGAATTATATTCCAAATGATTTCTTTTTTTCTTTACCGATACGTCATTAATTTTTAATATGCTGTTTAGTTTATACTTCCAAGTCAATACAGCTTTAAGAGTTTTTTAAATATGAATTTGTTTATTATCAATGATGATGCTCTTAATTTTAAATAAAAATGTTACCTTACAAAATTTATAACTATAAAAAGAGTTGTACTCAGAATTTTAAAATTTGCGCTTTCAATGGCTCTGTATTAATAATAAAAATCTCCGAAATATTAACATAACTTAATGTTGTTACACAATTTAACTTTCAGGAATTTGTTTGAATTTCACACATAATTTTAACAAAAGAAGTATTTATAATTACAGAAAGCTTATGGTATCACCAATTACCGAAGGAATTGGTTTATTCTCTTTTTAAAAAAATTGTATCCTAAGTCAGCAAAAAGGGTACGTTTACCGGAGTAGTAAACATCTGTGCAAAAGTGATAATTTCATTATTGTCATTGAGCCGGCATAGTAAGTGACTCCTGCCGCCCTAGAATAGAAATTGTCGTAGTTGTTAAATACTCGCAATTAATTTCTACTATGTGCCCCTGAATTTTTGGTGTTCTTTGTTTTAATCTATTTAAATATTTCTGTAATAGTTTTTCTAAAAATGACAATTAATGTGCTTGCAATCAATTTCAGGATAGAGTAAACAATGTAATTGACAATTTGATCTTGCTCTTGAGTCTTTTGATATGTTATATACACTGGGGCGCGAAATCACACTTGATTTTCTATTTCTTCGATATCGATTAATACTCTCCTGCTGAGGATTCTGGAACAAAACCTAATTTTAATGAATTTGTGTGATTTCTAGGATGTTATTTTTCGCATTTTTGACTTCTACAATATTGTTTTTTAATATTTTAGTTATTATATATTGACCTAAATCGTTTTTTGTGAACAAATTTTAAGGGTTTTGCGTATAACTTTTGACCAAATATTAGATCTTCTGAATTTTGTTGATCATTTTTTTTATTGAGCTTTCCTTGTTTTCTTGCATTTTATGCGCAATATGTTTGGTCCCTTCTTTGCAATCTCGAATATATGTAGATATCGTCGTAGTATAAATCTATGGGTTTTCTTATGTTGATGTGTCCATAGAGTAATTCGAATGGTTTGTAAAGTGGTACGCTAATACAGCTAATGTCATTAACTAGATTATATCTTGTAATGTTTTCTAGTTTTTCAGGATGTGGAAATGTCCTAGTATGGTAGATTGTAAACATTTTGAGGAGTGGTGTGATATATTTTTGCTTTAAAAAGTTTGGGAAGTCGTTTAAGTGTAACAATGTTAAACTTTATACCTTTATGCATGATTATTTCTCTGGGAGCCCCGTATATACTAAACTACTACTACTTTCGATTAACTTGTTCACGATTTCTAATGCAGATTGGATACTTGTGTATATTTGGAAAAAGCATCGATTATTGTTAGAAAATGTTTACTATTTATCTAAGTGTATCTTATCGAGTGGTTCATCCACTTTTTTGTAAATTAGAAGTATATTTTGGGTGATCTTCTGTCTTCATTTATTCCTTTATGATTTGTTTTACTACGTGATGTTGCATAATGATTTCCATATTCTCCTTTGCATTTTCTCTTCTTGTACAGCGATATATTCTTGCACATTTCTTGATGTATGGTGTAAACGTAATATATTCCTTGAATCATTTATTACATCAACTAACTCGTGTGATGATTTTCTTTATTTATCGCGACATGGTAGATGTTTCTTTCATTATTGTTTTTATGGGATGTTGATGTCGGGAAAATATGGGTTTCAATAAAGATTTGGTTTTTTGGGTATCCATAGCTAATTCAGTGATAGGTATGTTTACGGTTCGGATGATTGGCTAAGTTTTCCGATATTGTCAGGTGGTTTGTTTATCTTGATATTCTTTCTTACTACGGGATGTGATATTTCTTGAAATGGTTCTAAAGCAGCTAAAATCTCGTCTAGTTCTTTCATAGTAATTTGTGAAAGGGTTTTTATTGCATCTTCATCCTGATGGTGAATTTCGATTCTTGAAAGTGCGTCCACATTTCTTTTGACTGCTCCTGTTTTGTATTCGATGTTATAATTCTATTCGTTTTAGTTTTATTTTCCATCTTTGTAACTTCATATTAGGTTCTTGTAATAATTTATTAATTTAAGCGAAAATTTAAATAATTCCGTTATTTAACTCCAGAGTTCCGATCTCTACACATTGTTTGCCATCGAAATGTTCCATCTTTGCCTACAACCTGATAACAACGCATTATTATATACGCCGTAGGGCGGGAATTAGGAATCATTTTCTAACGATAGTAGGAAATCTTTGTCAGTTTGCGATGTAGATCAAAGAACTATCATTAAATTCTATTTTAGACTCAGCTAAAGTGCTACCAAGACTTAATACTGCAACTATATGGAGATAGTTAAAATTTCATCGCAAACGTGAGAAAATGGGTTAAAAGAGATAGTTGTCTACTTGTAAGATTGTTCGTAATTAATTTATTATTAAGTTATTAATGCTAATCTTTAAAAATGATCAGGGTGGATGAGGTATATTTGGAAACGGTCCAATTTTTTCACATGCACGTGACTTGTATCACAATTTTGGGAACTGAATTATACAACCTCATTTTTGAATCATATAAGGAATTTTTGGTGTGACTCTCTAATCTGGAGGCTTGATTTACATATACTTAGATATCATTGAACTAATTTGTGTGTTTTATTCGCACTAAATTTTTAGAGGCCTAACTCTGGGTCTTAATTCCTTCTATGTCAAACTTACCAAAGATAAATAGGAATTGTGTAAGTGAGCTGTGCATCCTTTATTTTGTCTTAATATACTGCCGTTAGCACAAGTACATAGGGTAACATCTATTGGTTCAGTTAGAGAATAAGTGAATCAATAATACCACTATCGAGGAGGATAGTTAAGATAGTTTTGAGAATTAACTTATTTTTGTAGCATAATTTGACTTTATTTTGATTATATTTTATCTTACAATTCTTGTAAGTTTAGTATGTATATATAGGGTGTATTGTGAATTTACATCACATATTCATTCAGTAAATTTTCTTAGTTTACGTCATAAGATAGGAAATTTTGGGTATAGGTAGTTTAGTTACTTTATTTAGTCAGATATTGCGTTCTAGAGAATTTAAAATATTACACAGGCGGAAAAAATTTAAAGGAAGCAATTTTGAATTAAGGGTCATTGTGACAACTTCATGCGAGGCATGTATACGTATATTTGGGGATAACTAAGTTTCTCTATTTCTTTTATATCCATATATAAATATATATATTTTTATATACGAGGGATGTTTCCAAAGTTCTGGGAATTACATATAATTTTTATAATTTTGTTAATTTTCGTCAATATTACAATTATTAATTGTCTGTATCGTAAATAAATCAGGTTTGGTTACTGTGATGATTGCGGAATTTCTTTCCTCTGATTACTGACAACTTTATTTCTTATCTATTTTTTATTATTTTTTTAAAGGAAACTCCTTTGAACGATAGTTGTGTAACTGAACGTATTTTGTTGTTTGTTCAGTATTAGAAACGTCCCTTAGGGAAGACAATACTATAGTGTATGTAAAGGGAACCTAACTTTCTGATATTTTGAGATAGTTTTTATGCCCTGGATAACAGGCAAAGAATTGTTTAAGGTGAGTACCGGCGTTTTAATTCACAATTAATTACAGTTGATAGTGGCGTAATAGCTGATGGTATCCTTCATATGATACATATTTTATGATTAGAATCAATTATCATGAGTATATGGAGTACAATAGTAGGAAATGATATCGAGAGAAAGATGTTTTGGTGTATATTTACACTACCTACAAGAGAACGCAGGTAAGTGTCGCTCCTTAATTTAAATGGAGCTTTATTAATTTGTAGACCGATCTAGTGTAAGAGAGATGGTAATTTTCTTAGCTGCCCAATCGCATATTAGTGGGGTGTAAACTGCCCCAAGCTCAACACTACACTTTTCGTTTGACTCAATAACTCAAAAACTGTAAGAAATATTGAAAATAAGTTAGATGATGAGAGAGATGGTAATTTTCTTAGCTGCCCAATCGCATATTAGTGGGGTGTAAACTGCCCCAAGCTCAACACTACACTTTTCGTTTGACTCAATAACTCAAAAACTGTAAGAAATATTGAAAATAAGTTAATAAGATTTAAAAAAAATTAATACCGATAAAAAAGTACCTGGAGAGCTAATCTGTAGTTTCATTGTTCTTCACCACGATCAATATCCATGACATTAAAAAGTTTCTTAAGAAAGCCTTATTCGCATAAATCTTCACGTGTAGATAGCATGAGTCCTATATAATTTAAATTAAATCCAGCAGTTTAGAGTTTATTGACGACAATTATACATTATGTATTTCACCGTTTTATTGCTTAAAAGTAGTTGTTGAAGTCATGAGAATCAAGATTGTTAATGTTCTGAATTTGTTATGTACGACATTCGTTGCTGCAAACATCGCTGATACACCAATTACACGTGAAGAACAATAATTATATGGTGTCTTAAGGTATATCATCGTACGAGCTCAAGAGCAGTCTTCGTTTTCCTTTAAAACAGATATAGCACTGGAATTTGAAGACTTGGCTGGTCCACATGATCCGAAATTCGTTAAACTAAGTAGTTGTGGAGTACGATGATTTTCATGAAATAATTCAACAATTTGAACGCGTTGTTGTTCCGTGTACGAAGCCATTTTTATAAATGTCATACATCACACTTTTTAAATGCCCGCATACGCAGACAAATTCAGTGCGCCATCTATATTTTATTTATTCTTAAAAAAAACGCGCAATTTGAAACACCCTTTAGTTATGTTACTTATATGCTTAGAAAGGCTAAGGTGCGAGTTGAACAAAACTCCAAGATCTTTGAAGTTCTGTACTCTAGGTAATGTAGATTGACGAATATTATAGTCATAGTGAAACGGAGTGTCACTTCTGCTTAAAGAGAGAACAGCACATTTGTTGATGTTTAGCTGAACCTGATTACGGGGACACCATTCGTTAATAATGCACATATTTGTTTGAAGCTTAGTGCTATCCTCAGGTGAATTAATACTGCTAAAGATTTCTAAATCGTCGGCATAAGCTAACATTCTGCAGTCAAGATGTTCCAGGAGATCGGTAAAATAGATATTGATTAAAAGGGGTCCCAAATGGGGACCCTGTGGGACTCCAGAGAAAATAACGAAGAAATTAGATGAGAACTCATCGCGTTCTGTGCGCTATAATTATAATGAACATAACCGGAACGAATTTACAGATAGAGAAAAAACTAATTGGTAATATTCGGAGCAAAGCCAAAAGATGTTAACTTGGAAATCAAAATACCATGGTTTACAGTATCGAAAACTTTGCTGAAGTTCGTGTATATTACATCAACTTGTAGACGTTTATCAAGTTGTTTCCCGATAAATCGAGTAATCTCGATTAGATTGGTAACAGTAGATCTGCCGGGAATAAATCCATGTTGCCTAATAGATAAGAAGGGCTTAACACAACTAAATAATTTGTCATAGAGTTCGAATGTTTTGGCAAATTCGACAAGATACTGATCGGTGTATAGTTATTACTGTGTGAGCGCTCCCCTTTCTTAAACACATGTCTTTAATCCTGCTTATTTTCTAACCCTCTGGGAAAGTTGACCTTGGAACGCATAAATTGAAAATAACAGTAAGAGACCCGCAGAATTCCTTGGCGCAGTCCCTGACAAAAAACTAGGCAATCCATCATGTCCATAAGTAGTAGATGAATCAAGTTTCTTGATAGTTGCCAAAACTTCCTCAGTTGTAATGTGGCCAAAGTGTTGAGCACCCTGGTTAACATCTACGTGGTCAAAGTTGGTGTCAGAAGATCTTCTACCGTACGAACTGGAAAACAAGCCGTCAAAACATTCTAATTCGGATGCTTCCTCCACAAGTGTACCATTCAAAGATAAACAGCCCGGTATCCTACTGGCACCTCGCTTAGAATTAACAAATCGCCAGAAATTATTCGGATGTAGAGCAATGCTGTCCTAACTTTCGCTTCAATTATAGCACGAAGTCGTGAGAATTCATTTCGATCAGTTGTAGCTTTGGTACGTCATTTATATTTGTTGAAGTAATGCTATTATAATTAAGGAGCTTTTTAACGTCATTATTAAACCAGGAAAGACAATAGCGAGGGTATTTTTTTCTAAAAGAGACTGTATGTATGTGTTTCAAAAGGTAATGTGAAATAATTCATATGTTAAATAAAATGTTGATTGAATTGTAGATTTTCCTTGTGCTTTTTATAAATATGTAAGAGAAACGTTGCTAAAATTTGTACATAAACATAACTTTTACAGTTCCAATCTTTAACTTATAATCAATTGTCATCATCATCATCATAAAAGGATACACAAAGTACACCAAAATGCGGTATGTGTGGCAAACCTGCACGATTCGTGTGCATAATGTAAGCAATTCCTCAGTTTTTTTTATATTTCTACACGAAGTACCATTATTCTAGTAACGTAGATTGTTCTACATTCTTCACATTTTATCACTACTACAACACATAGTATATTACAACACAAAATGTATATGTATGTTAGAAGCATCGTAAAGAATTTCTTAACTTACAAATGTCGTCTAAATTACAGATTGGCGCACCAATCTGTTCATTTCTATTAAATGTTCTGAAAGATACTAGCAGACTTTTGCGTAAATGTAATATATGTCTACTATATAAAAATAAGTCGGGTTTTCCTTCCTGACGCTATAACTCCAGAACGCTTGAACCGATTTCCACGGTTTTGCATTCGTTGGAAAGGTCTCGGGCTCCGTGAGGTTTATAGCAAAGAAAATTCAGGAAAAATTTCAACAGAAAAGCGGGAAAATCATTTTTCACATACAGCGCCATCACTCATTGTTCTCTGCTCAGTTAATTTCATGTGACAAACCGGTATTGTGTTCACTGTGAAATTGTGAAAAAAAAGTAAAAAAAATAAGTTATTCGTTTCCTAACATTTCAATTGGAAACCATCAAATCAATCACGTGTATTGTGCAAATTTTTATTCAATTTCAACAGCAGGCACTTGTCTTTAAGGTGGTAAGTTGAACTGTGTAAATTATGTGGATCGTGCATTTGAGGTTAAATTCACCACTCTGTCCATAGTCCAAAATGCCTAGAGGACGACGTGCGAACATCGGCCGCCGCACAAGACATGCAATCCAGCAACAAGTGTATTCACAGAACTTAAGCGAAGAAAGACAAAATATAATAAGAGAAAATGCCCGATTGAGACAACGCGTGAGCACACGAAGATCATTGGCATCATACAATCGCTTGGCATTCCAATATCATCCCACTGCGAACTACAGTGATGATGAAAATTTAGATATTGGACCAATGACGACTATATGCCGATATTGCAATGCGTTAAAGTTCAAAAGAGAAACGGCTGGATTGTGCTGCGCAGTGGAAAAGTCAAACTGGATCCATTACTTACACCACCACAGCCACTGAAACCATTGTTCGATGGAAGTGATCCCGATTCCAGCCATTTTCTTCAACACTTCCTTGAATACAATAACTGCTTTCATGAAAAACTAATATTTTAATGTATTTACATATTATAGATAATATGACATCTAATAAATTATTTATATGTACATATTATTACAATATATTCATACGAAAAAACCACAATTTATTAGGATTTTTTAAAGTATGTTTCAACATTTGTTTGCTTCACATTTTTTAGCTTCGATTTAAAAACTGCAGGTTCACATGTAAGTAAAATTTTAGAAACATCCATATAAATGTCACCATTGTTATTGCACAATAAATAATTTTGTATGTCTGTTAATTTTGCACACACTTCACTCATACTAGATAAACTAGATTTTGGAGTTTCACATTCGTTCAGGTCACTATTATCAGAGTTATGTTCTTCATCATTATTGCACAAATCTTCAACAACTTCTGGAATACTGAAGTTAAGGCTCTCTGTAGGCACATGACGATCAATAGAAGCATATTCATCTAAATCCATCAAAAATTCGTTACGAACTGCAGGATATAGCTGGGCAAGGGGTATTTCGTCTTCTTCATCAAACATTGTGTCCTCCTGGATAACATCAGAGAATCCGGCCTTGGAAAAACATTTTTTAACTGCAGCAGGAGATACCTTTTTCCAAGCAGCTGTAATCCATACAAGTGCATTAGCTAAATTTATGTTTTTTTACAAAAATTTCAAAATCACATTCATTGTCAATAAACGTTAGAAGCTTTTTAATCAAAAAATTTCGGTAAATCAATTTGAAATTCTGAACTATTCCTTGATCCAAGGGCTGACAATACGAGGTGATGTTTGGCGGCAGGAAGACTAGTTTAACATTTTCTAATGGAACTTTAGAATGTGAAGTGGCATTATCCAAGAAAAGAAGCACTTTTCTATTTTGTTTTTTCATTTTATTGTCAAATTTATGCAGCCATCTTGTCATAATTTCCGTTGTCATCCATGCCTTTTTGTTAGAAACCCATTCTAAGGGTAATTTGTCCACATGACTACCCTTAAAACAGCGAGGATTTTTACTTTTTCCAATTATTAATGGATCTTTCTTCTCACCTTTCATATTTGCACATAGTAAAACAGTCAAACGTTGTTTTGCTGCCTTCTTCCCTGCACAATTCTCACTTTTTAATGCAAATGTCTTATTTGGCATAGCGCGGTAATAAAGACCTGTTTCGTCGGTATTAAACACATCTCGAGGAGAATAAATTATTAAAATCAAGGGTAACTTGGTTTTCCAGTCTTTGATATCGTCCAAATTAACCTCTGCGGAATCACCACAAATTGATTTAAAAGTTATACTGTGTCGCCGACAGAAACTTTCCAACCATCCATTAAATGCTGCGAAATTTTCCATCTTTAAACTGCTTGCTGTCTCCAGTGCTTTTTGTTTAAGTAGCGGCCCAGATATTGGAATTGCTTTATTTCTGGCTTTGCAAAACCAATTGTAGACGACTTGATCCACTGCCAATCCTTCCGACTTCGGAAATTTTCGTTTTAGCTCCATGTTAACACCTTCCTCGACCATCTTTTTTAATTCACCTTTATTTTTCATAATATCGTTAATTTGTGTTTTTCAAACCCCATATTTTTCGGCCAACTTTCGCGAACTTAACTTTTCACTTTCCGCGATTATATTTATTTTGTCTTTTAGCGACAAACGTTTTCTTTTTTGCGACATACTTAATTAAGAACCTTTCGAATACGGAGACAACTTTAAAGTGAATTGTTTCCTTTAGAATAATAAAGTTTAAATCGAAAAGGGTGAATTACTACCAGGTAATAGGAAACCCCGGGAAACCCTGACAATTTGTATTAGGTATTTCCGTCAATAAAGATATAATGTCATAAATAGTCCGGCCGACATTGGCAGATAAATTTCTATGAAAATAGGTCGTAAAAGTTTGGGTTATTTGGCCGCGGCCGTTTTACAAAGGTGGCCGTAATTAACGGGTATTTGTGTATGGGAATTTCCTTATAGTCGATTCGGGGAAAACTCAGGTGGCCGCTTTAGCCAGGTGGCCGTTAACACAGGTTTTACTGTATATCGGGTGTCCGATATATGGAAGATAGATGTGCACGAGCCCCCATGTGTAGCATCATCAATGCTTTCATTGCAGTTTCAATATTCGAGTATTTAAATAACTCCTGCTCATTAGAATAATGTCCCTTGCGAATACACTACTATAGTCTGAATTTTTGCACATCATCTAACTTTCAATTAGATACCAGATTCATCTGTTTGGCGACTGGAGATGCTTAGGTCGTTCAAGATAGCCAAAGATTCAGATATGACAAACTGATATTTTGCAAGTCATCTATCGCATTCCCTAACGCTGCATAATTCTTGTGTAAAATACTTCAATCTATAAAATACTAAATTTTGTTTTGGAGATTTAAGAAAAACGCCTTTTATTTGAGAAGTTAAATCATTTATCTCTGGAGAATCACTTTTAACAGTTTCTACTATAAGGCATAAAGTAAGAAGCTTACACGTTACATGTGTTAAACTATATTTATCGTTAAGAGAGCGACCTGTACATAACATGGTAGCGCCATCATCAGTAATTAACTTGCTTATAAAAATATTGTTTTCAATTTTATCGTTCAAAGAGCATATATAATTTTGTTATATTGCTGTTCTCGTGTATATCGTAATAATGTCAGAAGATTGTGATAGTGCTACAATTAGTAGAAAATGTCATGTAAGGAAGTTCATCAAAGAATTTCCAGACTAAAGGTACGATGGTGCACGAATAATATGTACAGTCCAACATAAATATGTGTTCTTCCGGAACAATTTTGCGTGCGAAAAACACATTAAAGTTGCACAACATATGTAGATATTTAAAAGATGTCGTAAATGTTTATAATGACTTTCTTTTTAATTTAATTTTTATATTATTTGTAATTTAACATTTTCTTATTGGTTAAAAAATAATTTCGGAAATTCTGGGTTTCATAATTTCCCAAATAGAAATTACCATCTTGAGCAACATTATAAAATCATCTAAAACTGAAAACAATATTCTCAACAGGTCTAGTATTAATGTTAATAACTGATTAAGCTACAATCATGTTACGCTCTCTTAAAAATAATTCTAGTATCTTTAAAAAAGATGACCCCAACTCAAATTCATCAAGACTTGATGGATATATTACGGGAATCTGCAGTATCATATGACATAATTAAAAGTTGGTGTCGTGAGTTTAAATGTGGTAAACAGTCTTGTACAGACGAACATGCAGGTGGAGCGCCTATAATCGTCACTACCCAAGAAAATGTTAAAAAGGCTCATGATCTCGTGCAGCAAAGACCGACATGTGACTATTAGACAACCAGTTGAAGGACTAACTGTACATGTATAAATTGTCTGCGAAATGGGTACCACGAATGTTAACAGATACACACAAGGAAACTCGATATGTTGTCTTTTAACGCGGTATAGACACGACAAAGAAAATTTTCTTGCAAGATTTGTGACGATAGATGTGTCCTAGATTCATTATTATGATGTAGAGCCCAATACAGAGTAAGGAAAAAGGCGTAATTTTAGTAGATTTTCTGCAGAAAAGAGCTACAATTACAGGTGCTTATTATGCCAACTTAATTTCCAAACTACGTGACGCGATAATATAAAAACGTCGGGGGAAGTTGCGCAAAGGTGCATCACGATAATGCACCCAGTCATGAGTCCGCAATTCCAAAAGCTGCAATAGCTCAGGCAGGCTTTGAATTAGTTGACCACCTGCCATATTCGCCAGATTTGGCCCCCAGCGATTACCAACGGTTTTCAAAACTTAAGGAACACTTGCGTGGTAAACGATTTCCATCAAATAATGATGTGATATATGCGGTAAATCAGTGGTTTACAAAAGCTGAATAATTTTTTTCCGGGAAGTCAGAAATGCTAGAAAATCGATGGGAAAAATGTGTCAACCTTAATGGAGACTATGTAGAAAAATAAAAGTAAAATATTTACAAGTTTTTTATTGTGAGTGGGCCAGGTATGGAGCAAGGATCCACCCTCGTACATGTAACGTGTAAGCTTCATGCTTTAAGTGCACTAAAAACTATTAAAAGCTGTTATCTAGAGGTAAATGGCTTAATTGCTCGAGAAAAAATCTTTTTTTTAAATCTTCTAAACGAATTCAAGAATTTAACAGTATCATAGCCACGGCCAATTCTTACATGTTGAGGAACATGCTCACTGGCAGCGTTATTATTGTAAATATTATAAACAAATAAAGATTTTTATCTTACAATTTAATACAAAAAAAAGCCGAAGCTCTTAAAGAAGGCCAGAAAAAATTGATGATGCTCAAGTATTCATAAATTTACAAACTACTCACAATTAGAATACTTGATCCAATAGGCAAACTAAAAAATCTTTCACTGTAGTTAGCAGAGTCACTGGAAATACTAGACGATATACACTCATAGTGGTAGGTCTTAAGTAAAACGAGAAAAATCATTTTAAACAAAGATTCGGACTTTTTCGAATTAAGACAAATATGTAATGAAAGTGATGGTGCCTTTCCAGATTCCTTACATAACTTCAAAAATTAATGTAAACATACCAATATTAGGCCTAGATGTGGAACGATCGTTTTCTTTGTACTCGTATAAGAAAATTTTTCAGTTCAACGTACATCGCCGAGTGAAACTTTATTGAAAACACACCAGATGCTACATATATATATAACCGAGTTAATTGAGTTGATGATGTTATGCAAAAGAGTAAGTGTTTAACAATTTTTTGTATATTATTAAAATTTACTGGCGTCTAACGTCTCATTACTGTTTATTGAGCGTACCAAAGGACCGTTTGGTTAATTAAATAACAAGAATTTGCTCTACCAATATATGAGATTCAGATATTCATTAGTTATTTAATCTACATAAACAGTTATTACTCTACAGTACACAGAAATGCATATGTATTTTACCAGATTTAGGCCCAAGTTATTATGTACAAAGTGTTACTTATTATTTACATACTACGATGCCGACAGCTATTGTGTCCTGCCCGACTTGACAGTTCTATTCATTTTAAGGATATGTATAAGAACTATACAAACAATTAATCTGTTTTAAAATTATTTTGTTAAATGACTATTTCATTATTCATATTATTAGTCTAATACGATAATTAGAGTTTATCATTATTATAATATGAATAAAATTTTTGCTCTTGAAACTATTTTCACAGTATGAGAATAAGCCGGTTCTATTTCATCCACAGTATAAAAAAGGCGATTGCATAACACAAATTCTCTAAAATATGAAAACGTTTAATACTACATTTCTAAATTTATCGTTCTTAGCATCTTCTTCTGGGTTTCAGGGCTGGAACCGCGTCACTGGTATAACAGCCGACGTTTCGTACCCACTCGTATGGGACATCTTCAGGGCTCAATTACTGCTATTGTTTGTTACACTGAAACGTCGGCAGTTATACTAGTGACGCGGTTCTAACCCGGAAGCCCAGAAGATAATATGGATCACGACCGCGGAAGTCTACGTAGCAGATTATTGTTCTTAACTTCTAGCATTACTTGAGTCATTCTGTTAATTAATTTTTTGTCAAATTTCAGGAGACGTTATAATTATTTGAAAATGGAAACATTTTTCGATATAAACTGACAACGTGTACCATAATATATAAAATCGTTGCATCATTTTATCGTAATCTGTTATAGAGATAACTTAACGTTTTGTTAGGTTTTGCTTTTCATTCAAATTTTATTCCAATATTTTGGACATGATTATGTTTTTGTGCATATTGTCAGGTGTGATTTGTGAATTTTTCAGATTATCAAGTGTTTCAGGGTTTTTCGAGAATTAATCTTCCGAACATAGTGCACGCATATTTGATTGTGTATTAAATTGATCTGGATTATTAGAGATTCTGTTGCCTAGAATATTTAATAGCGGATTTATTGGCAATTTGGAAGAATTGCTATTTCTACCATTCGAAGGGTGCTAGGAACTAATAATAATAATAATAATAATAATAATAATAATAATAATGATCTTTATTTCCAACAAGCTAGTCGTCCAATAACAGGAAAATACAAAATCATAAAACTGAGTTTGGACGTGTGTGCATAGATATCATATAATAAAAATAAATGCTAAATCAAAGTAAAGTAGATAAGTAAAGCAACTGAAACAAACATTATTACAAATACATATATAGTATGCATGCTAGGCAAACAAGTCAACAAATTCATTAGCACGTCTGCTCAAAACGTAGATCGCCCTCATTCTTAGAGCATTAGTCCGCGCCCTTGGCGTCACAAAGGACACATTGCACCTAGAGTTCAGACGGGGCACTAAAAAACACAAACGTTGTACTAGTGAAGGACAGTCAACACTGTTACCGAGTAAGTCACGCAACATCCTACCACAAAGTTCCGTCCTCATGACATGCAACGAGGAAATATTATGCTCAATAAGCAACTCCCCCTGCTACACATCCCTCATCGGATAAGCACCACTAATCTTGAAGGTAAGGAATTTGAGAAAGTTTCGATGAACACGCTCCAACTTCAAGCACTCACAAGGATATATCGGCGACCAGACTAGTGACACATAATCCAGTTTGCTCATAACATAAGTGTAGTATATGGTCTTCAGTACAAATGGGTCACAGAAATATTTGGAGATGCGGAATACAAACCCCAGCGATTTGCAGGCACATTCACAATTTTGGTTTATAGCACCAGTTCGTTGTAGTTTTCTCGTAATTTGATTTCCTTGGTGGCATACGTAATTCGTAATTTCACACGAGGGTAATAGCGGGGGGAGGGGGTGCAAATTTAAATGCGTATATACAATGGGAAAGTTTTGCAATATGACGCAACAATGAATCGTAGGAAGCTGCTTGTTGCTGCATGTTGAAACACGTTCATACGTGCATAGTAGTCGCCGCGCCATGTCGTTTGCGTCGCATTTTTCTTTATTAGGCTCATTTGAAACTGGAAGAAGATGAGCATTTTTATCAGAGAATTGTGTTTAGTGATGAAGCTCGTTTCTGGTTAAACGGCTACGTCAATAAGCAAAATTGCCGTATTTGGAGTGAAGGCAATCCTCAAGCCGTTAACGAATCACTAGTACATCCATTAAAGTTGACTGTTTGGTGCGGTTTATACGTTGGCGGCATCATCGGTCCTTATTTCTTTCGAAATGACGAAGGAGCTGCCGTTACGGTGAATGGCGAGCGCTATCGAGCCATGCTGACTGAATTTTTGTTTCCAAAAATTAATCACCTAAACATCGACTACATTTGGTTCCAACAAGACGTCGCAACTTGCCATACAGCGCGCTTAACAATCTATTTATTACCAAAACAATTTGGTGACCACTTTATTTCCAGAAGTGGTCCTGTTTACTGGTCCCCTTGTTCGTGCGATTTAACGCCTCTGGATGGATACGGCCAGATTTATTAGAAAAAGTAGTCAAAAATTGGACTGATAGAACGGACGATGTAACTCGTAGCCGTGGCGGACATATGCCGGAAATCGTATTTAAAAAATAAATGCCATGAAATTGTCTACCAGATTGTAATAAAAAAATTTAATTCCAACAATATTTCTGTCTTGTATTATCATTTTAACTTCTCAAGCTCTTAAAAAAACACCCGAAAGAAAAATATACGATGATAGCTTCTCTGTTTTGATAATAAATCGTAGATTTTAATTTCCAATTATGAACTTATTTGTATAAAACTTTACCTGACAAAAAAGCTTGCTAAACTGACTCTTTTACGTGCAATCTTTGTAATTAAATACAATTAAATATTACGACTATTGAAAGCTTTCATTTTAAACCAGTAATTATTTAATATTCAGGTTTTATTTTAATAGTAGTTAATTCTGGACAAGCGTCTTGTTTTAGTTTACTACATTTATAGAAGAAATAAATTAATTCTCTCCGCATACATATTACATATATATACATGGATATTGTGTGTTTTAAAATCGTTCTAAATTTACGGCTTTTAGATAGACGATGCGAGCAATGGTTGCTAGATCGTTAAATCGATAGGCCATAA
This sequence comes from Dermolepida albohirtum, assembly GCA_031893035.1. Lineage (NCBI taxonomy): Eukaryota > Metazoa > Arthropoda > Insecta > Coleoptera > Scarabaeidae > Dermolepida > Dermolepida albohirtum. Next base: position 302,392 of record JAVIWB010004060.1, on the reverse strand, counting down.
TATATTTATTTTAACTATTACATCCTGTATGCTTTATCAGTTACTTGATAATAATTGTTTAAATTTATATCACATCAGTGATAGTAAATTAATTCTTTAAATTTAATATCCTCACTAACGAAAATATACAGATTATAAAATTCACGTCCTAACACCGATTCCCTGAATAAAATTTCCAAAATAACATTAAACCGCTCATAAAAGTTTTCAAAATTTATCATTTATACGTGTTGACATGGAACTGTAATACTTCGAGGTTATAAAAATAAATTTATAACGTGACAATAAATGCGTTTCCTTAGAAGCATGCATCATATACAGAGTGTTTAAAAACTACATGCCTAATATTAAATAAAATAACAAAAGTAATTGAAAATAATAACGATTTTAATATAGGGTGTTTCGATAAAAATTGATTGTCTTATTATTACAATAAAATGAAAATAATTACCAATATTTTGCATTCTTTTCATTTATTATGATATTGACACATTATGTTTGAAAATAACATAATTCAGTTAGCTATATTTTTCATGACTTTCACACGTAAGACTGGCTGGATTTTGCTGACACGTCGTATATTATATTATATCAGAAATCGTTACAGACTTCTATCGTAGCATATACTTTGATGCTAACTTAATATCAATGAATGAACTCCATAAGTGCTAAATTGTATATTTGAGGTCAGTGTTGTAAAATGAGAAATAGCGCAAGCAGAATACATAATTTCGTGTTTCGCCCGCAGTATGGCAAATGGGGTCATCCTGTTGAAACCACATGCTGTCAGTATTAATTTCATTTAATTCAGACTGCAAAAAATTTATTAGCATGTCACGACAACGAATGTCATTGTTAAGTATCTAATTATATTTTATACTTGACCTTATCAGTTTAGAGCTAGTCATTTTGCAAATCTATTTTAAATACAAACAACTGTTCGATTCAGCTAATTTATTTTACAAATAGAATACAACTCTGATGAAGATAAAAAACAATGACTTTCCGGTAAACCTGGTAGATACAATATACTAAATAAACCTTAGATAGCCATATCTTTAGGTTTATTCTTTTTTTTAATTACATTTGTTACAATAAAGAAAATCTAGAAATTATGAAGGTGGTTCTAATATTCCGGTAGGGGACTGTATGTACTGTGTAATTAACTGTCCTGTTTTATACAAATAGATTATTTTTGTTCTGCAAATAGTTATTCTGTTGGGAAAAAAGTTATTATTATTGCTACATTAGAATATATTTACACATAATTATCCGAAACGATGAATAAATAAATACGAAGAGAAGAATTTGGAAAATAAATTGATGCAATATATTATATAATGGCCTTACTTATTATGAACGTTGTACACTTGAAGCGTCTTTATTAATTTATTGATTGCATTCGTAATACACCTCGTAAAAATACCACAAAAGTTCTTGTGCAACTCATTTTACAAGTGCTTAAGTTCATGTTTCAATAGCTAATTTTTTGTTAGCGTACTAAAATTATTTAAGTTCATAAATTACTTTTAGCGGTTTGCAGTTTTACATTTTTAATTGCTTTCTGTGAAATGAATTAATGAATTATTGTTATTATAATAATTATTATAAATACGTAATTATGTAACTAAAGTAATGACTTCTTTATTCAAACTTTTATAATGTAATTATGATTATACTTACATATACATGTGTATATATATGTTTATGTGTGTGTGTGTGTGTGTGTGTATGTATAAACTTTATATCTGCACAATGGTGCTTTTACATCCTAAACAACTGCACAGCGAAACTCGGAAGAAAATTGTATTGTTAACACCCGCTAAAGTCTACAAGTTTAATCATTTATAAAATGTTTTATTTTGTGCATGAGTCTCCAGGGACAGATACGTCACTTGTGTGCACGGTTGCTGTATGATACATTTATCTTGTCTCGTCCTGTCATTCTGAGTACGTATGATCATCAGCACGTTGTTTTTCGCATTCAAGATAGGGTTTAATTAGGCTTAGTTTAACGTAGGACCTGTAAAACTAATAAATTAATTCGTTTGTTGATTAATATATTAATGGGTAACCTACATTATCAAATGCTTTTAAAAAATTTAAATATCGTTTTTTAATTAGTGTAAAAAATTTCATATAATAAAAGTAGTACAAAAAATACAAATTTTTCTTTCCAATGAATGAATGACACAGCGTAGCTATAAATATTATACAAAATACTGGGAATGATGTTTAAATAAAACACACGTCCGTAAAATATGGTAAATAAACTTTTAAACGATTTTAGCTTATTCGAAGTGTTCATCTACTGCATTCACATAGTTACAAAACCACCGGGGCCATTTGTCTAGAAATCTACATTGATTATAAAGATATATTTGCTGTAATTCCAAGAATAGCTTATTTTAAAGACTAATTATATCTTTGAGAACATCCCATAATCAATAGTCGAGAGAATACCAGACGGCCAATCGAAAGCCATAATAAACTCAAGAATATTGTTTATTATCGTTTTAGCATTGCAATATAGAATCCGAATTTTGTTAAACGTCCATCTCCTTCCTTTAGGCAGTCAGTTAGGCTTCATCGCACTTATATATATATATATATATATATAACTTATATATATATATATATATATATATATATAAAAACAGTCATGAGGTCTTGCCATGAACTACCATCAATCACCCCGAAAATCAATATTCGTGCACAGAAAGATGTGCTTTCTTGCTGGTAGGATTGGATAAGCAATGTTTATTATAAGCTGTTGCCGCGTAACCAAATAATCAACTCTAACTACCTAGATAATTTAAAGCAAGTGATTAAATAGAAACGCCCAGAATTAGCCATTCGTAAAGAAGTCTTCCACCAGTACGACCCTAGACCACACACATCTATGATCACCCAACAAAAAATATCAGAGTTTGGTTGGGATGTCTTGCCTCATCGACCGTATAGTTGTCAGACTACCATCTGTTTTGCTCCTTGCAAAATTTATTGAATGGAAAGTCATTTGATTCTCTGGAAGATTGCAAACAGTATCTGGAGAAGTTTTTTAGCTCTAAGTTAGAGACTTTTTATGAGAGTGGGATAATGAAACTTTCAAAAAGATGCCATACTGTTATTAAACAAAATGAAGAATATATTATTTAATAAACCATATTGCTATTATAGAAATCTTTATTTTTAATCTGTCTTAAAAGTTAACGGAGACATTTTGAACGAACCAATACGTGGGATGTCTTCTAAGTATTGCATAGTGGGACATAGAGGGCGCCACTAATCAAACGTCAGTACCAAAAAATAACATATATATTTAGCTAACCTAAACACTCAGCTTCAGTGAGATATGTGCTACAACGAACTGTCAAAATTAATAAGCTAGTTGAAAAATGGAATTAAACCGAGAACATTTTCGCGGAATAATTTTTTATAATTTTTGAAGACAATTATCTCAACGAGAATATCTCGCTGCCTTTGGCAATGAACCCCACATCAGTCAACAATTTCTCGTTCGTATGGAACGTATGTAGATGGATTAGTTTTAGCCACCATCCAAGAGCAGGGTCACCAAATCGACAGTCACTCAGGAAACCGTCGATGTTGTGTCATCAACGAAGGTCGACATTTGACATATCGCCAGATTGAAGCAATATTGGGGATTTCAATGCCCTCAATTCAAAAAATTTTGCGTCAAGAATGTGTGTAAAAAATTAGTTTCCCGTTGGATATCGCATCTGATGACCGAAGAACAGAAAGTAGCTAGGATGAATTGGTGTCAAAACTCCAGATCGCTTCAACGCTGGAAACTCTGGAAACGTGTATAACATTGTCAGTGGTGATGAATCTTGAATTTACTCATACATACATGCCAGAAAGTAAACCCCAGTCGTCTGTTTTGGTGTTCCAAGGTGAAGAAGGGCCGACAAAAGTAGCCAAAAAGAGGATGCAAGTCATGTAGCAAGAATTTGTCCACATGACCAAAGAACTATTACTGCTGATTGGTATTTAATCATTTGTTTGCGGCAAGTCATCGCTGAACCTCGAAAAACCAATCCCGAACGGCGAATCATCCTTCACTAAGATAATGCAAGTTCGCACACAGCACGCAAAACAATTGAATTTTTAACGCCGCAAAACGTCGAATTGTCGGACCATCGTCCGTACAGTCCGGACCTAAGTCCCAATAATTTTTTTACCTTTCCGAAAATCAAGAACGGACTGTGTGTTCAAAGGTTCTAGTCGTCAGAAAGACCAGTCGATGCCATCAAATACGCAATTTTGACTGTACCGACAAACGAGTGAAACAACTGCTTACAGAGTTGATTCGAGCGCATGGAAAAGTGGATTAATCTTCGAGTGGAATACTTCGAAAAACAATGACGTTTTTAAAAAATATCTACTGTTTTGTTTCAGTTTTATTGTATATGCAAAACTTAAAAGACAACCCACGTATAAGAACATTTTTACACCGCGATGAACTTTATTTAAAGAAGAGAATGTAGAAATTATGTCGTAGTCGTTTAGCTTAGCTAATTAGCAGATCGTTAATAGTGGTCGCATGGGTAAGTGTTCAAAATATGTTGCTTACTATCAATTATTAATTGTTTATTGCGATACATATTGGGCGCCTATGGTATATATGTCAGAGTTTGTATATCCTAATCCGTTGTTTTTATTGCCATAATGCATTTGTAGATATTTTAGATTTCAGTTTGTATGAACTATTTGTAATACGTATATATATATATTAATGGGGAGAAAGAATATTGTTCTATATTCGTGAAACGTGTTTCGAATTCTTATTTAATCAAATTTGAAAATGTTCGATTATTTTTGACGGTAATTGTATACGCACCGATTATACTTATTACTCAGATAAAAATCGACATGAATAGTTTGTTAGTTTAGCAGCTCTTGAAAAATAAACGCGTTTTATTATTTCATTACATTACATGGCGCAATATGATGCAAATTATCCAAAAAAAAAAAAACTTACTGAATCACATTATTTATACTCCACACTTAAGTGAGACGTAATTTTATCAAAATGACACGTAAAATTTACTCAATAACAAAGAAAAATATAAACACGTATATACTTAGATACCAGAATATTCCTGTGTAGATTATCTCAATTTAATATTTGTGAATTTACTCATAAACAAATCTAATTGTGAATTGGAAATATTTTTTCTTACTTACTCGTACATATTTTGTTATGTATTAAATAATTTCCTGTGCAATAAATAAAACATTTGTTATTGATGATATGTCTGTTGGTGATGTGCTTAATACAGACATGAATGCGAGAAAATTTCTTAGGATCAATCACTAATAACAAATAGACTTTACATTTTAATCCTAAATCAATATTAATGGTTCAAATTTTATTAATTCTCAGAAACCGTCTTATAAAACGACAAATTATAAGGTATCACACGCTTATATTAAGTTCAAACTGTATCTTTTACAATTTAAAGTTTTGGGATAACTGATTTAAAAATAATAGTGAAATGGTAAACACTGACCAAGCACAGTTCATTCATTATTTCGTTGAATATACTTTTCTTTCTCTCTTGTATGAATAAGCATTTCTAAAAATATTTCATATACATGAAAAAAATACGATTTAGATTAAAAACAGAATATTTTTCCACTACTTTTACTAATTTATTTTCTTTTTAGTTCATCTTAACAAATACATTATAAAAATCTGGACGAAAATAAATATTAAATTTCCACAGATATTTTAAAAAGTATAGATCGCGTCAAGAATTATTTGACAATTACTGCTTTATTATCATTTTCGTCACGTTTAAGATAAACATTATTTTAATAGGGACGTGTTTGAGAAAGAGTGTTGATAATTACACACGTAGAAATACTTTTCTCAATATTTTGAAAAAGATTGGCGACAAAGTGAATCTGTTTCGCATTATATAAAATGTTGAAAAAGAGATTGCACTCAGCTCAGTGGTAAATTGCTAGTTTATCACGCCGGGGTGTGTAGATTGAATGCGAAGATTACTCTACGGTTTTATATGAGTTTCTGTTTCGTTTAAAGTGAATACTGACAGACAAATATCTTAAGTCGCACCACGAACGCAGGGTTAATAATAACTCATGATCTACAAACACACGATCTAGTTGTTGTTAAATTGTTGGAGGCTGTGAAGGCATGCATTATAAAATTTCTTGGAATTGTTATTCTTTTTGAAAATCAACATAATTCTTTTTTCTTTTACACTGGTAAGAGAATTTAAAAAAACTCTTCCTGATTTTTTTAAAATGCACTATAGGTATCGCGAAAACAAACTCTTCCAAAAATCTTCAGAAAGTCGATTTAGTTTTATCAATTAGACATTTCGATTAACTCAAAAATTTATTTAGATTTATGTATCTAGTCCATTTAGAATTTTTTTACCTCAACCTTAGACCACAGTCAGGTCAGTCATATAAATCTAAAGCAAGTAATAAATGAAATGAAATTATGAAAAAACAAGGATACACATTTCGAGTAACGCGGTCCATAGTGACGACTTAAAGACGACATATTAGACAATGAAAGACATCTCGGGGAAAAAACAGGATCCACAAGTATAACCTTAATCAGCAGCTTTTTAAATATTCTATACTACGTGTAAGTAATACATAGTTTATTTCCTTGCACCAATTAGAAAACTATATTGACAAGGAAAGTTATTATTAAGGATATGTGAAGAATTTTTAATAAGGGATCTAAACAGTTTTTGTCAATATTGAAAGAAACGTAAACAAACTATTAAAGAACGGCAAATACTAGTCAGTTTAAATGGAAAAAATACTATTCACGAAGCATTGGTATTAATGTCATACAACCTGAAGAGTACAATCAAGTAGTGGATAGAGATTATTTGGTGAGATCGGGTCGCAGATGTTGACTTATTTTACATTCTTTTATTGTGTATTGTATATTTACTTGTCCCACATGTCTTATTTCCATGATGTTTCCTCAGTCCCAATTTTTAGAAACATTCATGAAACCGCTCTAAGCTCCTTTTCTTATTTTTATAATTGTGTATGTGTACCTTCAGCGAATTTCTATGTATTTATTGGTTTTTCAAAAAAATCGTGAACTTCTTGCAATTTTGTGCTAAATGTAGATCAGAATTCTGGTACATATATCTTGGCAACTATAACAATGTCGCAACAAAGAATTAAATTTTTGAAATATTAAATGCACAACACAAAATTGTCATCAAATGAACGGCGGTCCCCAATTTAATGAAATTCTACAAAAATATCCAAAATTATAATTTAAGACATAGCAGGTAATATAAACTACAACAATTAAAATGATAGACACATAGTAGTAATACAAATACATATAACAAAGTATATAGACACTAATGACAAGAATGAACAATTGTAAGGAGTTGAAAATTTGTTGAAGAGATTATTGTTATTTATATAAAGTTTTAATCTATTAAATTGGGATTTTAGTATAATATATATAAAAGAAAATCTATAATATGACTATATATATATATATATACATTCATTAGTATGTTCCCCTTTTCCCTCTTCCCGTTTGTAATTAATAATATAATTTTTTTTTAATTTTTACAGCAGTGTTGATCAAGAAATTAGTTCATTTATTTACGTTTCGGCATATATATATATATTGCCTTCCTTAGAATTTTATTATTTATCCAATATTATATCTGCCCCGAATATTGTCTAAAAAATGTCACATACATAAAATTTTTTGTAGGTGATTAATCATAAATACTTTATTATTTTCCGTATTCTGGATGTATTTTATTTCTACACAGCAAGGAGATCTCCTTGTTTCAACGCAAATTTCCTTGCAAAAAAATATATTTTATATATATATACATATATATATATATTTAAAAATCAAATTAATTTATTTATAATATATATTAATAATAAATTTTAATAATTAAAGATTCGTTTTTAAAGTTTACATTGTTTTATTAAATTAAAAGGAGTTACCTGAATCCTGAACTCATATTTATTTGCTAAAGAAATTAAATTAATTTGTTTATATATATAAATATATATTTTTGGATTGTGTTTTTAACTTTAGTTAAGGTGTGAATTATTTACTTTATCAATCAGCAATATCAGGATTAATGTACACTAAAATAAAAGAATAAAAACATTGAAAAGTTTAAATAGAAGTGTATAAACTAAGTATAAAATTTGTAATAAACATTTATATGTAATTTTAATATGTAATTACACCGTAAATATTAATATAAACATAAAACATAAATTAATTTTCTATTTTACTTACAAACTTTATTCATTCGCAAAGTAAAAATATTTATAATATGGAATACATGGATAAGTATTGCTTTTAAAGCATCCTTGCGCGTCCTGTCTTTACCGTACTAAGAAAAAAAAAGCACAACTGTCGCATCTACTCCCGCCGGACGAAGGAATCTCTGTTCCAACGAGCGTCGTTATCCTTTATAAAACCGTTCAGAGTAGTAGTCGAGAGTCGAAATCCCTTCTCCAGTCAAACCAGCGAACACAGTTCCATGGCCGACGCGATCTTGCAGCCAGTGTTTAGCTCTCTTCGCAAGAGTTAGGTCAGGTTCGAGTTCGGTGATACGAAAAATACTCGTGGCATGTATGTTTACTACAACTTAGACGAGAAATTCTCCGTGTAAAGACGCTAAATAGCCTTTTAGTATTTATGTCCGATTTAAAATATTCTATCTTGACTAACTTTAAAGTGTGATTAACAAAACATTTATTTATTGTTTTGTTTTGTTTTTTATTCTCAATTTAGTGACTGCATGTATGTTTTGAAACAAGAAGACATCTAGTTTTTAATCTTTTTTGAAACACTGCAATAATACATAACAAGTGAAAAAAGATACTACAGGTCAGTTCACATGTTTTTCTGTAGATCATACTTTTTATATGACTTAGAGAAGTGAAACAGATGTAAAAGATTAATTCTCTTCCTAAACAAAAATAGAGACGACGGCCAATTGTCAATTATTTATTGTAAAGTAAGTAGTTTGCTATTTTGATTTTAATAAAAATATTCAATTTGATTAGTTTGTTGGGTACCTCTCGGCCAACCTATTTATTTTATTCGCGACCTTGATAATTTGTCAATGTATATATTTCATTTGTTTCATTTTACTACACTATAAGACCCGCATTAGCATGCCTCAGTGCTGTTAAGTTTTTTTTAATATAATTTAAAGGACCTGCGTTTAGATCTCTGTTATCACGTAATGTGATTAAAAGGTAACAGAACAACTCATACCTAATACGCACGTGAAAATATTTTTAAACACGTGAATATGAGAGGCTAAGGGTTTTAATTCAATACCAATTTGTGCCATGCGGACGTCGAGTTATTTTAATTAATACAAACGATATTAATCTTATTAATCGACTCATATTAAATGCATGAAATTGTTTGTATGAAAAACATAAGCAAAAAGTACCTTTATTGAAAATACTAGCATTAAAATCGATTAGCATAATAATAATTTTTATTTTGTGTAATGAATAAAATAGACAACATACTTGCTCGTACTACGTCAAACATGAGATAATGTAATGTAGACACAATATGCAATATAGAAAATACATTTACACAAAGAAATCATTAGAACAGTGATGTGGGTCGTAATATAGAGTCTACCAAAATGATTGACAATTTACTTTTTATGTATTTATCAAAGAAGTTGCTAAAACTTCAATCACTTCCATTAGAGTTTATTATACTTGTTATTTGATTCAAAAATATATTAAATATTCCTGCGTAACTTTCATACCAAACACAAATATTTCGTAATATAAAAAATAATCACATTATTTCTAAATTTTATTTTATTTAGTGAATATAGGTCATTTATTAGGATCTATAACATGCAGAAAAAGAACTTCACATTGTTTCTAAGAACATGAAATTAAGAATTAATTTATGACTGAGAAAGAATGATTGATATTTTCAAGATCCACCATTCTTTCTCAATCATAAATTAATTCTTCATTTAATAATAGAAACATTGTTTTTTCTTCTACAGTTGTTTGAGTCTTATGCTTTACGGTTAAAATCGTCAAGATTCTCAAGTCGAATTTTATAAATATTATTTTTTATTTGACCTTACAAATAATAATATGGAAGTGTTAAATCTGGCGATCAGGAAGGCCACAAGCCTTAGGTTTACTATTACATCATCAGCATTTCCTCCAAAAATTCCAAAGAAGTCTGTGTTACATTTACCAGTTAGTAGTTGTTTGCAATATGCAGATAACATAATAATCTTTTCGTTTAATAAAAATAGGAAATCTCTCAGGGGCCAAGTTCACATGGATCTAAATAAGATTATCACATACATATTTCAATGAGGGCCATGTGATAATTTTATTTCCTAAAATAAATGTAATTCGTTTATCAGCTTCCTTATTTGATGATACTTGGAAAACGTATACCAACTAAATAAAATAAGTTATTCGTTGAAGTTAATCCAGTGTGATGAATGAATTCTTGCAAAATAACTGTGCAATACTATTTTGCAGTAATTGTCCCATGGTAAATCATAAAACTTATAACCATTCATTGTGACATTGTTATTCACTATTGCTGGATGCAACCCAATTTTGACGGTTATGACACTTTTCTGTCGTCTAAACTCATAGACTAAATTTAAAATTTAATTATAATTTAAACTATTGCTGAACCAATTACTGTAAACTATTCTAGGATTAACATCATGAAGACGGAATTTCAGTACATCGCAAATGTTGGTGCGTGTGATTCTTCCTTTTAAATACCTTTGTATCAGAAGTAACTCTGAAAACAATTAAATACATTTAACTGGCGTTATATAGTTTCGTTAAAATTACCTGTTTGCACCGACAATTTTCATTAAAATTTATTAAAAATTCGTTCAAAATAAGCTTGGATATTGCGAACAATATGACCTGTTATTAGAGTAGGCAGATCTGTTGATTTTTTTTTGCAAATGCATCTAAAAAAAATGTCTAATTTGCCTTTCATACTGACTAACCCATCGAAATTAATGTTTACATTAGATGTTAATTGATCAAAGAACGATTGTCATGAATAAACCTATATTCTGTATACAAAATATACAAAATAAAAGTGCCTCGTTCAAGTTGAAGACTATCACTAACGTTTGGACTGAAATCATCTGTGAATAAATAGATTGGACTATAGAAAATAACAATAATTATTCAGAGAAAAAAGATCTTAAAAGAATTTGAAATTAATAATTATAATAAAATATAACAAATGCGTATAAAACTGGTACAAAACAAATTATTCTCTCGAAATTGCTTACATTGCAACAGTCAGCTAGTATATTGGTTAATATTTTCTCGAAGGTATCTAAACAAAATAGGAATTATTCATTGGGAAAATTATGAAAATTTTCTGTAAGCTAACGAGGACACAAGAATATTGAACGCAATGAGGATTAAAAGGAAAACTTCATAAATTCTTATATATACAAGATCACTAAAGATTTTGTCGGGGAGATCTGGCCATGGCTAGAGGAAGAATATGAAATGGAAGTTCTTTAGGGTACTTTCATACTAAGGCTCCTCAGGAGAGCTGGGTGGTAAGGTCTCACCTAACGTAATTAGAAGTAGTAAAAGAATATTCAGATCACTATCGGCTTGGCAATGAGACACCATTCTAAAGGAGACGTCTTTGTAGCATATCAGCGAACCTTAGTCTAGGATATGTGAAGTACGGAAAGAAACTAGTCTGCATGTTTTATAAGGAATTTAAAGGACTTAGATAGAAGTACAACTTCAAAACCTTTATGAAGAAGACAAGGTTGATCAATGGATGTAAGATTTTGGAGGTGGAAGGGACAAGAGCATGATGCTGATGAAGTTCTTGGTAATATTTGTGCAATACATAATAATTACGATTGATGTAGTGAAACGACGCTCAATAGCTGGAAATCTTCAAAAGCATATTACTGTCATAAAACCATTGTTGCGTTGGTGTAGCAAATACAAACTACTTCGACGGACAAAACTACACCGAGACTGGACAGTATATAATTAAAATTGGACCAAAAATTCCTTGAAAAATGACAATACATGATATAGTGCGAGAAATTGAAGAAACTCAAATTCTCTAAAATGTAACCTACGTTACAGTCAATCATTTTGGTACACCCGTTACATTAATAAAATTAAAAATAAATAATTTTAAATATATTAAATACGAAATATTTTTATTTACTTAAAAGTATTATATACATAAGTAGACTCAGATTACTAATATTTTCTCGAATTTTGTTTGCTTAGATTTGAAGGTGAAAATAGTATATTATTAATATTTGTATTCTTTATCAAATTAATTTATAATAGTATAAGAAGAAGAGCTTAGAATCAGCTAGTATATTATATACTCGAGATGTTTCCTAGATACTTTTTTGATTAAATATATACTATTATTAACGATTGCCTTTTGGAAACATTTTTTAATATTTTATGCGATAAACCCTATTGGCTTACAATGCTTTTTTAAATAAAAGAAAAATTCATAATAGGAAATTAATAAAGCATTTATGCATATTACAAAATAATAAGTTATTAAATATTACGTATGTTATTTACATAATTATAATCAAAACTTATATTGAATTTTATAATTTCATAGGAAAAATTTTCGTAGATTAAATTACCAGCTTCAATAATGATTCTACTTTAGATAAATATAGAAATCTTTTCATGTCATGTATCCAAATTTCACGAGTTTTTAAAATAAAATTGAAAATTTTTGGTTTAACTATAATGTTATTATTTACATATACATATATTGTAGTTATATTATACATTTTTAAACATTTTTAAACATCCTGTTGTGTGTAGGACCTAAAACACTCCCACGCGGTCAGTATGTCATTGCTTATAAAAGAATGTATTAAATTTTTTAATCATTTTATATAGAAATTTATGAATGGTATTTTGAGAAAATGTTTCTATTTTTGTTTCATCGTTTAAATATAGCTGCTATTTTATCTCATTTGTGCCGCTTAGTCAGTAATATTCTTCTTGAACGTGCGGTAAGAAATTTTGTTTCCTTTGTATTTAATAACAATTATTAATTAAAATTTATATTCGTAAAGTATATCGTAATTACTGATTGCATTGTGTTTACTTTTGCTTAATGAAAGTATCCAGTTGGACTGAATACAGTTTCAATTTTATTAAAATATAATAAAATACTTATCACATATTTTTGTTTATAATGGTTAATCAATTATAAGTGAATACAGTAAATTTGTCAAACTGAATTCATTGCTTTTCGTAATATATTTAGCTTTTTAAACAGTTCAACAAATTCATCATAATAACATTTTGATCGAAACAGTTTCTTCTTCAATTAGTAAAATAGTTCGTGACTTAATATAATAATTAATAATCAAGAAGATGTATTCAAAATAATACTAAGACACATAATCTGGTAAAAAATATTAGAAAATAAAAATAAATTTAATAAATTTTGATTGTCTTGACTTTGGTCGATATTAATTATATCATATGTCAAAATACAACAATTTTATAGACGCAAATAAAAAGTACACGTGCATAAAATAGCAAAAAAAAATACAACGATGTTAGAAAGAAAATTAAAGAATGTTTCATAAAAATGATAAAAGTTATTAAAAAATTTACTTAATATAATTTTTTGTTTCAGTATATTTGTGATCAAATATTTGAACACATGATTTAAATTTAATTCATTTGAACAAGTTTTAATGGATTTGTTAGAAGAATATAAAGTATTACATTTTTATTGTAGGAAAAATACAGAAGTATTCAATTTAAAAACTTTATAGCAAAAACTCTTACAAAAATTACTGGTTAATAATGTATTGGGTTGGCAACTAAGTACTTTCGGTTTTGTAGTATAAAATAAAACACTTTTTTTTAAAACAAAGAATAGTTTTTAATCAATTATATATTTTCCATTTTGCTCAATGACCTTTTGCCATCTTTCTTTCAGCTGCATGATTCCGCGCTCATAAAATTTCTGGTCCTTATCCGCAAAATACTGAACCAGGTGCGAGTGAAGGTCATCGTCATTTGTGAAAGTTTTATCATTCAAAGAATTCTGCAAACTTCGAAATAAATGGTAATCAGATGATGCTAGATCAGGGCTGTATGGGGGATGTAGCATCACTTCCCAGCCAAGCTTCAATAGTTTCCCACGAGTTGCCAAAGATGTGTGAGGCCTTGCATTATCTTGGTGGAAAACTACACCTTTCCGATTTGACAATTCTGGCCGTTTTTCTTTGATTGCTTCATCCAGTTTTATTAATTGTTGACAGTAAACATCAGAATTGATCGTTTGGTTCCTTGGAAGCAGCTCAAAAAACACAACACCTTTGTAATCCCACCAAACTGACAGCATGATCTTTTTTGGGTGCAATTCAGCTTTCGATGTGGTTTGAGCTGGTTTATCGTGTTTGTTCCATGATCGTTTTCGAACTATGTTACTGTACAGGACCCATTTTTCATCACCAGTGATGATTCTTTTTAAGAAAGGGTCGGTTTCATTTCGTCTAAGGTGCATATCGCAAAAGTTGATTTTCTTGGTGTTAAATGAACTTCTTTCAATTCGTGAGGTACCCAAATATCAAGCTTCTTAACATTTTACGCAACCTCTCGAACAGTTATATGACGATCCTCTTCAATTATGACTTTGATTTGGTCATCATCAACTTCAGTAGGCCGATCAGAACGTTGCTCACCTTTAAGGGAAAAATCTCCAGAACGGAATTTTTTATACCAATTCTGACACGTGCGCTCTGTTAAGCAATTAGCACCATAAACTTCACATATCTTTTTGTGATCCTCAGCAGCTTTCTTTCCTTTACGGAAATAAAATTGTAAAATATGTCGAAAATGTTTGTTTCTGCACTCCATTTAAAATTAATCCACAACTAATAGCTTTAATAAAAATCACGCACTACTTGCTTGTGAAGTTACGTCAATGTGACTAGTATCACGCTACAAACGGTAAAGTACAGCACTAACATACTTTATACAAAAAATAAAGCAACGCTCTCTATCAGTAAAAACCGAAAGTACTTAGTTGCCAACCCAATACATAATCTCCACGAACATTTAAAATCGTTTGGTATCTTAAGATGTCCCATTCCTGTCTGACAATTTGTAATCCCTGAAGCGTTTTTTATGACATATTCCATGCAGCAACACGTCTTCCATAGCACCCAAAGTGTGATTTATTGGGCTACTGGCTGGAGAATTGGCTTGCACTTCAATATCTCTGTATCAACTTCGTTAATTCAGTTGCTTTCGATGTTTGCTCAATGGAGATGGGCCTTATTGTCCATAAAAATGAATTCTTCTATTTCTGTGAACAATGTGTTGCAAAATCTCATGTAGATATTTTTAAGTAATGAGAGCTCCATCTTTTTGTTGTTATAAGTGCTGTTTTCCAATAAGCAATATAGTATCTTCCAAAGTTTTATTTTTGGGCAATGATTTTTATAATTTTAAATGAGATATATCATGCAACTAAAGCCATGGAAAGTTTTACTGGTAATAGTCGTTTATTAGCTATAGTTAGTTAACTGGTTTCGTGAATTTGTACGTAATAATAAGTACTTTAGAAGATGAAGCAAGCGTGGACGACTTGTAATAGTTGTTCGTGCTGAAAATATTTTTGCCACAGGGAAGTTAATTAAGGAAAATCGGAATATTACTTATAGACAGACTCAGTAATAAATTTGATATAATTAAGTGTGGGATATCTTCGTTTCATGTTCAAGGAAGCTAGCAAGTCTGTGGATTTTACATTTGCTAACATGTAGAATCCAAATAAGTACAGGCAAACTGAAGTCCAACTACTTACTTATTCACCATATACTCCAGATTTTGCACCTAACGATTTCCATATACTACAAATGATTAAAAGTTTGCTACGTGGTAAGATATATCCTAGCGATTGCTGAATTTCAACGCCATTATTTTCTGTCTTTCTATTTTTCGAGAAATGTTTCTGAAGGACGAGCAAATGTACTTTAGATAAAGGCAATTATTTTGAAAAACAATGAAATTATTTTCTTTAAAAATTTTTTGCAAAACAGACACAGTAAGCCAGTTTATCTCGATTTTCTTCGAAAAATGTTTTTAGGTAATTTCTTTACAAACTACTTAACTTGCTCTGAAAGTCCCTTTTACAAGTTAATTGTTTCCGTTTCCTTTGCTTTCATTTGAAATAAATTCTGTTATCTCAGACTCAGAATTAAATTTAAATTTTTGCAATCTTTTTATCAGAATTCAGTTTAGATTTGATATTACGATATTTTAATTTTGATTTTCTGTTACTTTCCTGTTTTGTATTAACCCATTAACGCCCAATTTCTTTTTTTTGAAAATTTTTGCTGAAAAGGATATATAAATACTCAAAAAAGTCTGTAATAATGTAATTATGTTCAAATTATGTTTCATTTTGAAAATATTTTATATTTTTCAAAAAGTCCCAAATGGGGATCATGGGCGGTTGCGCGTAAAGAAGAACTAATAAGAAAAATACTTTTATTTTATGGATTATCTACATCCCCAAATGGGGATTATGGTCTCTAATGGGTTAATGCTATATACTCTATAGACAAATATTTTTCACATGATTTTAATATTTCAGTGACAACTGGTATCAACATTTTTAAATATGGGAAACTAAATAATACAATTTAGTATTTATTCATATTACTAATTAATAATAAATTGAGGTAAATATACACTATAATATAGAATCTTTATTGATTAAGTAATAGATACTGTGGTATCAATTTTTTACAAACTTAGGTAAAGTGAAGCATGTCTTTATATCGGGCACGATTATCCTGTACAACAGATAGGACAGTGATTGTTTCATTCTTCTAGTGTATACACATAAATGAAAGAAGCAGTGTAGTTGAGTCATTAATATAGATCTGGTTTGTACTAAGCTAAATGAATCACTTAGCATTATGTACAAACTGAAAGTTTAATTTGATCAGAATGACTTAATGGATTTTAATGTAATTGATTAACCTGCTGTTTATTAGCTAGGAAGCAATTAAACTTCAAATTTTATTGATTATAGTTTTAAACTCAGGTGTCCATTGTTTTATGGTTGCAATTAATAGATGTTTGTTTCCGTAAACTGACACCATCTCAGCGTTTATTTTATTGTCTGTTCCTTAAAATAAAAACTTAATCACTAGAGTTGGATAAATCGTATCTGTTTGACAAAGGCATCGGACGTACATACTTATGTATGTAGTAGTTGGTAATACAATAACAATAATTTTGTGGAACGTGTGAAGAGACAAAAAGGACCCACCATTGACTGACAAAGTAAGCCTATCGGTGAATTAAAATATGATGGCGTGTAGATAATATGTTTAGTGAGCGATAATTTATCATACATTAAACACATTATTTTCTGAGTAGCATATTATCATGGCTTTCTCTTGATTTGTTCTGTAGCCAGGCTCTGTGTGCTAAAGTTTTCAATTATTTCATCCACTACCACATTAAATAGTAGTGGACTGTTTTGCGTATTTATTCGGTTAGGATTTCGTTGAAGAATATTCTTACGATGGTTCTTATAATTTCTTGTTGTTCTGCTCAATTATTCTACCAATTTAACTAAATTTTAGTACATTTATGAATTTTATACGGTCAAAAGCGTTGACCAAGTCAATGAAGCACATGAAATCTGGCTCGTGATATTCTATTGATTGCTTAGCAATTTATTTTATGCAAAGAATGCTGTTCATTGTGGATTTGTTTTTCCTAAATTCTTGTTGTTCTTCACCGATTGCGATATATATGAGCATGTGGGCAAATGAGCGTGTCAATCATGGTTTTGTGACCCATTATACATTCGTATGCTACAGCAGTGTGGGAGAATTCATAGTTATGGACGATAATGTTCTTTCTCAGCAACTGGATAAACGATGACGGTATAGAGGAAACGGAGTGTGCAATCAATTTTCTATATAGCAATCCAAAAGAATATGTTTAAGATATTACAGGAACTACGAAATATACCACTCAGGCATTATGAACTGCTGTCAGTGAAGAATTGGATATGAATTTCCAAGGAATGTTCTATATGCTAATCTGGTCCATATCATAAAGATCTCAAACGTTTTTAGATGTTCGTGAAAATCATGCACATTTTTCATCTCTATTTTTTTGTAAGAATTATTGCTCAATTATTGTTCATTTGGTTTCCGATCTGGAACCTCGTCTTCGACAATTTTAATACCGATGTTTCGTCACATCTTGTATGGGATATCTTCAGGGTTTAACTGCTGCTACTGCTTTTATTATTGCGACAGTGCAACAACGAAAGCAGTCGGTACTAGAATTGTCGAGAGTACGGTTCCAGCCCGAAAGCCAAGATGAAGAAAGTATTAACAACGGCAGCGGAAGCCTACGAGCCAGTCTAATTAAATAAAACTTATGAAAATTCGAATATTTCTGTACGTTTCCTACACTTGTACTATCCTAAGATTACTGTAATTTTGATGGAGCCTGTAGTTGATTAACTTAATCACTGGAGGTTGATACATAACCCCTTTCCACATTAATTTTCGTATTCTGTATAAGTATTTCGACAACTAGGTTGTCATCATCAGCAGATAATTAAACAGTGTCGCACCTGGAAAACTACAACAACCATAGTGTGCGTTTTGGCATCAACGGTACAGATCGTTTGCGGAATTTGTTTTCGTATGGATATTTTGCCGCAGTTTTTCAGGTGCGACACTGTTTAATTATCTGCAGATGATGACAACTTAGTTGTCGAAATAGGTATACAGAATACGAAAATTAATGTAGAAAGGGGTTATATATCAACCTTCGGTGACTAAATCCCAAGATTACGTTAAATTTTGTCCATGTAACATACGATAATGTGTTCAGATACTTATTCGCAAATATGTTAAAACCAAAAAATGATATATCCTCAACTGTATTGAGCAATGTATAACAGGGTGAAATGTTAAATATTTGTTTTGCAATTTTTTTATCAATATTTTGTTTTATTTTATTTATTTCCAAACAATAGATATTTATTTCTGTTAATATAGCTTAGTCAAAAAAAGTTTTTCATATAAAGTAGGGCAATAGCCTAGTAAAGTAATCGTGTTCATTAATCACTATGATATTAAATATATTAAAATATTTTTATTTGGTAACAATCTAAAATCTTATCAAATTGGTTAACAAAGATACGTATATAAAATTCAACTATTGTAATAGTCTTTCATGTTTACAAAAATTATTTCTGATGTATTAATCACATAAAATTATCACATGCATAAGTACACATAATTAGCAGCAAAGATTTTTTAAGCATTAATATTGTGACGCATGTATGTAAATAGATACATGTAGAGACATGAATAACGAAGATAGGTACATACATATATGATAAAAATAAAAGATCTTTTGTCGAACAGAGTATATTATACATAGTCATATATAGGTATGCTTTATCAGCCGCGAATTTAATAATAATATGATAATACACAATGAGTTACTCCTAAACGGTGAGTTTTCTTTGTGAACTTTGTTTAAACGATAAAATTTTGGCGCACCGACGAAACACGATAACGATAGCTTATCAGTCCGCGTTGCACTAAAATATTTATCGTTTTTTTTTGTAGTTGTATTTTATCATCTTAATTCGGTAATTAGAATGATTATCTTAAGAAAATAAACAATAAACAAATAAAAGAATGTATTAAAATAATTTTGAAAAGATGAAATGAATCATTTTCATGAGACCTGTAGTCTTTCTTTATGTGAAAATATATTTAGATATTCTAATATTTTAAAGTAAATTTTCTATTTCTTATAATACGATGATAATATAATATTATATTTAGGCGAGCGTAAAAAATTTAGAGAAAAGTTCATGTTCAAAATACTCACCGCGCGAAATAATAGAATTTCAGATTCTCTAAGAGTCTTAAGCTGAAAATTCGTTTACGTTATTCACGGCTACGTTTAGTACACGATAGAAAATATTAGTATTAAAATACATATGCCTGGTTTTTTCGAATACAATTTAGTGGTAAAGACAAAATTAGATATGCTGTTTCTACATCGTATATATAATTTGATCACT
The DNA here is from genome assembly GCA_031893035.1 of Dermolepida albohirtum. Taxonomy (NCBI): domain Eukaryota; kingdom Metazoa; phylum Arthropoda; class Insecta; order Coleoptera; family Scarabaeidae; genus Dermolepida; species Dermolepida albohirtum. Next base: position 282,201 of record JAVIWB010004060.1, on the reverse strand, counting down.
GAGGGTTGATATATAACCCCTTGCCACATTAATTTTCGTATTCTGTATACGTATTTAGACAACTAAGTTGTCATCATCAGCAGATAATTAAACAGTGTTTAATTATCTGCTGATGATGACGACTTAATGTGGCAAGGGGTTATATATCAACCTTCAGTGATCAAGTTAATCAACAACAGGCTCCATCAAAATTACCTTCGTATATATAAGGCAGAAATTTTTGAAACAATTCGTGCTCTTTGCACGAGACTTAATCCGCGATCTCATCCTAGGACCAAAATTTATTCGTTATTTTCATGTGCTGTCTGGAACAATTATATATGCCATATCCTACGAAAACAGCATATCTAATTTTGTCATTACACAGGTCACAGAAACATGACCGATATTCTTATTTGCCCACATCCTCACACTCGGCGAAGAAATACAGAATTTTATGAAAGGCAAATCCACAATACACAAACATACGACATTCTTGCAATAAAATTGATAGCTAAGAAATCAATAGAACATGACGAATCAGCTTACATGTGCTTCATTGATATTGCTTTCAACCGTACAAAACTTATAGATGTGCTAAAACTTCCGAAAATTTTGTTAAATTAGTAGGCATATGGATAAATGATTGAAAACTTAAGCACACAAGGCCTGTCTACAGAATACGTAAAGGGAAAGCGAAGACAATATGCTACGCAGAAAATAATATATGTATTTAATCACTCACTAAAGTCGTGGTCCATGCTAATCTGCTTCTGGGTTTCCGGGCTGGAACCGCGTCACTTGTGTATCTGCCGACGTTTCGTATCCATTTGTGTGGGGGCTGAACAACTGCTCTGAAACTGTTTCAGTGCAGTACTTCAACCCAGAAGCAGATAGCATACTTGTGTAGTGTTTATTAACCGATAGGCTCTTACTTTGTTAGCCAATGATCGCTTTTTAGCTCTTCGCACGTTCAATATAATTATTATTATTGTATTACCAATTACTACCCAAGTATGTACCTTAAATTCGATAGCTTGCATTCGTTCGTATCGATTATCAACGACTTTTCGTCAGACGGTATATGAAAGGGAGACCTCCCTCGCTACATAACAGCGCACCTCTATCGAACAGACACGATTATCCAGCTCTAGTTATTAACTTCTTATTTTAAGGAACAAACAATAAATCAACACTGAGCTGGAGACTGTTTGCAGGAACAAATCTCTATTAATTGTAACCATAAAATGTAAACGAATTTATCACGGGTTCGAATCTCACACGGAGAGTAGGAATTTCTTCGTAAATTTCTTGTAAATTAGATACAACTAAGTCGCAACCATAATATTTAAAAGACTTTATGAAACGAATGAAATTAGAACACTAAGAGTTCAACGAAGCCGCCCGAACGTATACGATATAGATACGTACGTACGGTCCGCTGCTCTCGGATAGACACGACTATTCAGCTCTATACATAACTTTAGAGATAGTTGTACAAAGACGCATCAGTAATAAATAGTCAGAATCACGAACTTTTTTGCAAAAAATTATTATAATTTGCAACGTATTCTCCTTGTCACCCATTACATTTAGTCTTAGTCAACTATTCCTTCAGAAAAGTAACTTTATCAAACCTTTCAAAATATGTGTTAGTTTTAGTGATTATCTCCTCAGTTGATCCAAATCTCTTGCTACCGAGTCAAATTCTCAGGCTGGGAAAAAGTCTGAAGTCAAATTTGGTAAATAAGCTGAATGCGGGAGCATTTCGAAATGTAGCTCATGAATATTTACCATTGCCACTTGTCTTTTTTTTAATTGAAGCCTTTGTTGTATTTCATCGTTCAGTTGACCTAAAAAAGATGCATTGTATTTACTCTCCTCTATAAGAATTCCACTGCAGTCGCACAAGACAGAATCCATAATCTTTCCGGCGGAGTGTATGGTCTTTGCCTTCTTCGGGACATTTGCTCCAACTCTCAGTCTATTGTTACTATTTTCTATTCATTTTATTTGTTTAATGATGTATCCGGGTTTCATCGACCGTTATTATTTGGCGTCAAAAGTCTTTCGGACAATATCTTAACTTCGCTAAATTAAGGCTAAACGTCCATGTAATTGATGGAGAACTGACTCTAGTTCAGCTTTGAGTTTATCGTTTGTTTTGTCCTTCAAAAGTAAGAACCTAATCACTGATCGGTACTTCACTTCAATATTTTTGCCACAGGAAAGCTAATTAAGGAAAATTGGAATATCACCTATAGACAAACTAGAGAATAAATTAGATTTAATTAAGTATTGGATCATGTCCAAGGAAGCTAGCAAGTCTGTGGATTTTACATTTGCTAACAGACGTAGAATCCAAATAAGTACAAGCAAACTGAAGTTCAACTGGAACTTCAGTCCATTGTTACTATTTTCTATTCATTTTGGTTGTTTAATGATGTATCCGGGTTTCATTAACCGCTATTATTTGACGTCAAAAGTCTTCCGGATAATATCTTAACTTCGCTAAATTGAGGCTAAACGTCCATGTAATTTATGGAGAATCGATTCTAGTTCAGCTTTGAGTTTATCGTTTGTTTTGTTCTTTAAAATAAGAACTTAATCACTAATCGGTACTTAATTTTTTCCATGTTTCAGAACAGGGTCCTTTTACATTCAAATAACAAGTGTTCTTACGATTGGAATGAACACAGGCTTTGACAATTACGTTTTGAAGAATTGCCAACTTAAAAAATAAAAAATATTGTTTTATTAATGCCCCCTGTTTTATCAGACTGATTAATTACTGTCTGCCCTCGTTCATTTTCAAGAGTAAGACTCTTCTACTCTACTCTTTGTTTTGGAAATGAGCGATTTTAGTCTAGTGCAATTTAGTTTCTCAAATTTCTCAATTGAAGTTTTATTTCAAAGTCAAATGTCCGAATTACCAAAATTTTAATATTTAATATTTAAACATAAAATAATTGCTGCTAGCTACTTCTCTAATTACAAATTGGGTACATGAAAAACTCTAATTTATCTTGCATTAAATTTATAAGGTACTAAATATACTATAAAGAATTGATAAATTAAAATTTTAAATTAGCTATAAATATCATGGTGTGTTTCCAACCACCACAAAAATTTTCAAATTTGTAAATTACTATTATTAATGTGAAAAAATCAAATTAAAGGATAAATTAGAAAAAATTAAAGAAAGAGCTTATGTCATAAGTAATGTTGAACAAACCTTCGGGTTCACAGTAGCATAAAGCCTTGCCGGAAAGGCTAGATGGATGCGATTATAATTAAAATAAATAACGTATGTACTTAGGTACATTTCTAACGTAGGAAAATAATTTAGAAATTGATTTACATCCGTTAGAGTCCACAATCCACTTTTACAAGATATCGTCGCGTCACTGACATGATGCAAGCTATCGACAATGCCTACACATGTTCGCTCTCCAATCGATTTTTGTCTCTGCTGACCTGGAGGATTGTCCAACGTTAGTCACAAATCATTTGTCTCATTCGCCTTTTAAACTAAACTTGGACTCGTGATAAGGACGTGCCTTGACGTTCATTATTTAATATAAGTATATATATACTCAAAATTAGTATTATTATACATTACATTTAAGTTCAGTGACGATATAAGTACATGTGCGAGATGAATAGTAAATATAGAAAGCCCAAAAATGTTTTTATAATCTTATAGCCATCATTATCAGTCTAAAGGATCATAGATTTCAAAACCTCGTTTCATAAACTATTCATATACATAACTAACGTTTTTCTCTTGAAAAATCTAATTAACTTTTTCACCAGTTTAAACATCAATTTACATCAAAAGGTGCAATTTGTCCGTCTAATAAACAGCATTAATAGAAAAATTTGAAGGTAATGAAAAAAAATGATCGCTAATAAATTACGGCGGGAAAAGGAGCGCGCGCTTCACTGTGATTCACTGATTTAAAAATATCGCGAAACAAAAGAAAATTTATGAGTCTACCGAGTTTTTCGATTATGAAATACGACTTGCGACTATAGATTAATATAAAAAGAAAACTAACGCATACGTATGTATACATAACATTGAATGATCTTTATGTGTCCTTTGTGAAGCTATTAAGAAATATTCTTTTTCATGTGTTTAATGTATGAATATATACAGGAAGAATAGGTGAAAGGCGTGATTATTTTGAAATCTGTTTAATATTTAATGCATTACGCAAAAATGTGGATTGGATACGGTGAATAGATTTTCCTTGTTAAATTATATATTTTTGGAAGTGTTAATATTAAAGAAAAGATAGAATAAACAAAAAATTATTAATAGATAAAACTCTCGTTAAATCTTAAACCATTTTACCTGTCGTTAGTATAGTGCAGAAGTATGAGAGAAGAAACTACTAGACAAAAACTTGCAAGCTATAACTAAAAATATGAAAATGGAAGTGGATATGACATATACACGTAAAGCCCAAAAACAATATTATGTACAATATGGCAGCAAAATGAAAAGTGATTGGGTCAAAAACTATTTGGAAGCTAGCAACACAAAGTAAACTGAAGTAATTTGAAATAACATGGTACGAAATGAAGAGATCGTCTAGAAACGTAAGGAAAGTATTTGTATACAAAATTTTTTAAACGGTAGATACACAGATGTGACTATTTAACATTTTTAAAACACCAATTATAGTGCCTGTTCCACATGGAGATTATGAAAGCAATTTCAGTTAAAAAACAACTTCCATTAAATGTAGTTTTACCTGTTTCACATTATAGTAGTCAGCTAATTGTTTAATAACGGCATCTCTGGTCCCAGAAGGGATTAGAAAAACGATTGGTCTCCTATAAATCTTATTTGATTGGTATAAAGTTATGCATTAAATTTTGCATCACGTTCCCCGGTTATTTGAGACGACATCGGGTGTTCCTCAGGGTTCCAAATTAGGCCCTTTATTATTTTTGGACTCATATTCGTAGATGATTTTAAATTATTTTTTTGGGACTGAGAAAGATTTGTTTCAAAGTTTGTACCACACAAGCTAACTGAATTGAACATTGTACAGACTTGATTAAAAACTCGAATAAGGACGAAAATTTCAGGTATTTTATTGCAACTGGCGATGAAACATGGTGTTTTCAACATGATCCAGAGACCAAGAGTTGAATGAAAGCATCCAAACGAAGAAAAACTAAAAGTGAAGACAATGTTAATTTGTTTTTATGATTTGAAAAGAATAGTGCACAAAGAGTTTGTACCAATTAGTCAAACAGTCAATATTGTATATTATCCTGGTACTATAAAGCGTCTTTTGGCGCTTATTCATCGTCTGCACCCTCAATATCGTGAAAATGGTAGCTGGCGTTTGTTACATGATGACGCACCATCTCATCGCTCGACGCTTATCACTAATTTTCTAACTACAAATGGCATTTTAACCATTAGCTATTCACCGTATTCACCCCCATGTGATTTTTATCTATTCTCCAAACTACATCTGCCGACGAAAGCACAGCGTTATGACGACGTCGAAAACATTAAAAAGGCGTCGACAGTGATCTTGAAGGACATCTGTAAAGATGAAGTTATAAATTCATTCGACATGTAATTGACCGCGCAAAACGTTATATTGAAGCCGAAGGCGGGTACTTTGCATAAAATAAATGAATTTTACCAAAATAGTAAACTTTCGTTTTTATTTTAAAAAGATCGGTTTTCTCTGCGACAGACTGTGTATTTGTATGTTACATAATCGTAACAATTTATGTACGGAGTATTTAGCTTTGATAAGTATATATTATAACTAAATATAGAATAATATTAATTATTAATCTAGATGTAAGTAAATGTTCTATATTCTTTACATACATATATTATTATTTCATTATTTAGAAAATGACAATTTGAATTTTAGATATCGTAAATTTGTGAATAGAATAGTTATATTTTTGCTACAATAAAGCAGCCACTAAATAATATTTTAACAGTCGAGATTATATTTGCGTCGATTTCGTGCCAAATAGGGCAGTTTTGCCTATCGCATTAAAATTATTTATACGGGAAAGTTTGGCATCGTAATCGCTTTCAGCAATGACCATAATGTTTTTGAAGTCTCTGGTCAGTAGATTCTATTAATTATGGGCGATATTTTATATTTTATGTACATTCAGGCAGATAGAGAAATATTCATTTAATCCAGTTCCATTGTTAAATTTAATTAAATCGAAAACTTTGATGATGTACGTATATGTGAACATAAAAATGATTAAGCCTCATTAAATCGTTCATCTTTAAATCTCGGATACGTATTTTGACGTTATTTTTATTGGAAGAAGAACAGTTATACATGTTTATCTAAAAAAATCCAGAAATTTTATAAATTAATACTTTGCAATATAAGAATCATAATTGTAAGACCAACATGAAACTGCTTCTGTAATTAGCAAATGTAAAGTTTCCGAAAAACCAATTAAATTACTCATAGTTAGGTTTGATGGAGTATGTGGTTGATTCACTTAATCACTGAATTTCAATTTAAAGGGAAATTTTGTGAACAGAAACAGGGAACTGCAATGGGCAATTGTCTTTCTCCATTCATAGCGGACTTTATGAGTAACTTTGATATTGAAAAGCCTAGGTATTTTCCGAGAATCTGGATTAGATGATATTTTCGCGATTTTCAATACACATAAATGCAACTTGGATGATTTCGTCAAACAGTTAAATTCAAAATTTCCGACAATTAAATTTACAGTAGAAAAAGAAAACAATGACAAGTTGCTTTTTTTGGATACTTTAGTTATTAGGAATAATCTCAAAATAGAAATTGATATTTTCCGAAAAGAAACCAATGTCAATAGACTCATCATGGCGGACTCAAATCATAGCATGCAATAAAAGATGGCTTCGTTCAGTTTTCTTATCAATCGCTTGCTTAATTTCCCACTAACAAAAGTAAGATATGAAAAAGAATTGAACTTTTTTAAGAATATCGCGAGATACAATGGTTTTGATTCGGAGATAATCAATGGCTTAATTAGGAAGGCCAACATAAGAAAGACAATCCGTGATAACATATGTCTGTTACCCCAAAGCAATCGGGACAAGCAGTTTGTATGTTTACCTTTCCACCGCTTGACGAAAAATCTAAATAGTGTTTTTAAAGAGCGCGGCTTTCAAGTTACTTTTCGGTCCAATAACTCAATAAAATCCCTTTTAGGAAATGCAAAAGACAAAGTCGAGAATAACAAGAAATCGGGAATATATAGCATTAAATGTTTAGATTGTAGTAAACAATACATCGGTCAAACAAAACGGTCGATAGAAACCCGGTATAAAGAACATTTCGCGCATATAAAATTCAACCGGCCGGAAAAATCGAGTCTAGCAAAACATGTGTTGGATTGTAATCATAGTGTTAACGTAGATTGCTTGCATTTGATTAAGAACATGTATAATTATCGCGAATTAGATACATATGAAAGTATGTACATTTTGAAGAATAGGGGCCATGTGTTGAACTTCGATGGGGGTCCGAATATGTCGCCTCTTTTCGGTCTGCTAAATGACAGAAAAAGGGATAGTGTAATAAATCACATATAGGTAGTTATCGGTCATGTCCGTGTTCTTTCTTTAATGTCATTCATCTTAGTTTAAGTAAAACAATTTTTAAAAATCTTGTGAAACGAATATACAGTGTACATTTTGGTTCTCAACGGTACGGATCGCGTCCGGAGTTCGTTTTCGTACGGGTAATTTTCCCCGTAGTTTATCAGGTGCGACACTTTTTAATTATTTGCTGATGATGACGACTTAGTTGTCGAAATACGTATACAGAATACGTAAGTTAATGTGACAAGGGGTTATATATCAACCTTCAGTGATTCAGTTACTCACAGTTGTTGATCGCCTTAGTGCGTGGATGTACCTGTTACGTGTACAGACAAGACTACTCTCTTATTGTTATAGGATACTTTACGTGTGTTTTCATGTCTAAATATGTAATTTATAAATTACAATCCCCGGATGTGTTAATCTTGAAGCTTCACATCAAAATTAAGTGCAATTAAAAGCATACTTTAACTCATATAGCATCAGTGTCAGATTACAAATATCATAGGGCAGTAAGCAAATGTACTGTACAATAAGCTAAAGCATAACATTAACGACCTACATTAAAGCCTTAACTAAATAACTCACTTAATAAAATTAAACAACTGAATTCTTGTGTGTAATTTTGTTATGGATTTTCATCAAGTAAAGACCACATCAGTTAACTGACTTTGTTTTTATATGATATATAGAATATATAGAATAGGTATTTAACTTAATTCAAACTTGTCTTTTAGGTACTTCCAAAATATAATGTATTCTTAAACGGTACGTTGTTGTACTGTTATCTAAGATATTAACAGTCAAAGAGTAAAAATGTGTTCCAATCCTTGGAGGTATTTCGCACTCACGCACTTCTCGAGATTTACTACGGTAAATAAACTTAATTGTTTACATGAAAACGACGCAGCGAAAGTGAATATTATAATGATTCAAATGATCTTATTATGCACATATATAATTGTGTTATTTCTTGTTTTACATTTTTTAGATTAACAGAAATTCATTAATTCACAGTAAAGTTGAAAAATAAAAGTCGTATTCTATAAGGAACTTTCAATAGAGTCAAGGACTAGTAGGTAATTTTGATAGAGCCTGTGGTTGATTGACTTAATCACTTAAAGATTGATATATAACACCTTTACACATTAATTTTCGTATTCTGTCTATCGACAACTAAGTTGTCATCATCCGCAGATAATTAAACAGTGTCGCACCTGGAATACTACGACAAAAGCCCGCACGAAATTTATTCCCTGAGCCTATGTATTAAATTGCTGTTTTGTATTAATACTCTTGTAATTTATGCTAAATATTGCCTCATCGTTTATTTAAATAAACAAATTGTTATAATTTTGTACTTTGTTTATTTTATGTCAGTTCTCAACAACTTAGTCGCTTTTAGTGATCCTTCAAAAAGCAGGATATGGTGCAGAACCAAATTTCGAAGTGATGCGTAAAGACCAGATTGATTTTCGGATGTAGAACACCCAAATGACTAAATAACATGTCTCTTTTAGAAGTCAGCAAAAATCATATTGACCAGTGTTATTTAAAATCACATTTATTATTGCTTTAGAATCAATACTGAAGTCTGTCTATTTGAAGACTTTTATCCTAAGTAATTTGGTAGATGTTAATATTGTGGCTGCAATTGTTGCACCTTCTAAATTTTCATTAATGTAAAATAAATAAAAATCTGTCCACGAGGCTGTCAATAATGTCATCCAACCTAATATTCATCATGAAGACATCCTCTTGTAATTTTTATAACTGGGTAATAAATACCCGTAGTTATATTCGCCTTGTTTGTCCTAGCGGCTAAATTATTTATGAATCGTAAACTAATTATTTACACAGGCCTATTACAAATTCAGTAAAGGTAATTTAAATAATAATGTAATTGCTGAAGTGATTAATGGAAAAAACCAAAGTGCGCGATGATTCATAAGATGTGCATCCGAGAAATTTTTAAAGAGGGACACAACAAAGTTTGACAATATCTCTCGCCTACAATGTCAGTCTATATTCTGTCATTGACTATTACGCTACGAAGTCTCGTGTCCTGTTTTTAATTACCTTATGTATGTAGTTCGAAAATACGACCATTGTATGACAATGTAAATAAGTATTAGTGAATTTCTGAATATGACCTACGATGGAGCAAAATTAAATGGTTATTTTACGATAGAAATATGATATGCTGGTACAATTATGACTGTAAGAGACACGCAAATAGTATATAGCACAAATAAAAGAAAAACACTAGCGTATAACCTAATAACCAAATTCTATTCGATTTAATTTTAACAACGATTAATTGTAAGGTACTGTTTTATTTATTAGGTAATGAAATATTTCCCGCATTCGGGATTAAACACTCGAACGGAAAATTACCTAGTCGGACAACGTAATGAAATTATGTGCCATTTGTGCGCGATGAAATTGAAAAGACAATTAAATCACAACTAAAAAATTAAAAACTGTGTTTATGTGTAAACGAGACGACAGATTGTAAAATAAATTAGTTGTTAATGTCGCAGTACACACAATAGAATCATTTGAACTTTCAAAAAACCAAACCTTAATGTTTATGATTGATGGTGCCGCAATTATACGTTCTGTAAGTCGGTCTCTTAAAGAACAGTGTGGTAACTTCTTGCATGTTGTGTGTAAAATAGATGCTTTACATCTCGTGGCACAAACTATTCGAAGGTGTTATTCTAAAGTAGATGCGCATACAAGGAAAATGTTTTTTTAAATCCCCGAAATGAATTCGAGAATTACACAATGTCCCGAAACTTCGCAGCCAATTCTTACATGCAGAGGGAAACGGTTAAATTTAATCGGGTTTGAGGTAAAAGTACGGACGTTTGGATTCACTATAAATTATAGTTGATAGAGGCGTAACAAACTACATGCTTTCAGGGACGAAAAGAATATTAATGTTATAACATTAATATTCTTTTCGTCCCTGGCTATAGCCAAAGTTGATAGCGTGTTAAAGAAAGCTTCAGATTTTACAGCATAAAAGCAAATTTGTGGTGTTAACAAAGATTACTTTAAGTATGCTAATATTATTACATTAGATGTCGAACGCTCTTTCTCTATATAAGAATATTTTTCCCTCACGACGAACATGATTTGGTGAAACAACTGTGGAAACAACTCGTCCATTTTGTGATAAGTGCTTCACAATGCTTTTTAAATTATAACTTATTTAATTTATTTTATTTACCTATTATTAATCGAGCACCTTGCTGCGCCTTTCATTTTGCTTTCTCTAGAAATTAATTACTGCCCAGCTCTGATTGTCACCTGCCATAAGCTGAACAATCCTCCTTGTAACTAGCGATGAAGCTAACGCGTGCGGGTGACAGCTTGCATCATAACTGTGACGTGGAGATGGTGCGCAAATATTGATGATTAGCCGCGATGGTATAAATAAATTGTTATTTCATTTTCCTACGATAAAATATACAGGAGCTGTAATTAAATATATAATTGTACTTCGCATCGCGTACCTTCCCTGCAAGGCTGTACGCTACTTAGAACCCAGAGGCTTGTCCAACATTAGACATAAGACCTGGGATACACTCCGAAACACAGTAGACAAGTTTGGACTGGCTACTACCTGGAAAGTACAATTTCGGAAAGGCAAGAGCTGTTCTTCTACAAGGAAAGTCTTTGTAATGCTTTCGGGTATTATTTATTGTCATACCAAAGAATCATTTTTGACATTTACTTTCTAAAAGCTATTTCCTCAAAATGCTGGCCGTAACTGCGCCTAACATGGTCCATTCTGAAGTTCCAGTTTTCGATGATGCGTTCGAGCATTTCAAGTGGTATTTGGTGAATAACGCAAGTAATGTTGACTTCTAGTTGCTCAATCGTAGTTGGCTTATCCATGTATACTTTGGACTTTACGTAGCCCCAAAAGTCTAAAGTTGTGTATCACATGATCTAGGTGGCCATCACGCAGGTACATATTGTGAAATTAAATGTTCACAAAACTGTGTTCGCAATAAAGCCATACTTTCACGGACTGTTTGCTAAGTGGCGCCGTCTTGTTCGAACCAAATATCATCGAGATCACGAGCTTCAATTACAGGCAGCAAATAGTCCGTTTTCATGGCGCGATAAGAGGCACCATTTATAGATACGTTGCGGCCGTCTTCATTTTTGAGTAAATAGGGATCGATGATTCCACTTGCCATAAACCACACCAAATGGTAACTTTATCTTATTGTAATAGCAGCTCTTGAACCTTTTTGTATTACTCTTCACTCCAAATACGGCAATTGTGCCTATTGACGTAACCATTAAGCCAGAAATGATCTTTATCGCTTAACAAAATTTTGGTCGAAAACAGTGGATCTTCTTCAAGCTTTTTAAGAGCCCACAGACTGAAACGGTGACGATTCCAATTATGTAAAATACGCCAAGTTGTGGCATACGACAAACCAAGCTGTTGAGATCGTCGAATCGACTCCTCACGGTCGTCACGTACACTCTCAACCACCATCGCTGTATTTTCTTCACTAGGTGCAGGATTTGGTCTATTTGATCGCGTATTTTGCAATAATGAAAATTGCCTTCAAATTTTTTGATAGTATAGCGAATTGTGTGTTCGGTGAATCGATTACGTAGACCAGAAGTTGCTTTAAGTGTACGGAACACATTTCACGTGAAACGCTGATTTGTAGACACTGTGCCTGTCTGAGTTTCTCCATAGTCGAATGTTACACAATATTTAACTAAAATAGCTTGAAAGTTTGACGTGACTCACGCTTTGTCTGTCAAAAAATCGCTTTGAAAAAAGTACAACATAATGAATCACTTATTATAAATAAAGTTGTTTTACTGAAACATAAAATATTTATGACATATCTTGTAAAGCCTTTGCTAATAATACTGTTCTAAAATATAATGTTATTGCTTGCTTGAGGTATTTTAACCTATTTAAATATGTGAAATAGAGATTTTTGGCATTATAAATATTTCGTCTTATTATAACTTTTGTATACTTAAACTGAAAAGAATTGTTTAAAAGAAATACAGTAAAAAGTGAAGTTTAGGGCATCAAAATATGCCATGAGAGTCTATCAAAGCCAATATTCAGTATATTTTATAGCTCTCCAAACGCTTCACCAATACATATGTAGTTAATCGTTCGGTATTTCGTGTTATTTTAAATTTTAGAACAATAACAATCTACATATACATTGTGAAATTTATCGAAAGATATGTGACTTTAATAAAATATTAAAATTATAAAAATAAAACAAACACTAAATATCCAAAAGCTCGTAGAACAGCCGGCGCTCCAAGTATTAAGTTAAAATATTCATAGTCATATCTACGTACTACATTTACATATTTCATATAATTAATATGCAAAAGCATCACATACAATACTACGTAGACACTAACTATATTCTTGATTAATAACGCGAGAATAATAACGTTGTGGACCGTTCGCATGTGGTGGAACGCTCGAGTTGATATTGCGCGCCAGAGTCAGGTCGAACGCGCACCGGTAACACATAGTTTGGCGATTTGTTTAAAAATTTACACAGCACATGGCTCTTCTGAAAGCGTAAACACTCGTCGATTATTAAATATGTTAAAACAAAATTCGTTAATCATTTTGATTAATTTCTGTGCGACCTTTCCAAATAAACTTTCTGCTAATTAATTCGATATTGTACTAAATTTTAAACTGAAGTGAATATTTAATCGTCAGGACTTCTTTTTCTGTTATTGATAAGATGTTGCACATCTTCTTTACTTATTCTTGTATAGTTTCAATACATTTTAGTAATCCATAATTTAATATCCCCAAACAGCTTACCATCAATAACAGGTAGCAGTGGGAGGGCATGAGTTATTATTATGTTTGTACTCTGCCAGCATTTGCTTAATCTAGAAGGAAAAGCAAGAAAACATTTCACAAGACTCCCAGTCTGATAAACCAGTAACTAAGCTATCAGTCGAAAATCAGCCATTAGTCGAATATTTTAATCTAAACTGATCTCTCTTACAGACATTCTTTCTAGATTGTACTAGAAATATTTACCGTCCAGTCGATCCCTAAAATTTAATCAGCTCATTACCTTCTATTTTTTAAATATTCTAGAAAATAATAATCCATGCCCTCACACTCTCTAATAGCTTATCGCATGGAATATTGGTTGTCCATGAGTTATTTTAGTGCTTATGCTTGTGGACTGATTGAATATTTTTGGTTGTAGGCATTCATTTTATATGAGAAGGAAAACCCCGACACAATAAGCCAGTAACTTATCACTCAACTGTCCATCACTGCAAGCTTAGTCTAGCATAAGAGTCTGTATCAGTTTTAATAAAAGAAACTTCAAGGTACATAACACGAGTTAAAAAATCACCTCCAGTGAACCATGATTTCTCTGTGATGCCAAAAGCATATCAAATCCTTTATTCATGTAAATCTGTGTGATGTTAATATCATCTAATGTCAGATGTCTTTAAGCATTTGTGTGGTTAAGTGCTTTACGTGTTTTAGACTGCATTTCTTTTAAGTAAAAGTTGAAAAAAATAAGTTATTTTCAGAATTAAAAAAGTATTGCGTGTAGTATTTTTAGCTGCTTCAACGCTTTCACTGAAGATTTTTAGGTGTGAATTTTATCTTCGAAACGGTCATAATATTGATCAGATAAATATCTAAATAAATAAAAGATTGTTTAGCAAAATTCCAAATTTAAGTCCTAGAAATTTCTGTTGAATGTGATCTGTTTCGTAACAGCAAATTTTTATCAAATGAGGCATGATTCCATGTTTCGAGTTATGTAAACTCACAGATTTTGCATGAGTAGCATACAGAAAATTCTCATTGGAATATTACGCCCGTGAAATTCTAATTACAGGACTTACGGAAAGCTCTGCCATAGGACAGAAGTTTTTTTGTGGTATTGCGAAAACATACGAAAAAATTATGAAAAATTAGGTTGAAAATAGATCTCGAGAAGGATGAAAGAACTCTCCAGGTCAGAGACAAATAAAAAAGTTCAACAATTTGACAGAAAAAACATTTATAAGTTCTGCTATGTAGAAGAGGAAACTACAATCCCTATGCGATACCTACGTGAGAGCTTGGAAGGAACACAGTTCTTACAAATGGGACATGAATATCTTAAAGCTGAATTCTATGTAGAAAAACAGCCCTTGTAGCTACTATAATTAAAAGACGAAAGTTGGAAAATATATACTAACGAGACATGATGACTACGACTGATCTAGAAAGTTTACAGTGGTCACAGGGTTTATGGCCATCTCATGTAATCTAATAATGGATGAGTGCTCAAGTATCTACTCAATTAGATTTAACACAAATTAACTCACTAGGCAGTTTGTCAATAACAAGAATTAACTGATAGATAATACAAACGAAAAAGTGATCATAATTTCATTACTCGAAATAGAAATAAAACGAAATGAAAAACAGATCAAGAAAAGAAAATGTCAAAACCAAGAATGATAAGTATATAGGTTATAGCAGAACACTTAAGAAATCAAATGTAAGAATAGTTCACACCACAGATATAAAAATGGGAGAATTGGTATAATAGGTTTCTTCATATTGGCTTGCGGGCCGGAACCGTGTCTTCGTCAATACTGACACCGACGTTTCGTCAATACTGGCACTGACATTTCATCGCCAGTTATATGGGACATGTCCAGCACTAAATGGTCACGCAGAATACCAGTTTCAGTACGACTGGTAAAAACGTCGGTGCCAGTATTGACGAAGGCGCAGTTCCAGCTCGAAAGCTAAGATGAAAGTATAGACAAGGACCGTGGAAGTCTACGAGCCTGATTGATATAATAGGTGTGTATTCTAGGCTCGAACTATTATAGAGTTTAGCAGCACCCGAAACCAAAAGAATATCAAACAGCATTAGCTAAATATTAGTTCTGTGTAACTTATCTAATAAATATGATCCAAAGAAAATTAGAAACGGAGTTTTTAGTTCCGATATACTTTGATTTTGTCAAGTAGCAAGTAGTTTAGGCTTTAAAACTAAATTAATGTATTGTATTTATAAAGTTGGCATATTATTCCGTGATACAAAACGCTAAATAAAGTAAAATTTGCACTGCGAAACCTTCTTAATCGTTTTAATTTTGTTATGCTGATCCCCATATTTATATACTATACATACTTGTTCGTTTTGTATATTGTATTTTTAAGTAACCTGAAAATGTAAAATCGTACATTAGGGTAACACTGCCTTTATTTAGCATACCTTTATAATGCAAAAACAAATATTCAAATTTGGGATGAATCGGTATTTCGAGGAACTCGAAATTACGACAGCACTGTCACTTCACATTTATGAAATATTACGTTTTGCGCATAGCAGTCACTAAAAGTTTAATCAACGTGAACATGAACATAATACGCTAGACAAGCACACCGCGTTTCT
Source organism: Dermolepida albohirtum (assembly GCA_031893035.1). NCBI lineage: Eukaryota > Metazoa > Arthropoda > Insecta > Coleoptera > Scarabaeidae > Dermolepida > Dermolepida albohirtum. The sequence goes on along the minus strand of JAVIWB010004060.1, from coordinate 266,145 downwards.
TCCGCACTGACGTCGTTCCGCGAAATACCATAAAGCCAATTCTATTATAATCTATAGGTATTATATAATAATCCATTTGAAAACGTTAACGACTACTGAACTAGTTTATAATTTGTATTAGAGTGTACTTTTTGCTTTTTTGCAGTAAACTAACAATTAAAACAAATAATTTAATCATTTTTATTCCCTTTCCACATTAATTTTCGTACTCTGTATACGTATTTCAACAACTAAGTTGTCATCATCAGCAGATAATTAAAAAGTGTCGCACCTGGAATACTACGACAAAAACCCGCACGAACAAAATTCGTACACGATCTGAACCGTCGAAAGCCAAAACTTTGGGCGGTATAAGATATCAACCTTAAGTGATTAAGTCAGCTACAGGCTACATCAAAATTGCCAAAAAAATTAATTTTTTTTTCTTATTTTTTCGATATGCTCACATCTTCCAATTAGTGTTATTTCTTATAAGTTGAGAATCACTGTCCCAAGGTTATATAGAACTAAGTGGCTAGCATACGTGGGCAAGGTGTAAAGTTCTCGGCCTGACACAGAGATGGCGTTACAATTAACAGAAATTTGTGTTTCCTGCGTGGCTGCATGACTCTTTAGTTCATATGAAAACTTTCAACTTGTTCTCTCAAGTAGTTTGTTTGCAAGAGTTTTCTAGTAGACGTTCTGCGTGTTATTTTTTTAAATGGATAAACTTGAATATCGTGCTTTTATAAAATTCTTTGTTTTGGATGGTTTAACCCCTATGGAAATTCATCCGAAGTTGACAAAAGTGTACGGGGACTCTGTTCTTTCGATGTCAACCGTTAAAAAGTGGGCAGCTGAATTTAAACGTGGTCGTACGGCCAAAAACTGCAACCACACCTGAAATCATCGAAAAAGTACATGATATTGTGTTGGGCGATAGGCGAGTGAAAGTGAGTGAGATAGCTGAGGCTGTGGGGATATAGGAAGAAAGGGTGCGAAACATTTTGCACAAAGAATTAGAGATGAGAAAGCTCTGCGCAAGATGGGTGCCGCATTTACTGAATGTCGATCAAAAGCAAATGCGCAAACGATTTTCGGAGCATTCTTTTCACCGATTTAACAAGAATCCAACCGATTTTGTGCGGCGATTTGTCACCATGGATGAGACATGGGTCCACCAGTACACGCCAGAAACGCAACAGTAGTCGAAGCAGTGGGTGGAAGCCGGTGGTTCAGCGCCAAAGAAAGTGAAGTCGATCGCATCTGCCGGAAAAGTCATGGCCACCGTGTTTTGGGATTCAAAATGAATCTTGTTAATTGATTACCTTGAAAAAGGCAGAACAATTACAGACGCATATTACTCTAACCTTCTTGACCAGCTGGATGCCAAAATTCGCGAGAGGAGGCCTGGTTTGAAGAAGAAAAAAATCATTTTTCATCAGGACAACGCACCCGTACACAAGGGTGCGTTGCCGATCTGAAAATTTCGGGATTTGGGGTATGACTTGCTCGGCCATCCTTCCTATTCTCCTGATTTGGCACCCTCAGACTTTCGTCTATTCAGCAGAAGAATATTTTGATAGCCTTCCAGACTCACTTCCGGGAAGGAATATTGATGTTAGAAAAACGCTGGATCAAGTGTTTTGAACTCAAGGGAGATTATGTAGAAAAGTAAAATCATTTTTTAAATTTAAATCGCGGTCTTTCATTGTCAGGCCGAGAACTTTTTACCTTGCCCACGTATATAAATGTCTGGAAACTATAATAGTTGTTGAAAACGGAGCTACTAAATATTGAATACTGAAAAATTTTTCGTAAACTTATTTACAAGTATTTATAAAATGCGATGGTTTTGGTAACATGTTATAATGCCTTTTTCTTAATTTTTCTTTTTTCGTTATAAAAGCTATACATGGTACGCCAGAATAATTATTTTTAAATATATGCATAGTATTAGCGGACGCAACGTCAAAACTGATATGGATCAGTTTTCAAAGCATGTAGATATGTATTTATATCACAATTTATTTATTTGTAAATTCTAACTCCGCAAATTTCCACGTTAAGTTCCCCTGCGATGAGAGCGCGTGTCTTCATAATGAATATCAGGCAGACAGAAGCGTCTCATGACGTCCTTTCTACGGTTCTATTGTACGAATACCTACAATAAGCTCGCGCGCACGCAAAAACTCGCCTTCACTTCCCGGCATCCAGTTGTAAATACGTCTTCTGCCGGTAACATCGTCTTTCTCGTTGTCGTTTCGAATGAGAGGAACGCGAATGGCATCCTAATTGCGCCAATTCATCGCTACTCTTCTCCCTCCATCGTCACCATTCTTCCCGCGTTCCTCTGTGACTGTTGGAGGTTGGTTCTCCACGGTGATTTTCGTCTTCGCCATCGAATGTCGTCGCTGTCATAATTTTGCCGATGGTTTCTTTTGTTTTCTAAGCCTTTGATTGTATGCAAATAGTTGCGATTAAGGAACTGTCGTCATCGCTGAACCACTGTTCTGCATAGCGTTGTTTTTTCATCCTTTTACAAAGGTCGTTTTGGAGTTTTATTGTTGTCATAAGAACAGATTTATCTTGTATTCTCCTTTTTGCAAAGCTATTACAATTTTTAGTGTTGTAAAAATTTTATTTTTGAAAATTATTTTCGAATCAATGATTTTATTGAACATTTTTTGAATTTGATTTAGTATTATTGAATATACAGTTTTATATTGTAAAATCTGGTGGTATTACTTGAAAATAAAGCTACGGCATCCATGTCTAAAAATTTCTGTACTTTTCTCCACATCCTTTTTACATACAGTTTTACTCTTTTACAATATCTTTCCTTTATTTTAATACTTAATTATCTTGCATCACTTTTCTTTATTATGTTTCGATTATTAGAGTTATTATAATATCCTCAATTGTCTGGATTTTTCTTTAAATATATTCTATTACACTGCACAACAATATGGCAACTTTTGTCTGATGATTGACTTTTGTCACGTGGTGTTTACTAGTTTGACGTCGCTGATTTCAAATATACCCTCAGTTTTTTTTCTAACAGCTCTTGTTTACGAGACATAGCTTTCACGAAAAAATCGCTGTATTAGTGTGTTAATTTGCTTGTAATTGAGAAAATATTAAGTTTTCTTATTATAATTTGATATGGTATCGTCAAGGAGAGTTTGTGTCAATGATCCAAATCATTTTTTACCGTTTGAATATGACAGCGTTCGTGATTTGAGGCTTACAAAAATTACTTTGGTCACACACTGGAAATGAAAGACAAGCCTTGGATTCCACAAAAGCTATACAAAACGTGCGCTGAATTTCTACGTTTGTGAACAAATAAGAAAAGGAATAGCTTTAGGTACGAAACCGCTATGATCTGGACTGAATCCTTGACCACCACGACGACTGTTATTTTTGTTTGGTGAACATAACTGGCATTAACCGAAAAAATCGAGCCAAATGGGGATATCCTTCCATACGGGCGGCACGTAGACGTGTTTTTAGTCCTAAAGTATCACTCGAACCTCAAACTGATGCTTCACAGGAGGAGCCTATGCATTTTGAGGCAAAAACTGACAGTAGTGATAGTGACTTTGAATGTGACCTGAAAGCGCCAAAACTGTTCAACCAAGATGATTTAAACAAGAGAGATCTGGGACTGTCATAGGCTGCTTCAGAAATTTTGTCTTCTAGGCTAAAAGAAAGAAACTTAATAACAAAAGAAACGAAAATATCTTATTACTGCACAAGAGAACAAAATCTCCTCAAATATTTTGCTGAAGAAAATGATTTCGTATTTTGTAAAGATGTACCTGAACTATTTTCCCGCCAATCTTGGGGACCTAAGTGAAGAACAGGAGGAGTGATTCCACCCAGACTTCCGTACTATGGAGGAACGCTATCAGGGCTTCTGGAACGCACACATGATGGCTGACTATTGTTGGAGCATTCAGAATAGCTCTCTGCCTTCAGCTTTAGCAGGCAAATCATATAAGAGAAATTTTTTCATTATCAGAATTTAATAAATTAGAATTATCTCTAAATTTATAGTGTTTTATTATAAAAGAACACCCATGTCATATTTTTTTAACTAGAGCCGATACAGAAATTTCAATCACGGAATTGAAATCGTCATCAAAAATTGGACTAATATCATGCAACATAACGCAATCATCAGAAATGCTGTTGTGCAGTGTTATTATTCATATAATTATGTGTGGTAATTAAAAACGACACTGATATGAGAAATGTTATTTAGTTCCCTTTAATGCACTTTTCACTTTTGGGAACAGGTAGAAGTCACATGGTGCGAGGTCTGCCGAATACGGAAGATGATCAAACACAGCAATGCGCTTCTCCGTAAAAAACTTCTTCATTAATAGGGATTTGTGAGCACAAAATTTTGTCATGCGTAATTCATCATGCAAAATGTGTCTTATTGTTTCTATGTTAATGTTTACCATTTCATCCGAATGCTCAGACGTCGGTCTTCCCGCACAATTTCATTAATTTTCTGAAAGTTCCCTTCAGTTCTTGCAGTCACAGGTCGACAAGGACGTTCATCATCTTCGACCTCTTCCTGAACTTCAGAGAACCGTTTATGCCATTCAAAAAGTCACGCATTATCACCAAACAGCTCCTTTAACATTTACAAATATTCTTTTGGCGATTTTTTAATTTTGACAAGGAATTTCAGGTTAATTCGCTGTTCGATTTTTATGTCAATCGTTATCACGGTACTATTAGGTAATAGTGTCCTCTACAATTAAAGCTCGAAAGTAAATTAAAGCAGGCAGTACGACGAAACTACGGGTTATTGCTTGGGAAGTATCAAGGCCAATGCCATTCCAATTACAGCCTCGCCTGATGCGGCTGCGCGATGAAAAGAGCGCAGTCTCGTTATTTAATTGCGATACCTCGTATTATTATTATTTCTCCTTAAAACTTATTGATTGTACACATTACGACTTGTAATAGACTGCTCAAAGGTTGTGCCAGTTAACTTATAAACTAGTTTTAACTAATTTAAACGACAAAACGGTTACACCAATGTGTTTTAATATGATTTCACGTGAGTGAAAGTGATCGACGCTGAAGGGTATAAAAGTGCGCTTCAAAATGCTTCTAGGTTAATATCTATAGGTGAACTTCTGTGATTAGTAGTAACGGTATGTGATTTTGAGTATAGTCCAAAACGGAAACACATCACATCTGTCAGAAATAGTGTCATGAACGGCCATATTTCAATTGAGAAATAGTCCGATATAACGAAGTATTGTTGAAGTGTTTGGAGAGAGTCAAAGCGTAATTTATAGATTTTCGAATCGTGTCAATAAAAAATTGTTTACATTTGATATGATTTATGTGTTTGAAGACCATTGGTTTGCATTCCTAAATATTTCAGATTACAAAAGAGACCAGTCAATTTACCCTACGGTAATCTAATAAAACACGCTTAGGATGTTGTAGCAAGCTCCACGAAATACACCACCAAGAACGCTTCAAGAATCCCGAATTGATTTGAGGAATAAGTGGCATATTTGTCCTGAAGAAATGCTCGGCATGCTAATCCAGTCCATGAAAATAAGAGCCAAACGTTTTTAGATATTCGCGGAGATCACGTACATTATTAATTTCTATTTCTTCGTCAGAGCTTGTGTAATAGAGCTTTTATAAAATCGAATATATGTGTATTTTTACACTAAAAATGTAACAGTTTATACACTCTCAACAAGATCGCATTAAAACTTCTCCACACAAGTTAAAATGTAATAATGTATTCATATATTTGTTTACAAATACATATACACTCCGCGAAACATGAATAGGACCACCCGACTTGTTGCAAGCTTTCGGTGGTTTGAAAAACAATTCATTTACTAAAAATACAATGCAAGTTTGTAATGGTATGATATGGCAAATAATACGCATTATTGCGCAATAGTGCCTAACGTTATGCATTGGGTGACGTAAGTACCACATACATATAAAATGCACCGCGCCGGTTGGATACGACCAGTATTTAATAGTAAGCTACCGGATGAGTGTCGAGTTACAACGTGTATCCGGATAAACAAACATCTGTAATTAAGGGTATTGTGCAACGATGGGACGACAGAAGTGCTTAAGTATGGAAGAAATTGGAAAAATTAAAGCGTTCCATCAAGAAGGGTATTCCTCAAGGGCTACTGCAAAGAAAATAAGTCGATCACACCAGGTTGTGAACAATTTCATTAGGGATCCCGAGAATTATGGAAAACGTTTTAAAGGGCGAACAACATCCGTTACAACTAAGAGAGAACGTCGAGCCATATTACGCGAAGCATCGAATTCGGCATTAACGGCAAGACAAATCGCGAATAACGTTGGAACGAATGCATCGGTAAGAACTGTACAGAAGTTACTGAAGACCTGTCCGCATTTAAAACGTTTGAAAATTAAACGACGGCCTCCTTTAAGAGAATTTCAGCGCACTGCACGTCTTCAGTTTGCTCGAGCAAAAATGGGGTGGACAAGAGAATGGCAAACTGTTATTTTCAGTGACGAGAAGAAGTTTAATTTAGATGGCCCGGATGGGTTTTCTTATTATTTCCACGATTTACGTAAAGATGAAGTGATTCAGTCACGAAGGCGAGCCGATGTTGGTTCAGTCATGGTATGGGGAGCTGTTTCCTATAACGGACCTGTTGATTTAGTAATAGTGAAGGGCAGACAGAATTCGGAAAAGTACGTCCAGCTGCTGCAACAGGTGAAAGACAAATTTTCCAACGTTATGGCAGGTGGGCCATTTATTTTCCAACAGGATAATGCCAGTATTCACACCGCGCGCATTGTTCGACGCTGGTTTCAAGAACAAGGCATGGAGGTTCTCGATTGGCCATCGCTCTCCCCCGACCTGAACATCATAGAAAATGTTTGGGGATGGTTGTCGCGTAAATTGTACTCCAATGCTACCCAATTCAGTTGCGCTGACGAACTAGAGCAGGCGCTGAAACGAAGTTGGGAAGAAATAATGGCAAAAGTACTCATTATTGAACAATAAAGTATTTTGTTATTGCAAACGAATCTTTTATTTTGTAGATTGGTCGTATTCAAGTGGCGTTTAATTACTCTACTTATTGTCATTAGTAACGTACATTTGCACTGACTTTTACAAAAATTATATTTGGTACCTACATACATCTTTTTATCAACCCTCTTATTTTCGAAAATAACAATTCCAGCGCGCTATCATGTTTATACCAACTACAAATGTCATATATGCAGTTGGTCCTATTCATGTTGCGCGGAGTGTATAGACGCTAGAAATGATGTTAAATTAACATTCTTCTTAACTTATTATCGTTTTTGTTAAATATACGTTAATTGTTTTGATTAGTAGAGATTCAATTACTTTAATTTATTGATAAAATAGGATAAACGGGAGCATTAAGAATAATAAAAATTAATAACGAGCACATAAATTAGTATTTTATTATTCACAACTAATTACTAAAGTAATATCTAACACAAATAGGACCATTTAATGCAAAAAGTAATATTAATTATTAAATTAATTAAAATACTAAAATTTAATTAGTTTATTTCACGAGAAAGCCGATTACAACAATACGTATTGAAATACGATGGATCAATAGGTTTATAACCTTTCCCCAAGACTGTGCATAGTTAAAATTGGTTTTCTTTTGTTCTCCATTGCATTTCCACCGTTGCGAAACGATCGTTCAGTATAACTTGTTAATTATTACTCATTACAGGCTGTAAATAATCAATACAACTCATTAGTATTCAGTACTATGAGTTAACTAATGAATCTGAATTTTAATTATGAAAAATCTCGTTTATATGTGGCTTATATACCTGAATGGTATTAGAGTTGTGCGTATATTTTATACCTACATAATATAGTGAATCAGCTAGCTAATTATTTTCTATATTTGTATATAAATGTGTGATTAATTGTTTTTTTGAGTTGGAAGTATTCTCAAGGTAAACTTTATATCGGTTTATAGAATTAAATTTTATTCTAGGAAAATATAATACCCGAGGACGTTTAAAGCTAATATAATATTTTGAGAATATTTGCTTCCTCAAATTAGCAACATAACTAAGCTGAAGTTGAATTTGATGGAGCCTGTGGTTGATTAACTTAATGACTAAAGTTGATATATAACCCCTTTCCACATTAACTTTTGTAATTCTGTATACGCATTTCGACAACTAAGTTGTCATCATCGGCAGATAATTGCAAAGTGTCGCACCTGGTAAACCACGGCGAAAAATACCTGTACGAAAACAAACTCCGCACGCGATACGCACCGTTGAGAACCAAAATGTATGTTCGTTTCACAAGATTCGGAGATAATCTATGGTTTAATTAGGAAGGCCAACATAAGAAAAACAGTACTGGATACCACATGTCTGCTACCTCAAAACAATCGGGAAAAGCAGTTTGTTTATTTACCTTTCCACGGTTTGACGAAAAATTTAAATAGGATTTTTAAAGAACGCGGTTGTCAAGTTAATTATCGATCGACTAACTCATTAAAATCGCTTTTAGGAAATGCAAAAGACAAAGTCGAGGAGAACAAGAAATCGGGAATATATAGCATTAAATGTTTAGATTGTAGTAAACAATACATCGGCCAAACGAAACAATCGATAGAAACCCGGTATAAAGAACATATCGCGCAAAAAAAAAAATTCAACCGGCCGGAAAAATCAAGTCTAGCAAGATATGTGTTGGATTGTAATCATAGTGTTAACGCCGATTGTTTACAATTGATTAAGAACGTGTATAATTATCGAGAATTAGATACGTATGAAAGCATGTACATTTTAAAGAATAAAAGCCATGTGGTGAACCGTGACACTGGACCGACTGAAACGTCCCTCTTCGGTCTGCTTAATGTCAGAGAAAGAGGAACACTGTAATAAATCACATGCAGGTACTTATCGGTCTTGTCCGTGTTCCCTTTTCAATGTCATTTAGCCTAGTTTAAGTAAAACAATTTTAAAAAATCTTGTGAAACGAACATACAGTGTACATTTTGGTTCTCAACGGTGCGGATCGCGTACGGAGTTTGTTTTCGCACAGGTATTTTTCGCCGTGGTTTACCAGGTGCGACACTTTGCAACTATCTGCCGATGATGACAACTTAGTTGTCGAAATGCGTATACAGAATTACAAAAGTTAATGTGGAAAGGGATTATGTATCAACCTTAGTGATTAAAAACAAACTAGTAAAATTATTATCCCGAATATTGAAATGATTTTGCCTTTAATTCATGAAAATTCATATTACGAATCTTTCCTTATATTAATATCTTGGAAAACACTGATTTCAAACTATACTGGTCCAGGGCCATACACACAGATCGAAAAATTACTAGTAACAGGCCAATTATACAGTTACTGATAAAAAGCAAAAGTTGCATAATAAACATTGAGCTATTTATCTAAATCTTACACGAAAAGAATAAGAAAAAATAGTAGCATCAAGCATGGAAATCTACACCACTTGCAATCGAACTAAAATCAAGAAGTCAAGAACAAGAGAAAGAAAACATACACTGTGCACTGTACACTGTGACGTGCATAGTGTACGTTTTGGCTTTCAGCGGTACGGATCGCGTGCGGAATTTGTTTTCGTACGGGCATGTTTACCGTAGTTTTCCAGGTGCGACACTGTTTTAATTATCTGCTGAGGATGACAACTTAAATGTCGAAATACGTATACAGAATACGAAAATTAATGTGGCAAGGGGTTATATATCAACCTTCAGTGATCAAGTTAGTCAACCACAGGCTCCATCAAAATTACCTATCTAAGTTATTTGAACGAAAATATGTAAATAGTTACAATATTGAAATAGCCAATAAATTAAAAAGAAATTAGACACCAAAATAACATTTTATAATAATAACTTAACAAGTTTGTTGGTAAATTATAAAGGGGCAAGAAAAGAAAAAATTGATAGATTAGGGGTTTACAATATTAATTGTTTAGATTGAAACGCTTTGTACATAGGCCAAAATGGGAGAGCTATTAAAGATAGAGAGCAACATAAAGACAACATTTTAAATGGTAATAAAAGCACAGATTATATAGGAAATTATACTGAACACTTAAGAAATTTAACGATACGAATTTCCAACTGTTAGAAAGGGAAGGTAGGAATCATATGCTTCATATGGTGGAGACTGGAAATTAATAATAACGAGAGTATTGTTAATGAGTTTATTGACTTTGGGACTTTCCCAATATTAAACGTTTTATAAGAATTAACTTAGCAGTTAGTTAAGGGTATTTTTAAAGATGCTAGATAACATTTCCAGTATGGGGATCTCGCTTGTTATAAAAACGTAAATTTTCTTATAATAGTCTTTCTGTCGTAGTATATACAAAATATTTATTTGCATTTTTTATACAGACCTCCACACTTTCCATTTCTTAGTTTCAATTCTAATTTTTTACCAAATTTTTCCTCTTCTTAAAGTGATATAACACATGTACATCTACGAAAATATATTTTTTTAAATTTATTTTTTAATAGATTACGAGGGTAGTTTGACAAGTAGTGAGAATGGAAAAGAAAAACGAATTTTTTAAATACAAAATAATTTTTATTTTTCAATATATTCTCCTAAAAGAGCAATACATTTATTCCAACGGTGCTTCAATGCCCTTATGCCATCTCTAAAATGCGATTCCGGAAGCCTTGCAAAATATTCATTTACGAAGATGTTAAGCTCGTCGTTAGACGAAAATTTCTTTCCACCTAGTGTCGTTTTCTATTTTGGAAAAAGGTGGAAGTCGGAAGGGGCTAGATCCGGCGAATGAGGCGCATGCGGTAGTAATTGGAAATGCAACTCGTGGATTTTGGACATTGTAACTGTGCTGGTATGCGAGGGAGCGTTGTCTTGGTGAAACAGAACCTTTTTCTTTGCCATTCCTGGCCGTTTAGCACGAATCTCAACATTTAATTTTTGTAGAAGTTCTGCATAATATTGTCCGTTTATTGCGGCACCTTTCTGAAGGTAATCAATGAGCAAAATGCCCTTTGAATCCCAAAAAATTGATGCCATCACCTTGTTTGCCGATAAAGTGGTTTTAGCTTTCTTTGGAGGTGCAGAACCATGTTCTAACCATTGTTTCGACTGTTGTTTAGTTTCGGCTGTACTGTAGTGTATCCAAGCTTCCTCGTAAGTGACAAATCCCCTACAAAAATCAATCGGATTCCGCTTATAAAGGTCCAAATACTCATTGGAATTGCGCAAACGAGTGAATTTTTGATCAGTCGTAAGCAATCGCGGCACCCATCTTGCCGAAAGCTTGGAAATGCCTAATTCTTTCGTTAAAATGTGGTGTACGCGTTCTGTTGAAATGTTTACCATGTCTGCTATCTCTCTCATAATATTATGGATTTTTATAATCATTTCCTTAGAAGTCACGATTTTGGGTGCTCCAGAGCGCGCTTCGTCAACACAGCTTGTTCTACCACGTTTAAATTCATTTACCCATCTACTTATTGTGGCGGATGATGGTGTAGATTCACCTAATGTTTCCCGTAACTCATCTTTTATTTCGGTAGCTTTCATACCCTTAATTACGAAGTATTTAATCACCGCACGATAATCTGCTTTTTCCATTTTAACAGAACGACGCGTTGCTTCTTTTTCAATCAGCTGTCAAAAATAAACTAATCAACCGATTTATCTAAATATCAGAATGTAAACATATAAATAGGCAACCTAAATTACAGTGCATTTGTTTTACCAATTAGAGCGCCACCTATAAGTCATTCTCACTATTTGTCAAACTATCCTCGTAGTACATACGCTATGTCGTTGTAAGGAGGTGAAAAAACACGTTCAAAAATTTTAGGTCCTACTTGATATTTTGTAGGAAATATTTAGTTTAACGGTTGAAACTAAAATATTGGACGAGCAAAAAAAGTAAGTCAATATGTAAAATTTTCTAAAAAAGTGCAAACAAAAATTGTTGCTATCAGGATAAATAGGTATTACAAGGAGAAAAAATGTGGGTTTTTTCTTTTCCTAGTTATAATTCCTGAAATACGTGCAAATGCGGGAAAATATGATTTTATTAATCTTTAGGAGCAATTCATGTAATTTAATGAAAAAATTTAAGTAAAAGATTCCCACGCTGGGCTACATTATCTTGGGCAAGTTGTAAATACGTATTTATCTCTTTAAATATTTGTACACCTTTTGTAAGGGTAAACAATTTTTTAATGAAAAGAGTTCAAAGGCGTCCCCAAATATTAGATTTTTTTCATTAATAAAAATGCATTTCCTGGAAACTAAACAATTTTAAATTTTAACCCGGAAATGCTAGCATTTTATATGTACCATTTTAATGTTAATAACTGACAATCTCTCCTCATAACTAATGTGACTCAACCGTGAAATTATTGCAAATTCTAATCTAAATTATTGAGCTGGAAGTCTTCCGTTATTAATGCTTACGCTCATAATAATATGATACGTATTTGTTAGACATTAGTTAGTGCATTCATTATATTGTTATCAATTACAAATTACACACAGTTAAGCAATAAATAAATATGCGAACGGGATTTAATCTAGGGAACAAACATGACAGGCAATAAATGTAATATCGTCACACCAATATCAATTTCGCACAAGCACATACAAGCACATTACGTATGCTTCTCTGAATAAAAAAAGGGGCTTTATTTAGCAAACTCAAATGTATATAAGTAAGGTTATACGTCAATAGAATAGTGTATATAAACTAAAACTAACTAACGTCGTGTTTAGATATTTATATTCGATATAAACTGACGTCAGTTCTTGCGTCCCTTAGAAGATTAGATAGTACCCGAGATAAAACGTTTGTTTTGTGCTAGTTGCGTCCGCAAAAGCCCAAGTCCCCCGCTTGCGTCGCCCTCCGCCTCCAATGAAACTAACCTAATCAGTGGCAAAGTCTATGCAAATGTTCTCAGTTGTTTCCAGAGGTTTTTGCCGATGAAAATTGTAAATTTATGCTGGTAGCGTAACATCCTATCTACCTACCCGGGAAAATAGTTTAGTTCAGAACATTTGAAGTGCTTTTTGCGTAATCAAAGATGGTTTATTGAATAGATAGTATTACAAAGGGATTGAAAAATATTTTGCAATTTTGGATATGGGAATTTGCATCAATAATTGAGATTTTATGAAACATTTTTATTCATTTGGCTGCATACTTCTAGGAAATATTTGAGGTGAAATGTAGCGAATAATTGTCAAAAGTATTGTGTAATGTAAATACATATAAAAGTATACAGTGCTTAAAACATAAAAAATTGATATTAGTTTTATTAAAAAAATTTAATTATACAAAAGTTGAAATAATTTCTAAGAAATAAATAAATAAATAAATAAGAATATAAATCTCTAATATTTCCACTCAAATATCTCCACTCGATTTCTGTAATACCGTCATTCTTTTAGAGTACCATCGATTAGATTATTAGTAGTAACTTGGTCAACATTTTCCCATTTTTCTCTTAAACTTTGTTGTATTTGACGGCTGTAACAATAATTGTTTTTAAATCACACGTCCAAAGTATTAAGTTTCTGGGCCTGCTGATTGCGAGCAACCTAACTTGGGAGTGCCGCATTGATAACTTATGTCGCAATCTGGCATCAGCAATATACTCTATACGAAGAGTGAAACTAGTGGCTACATCCGAGGCGGCTAGAACTGTGTACTATGCAAATTTTCAGGCAAGGGCCATGTATGGCCTATTGATGTGGGGCGCGTCTGGCGTGGCTGAAGCGGTTTTCAGGATGCAAAAGAGTGCAATCAGGGCCCTTAGTGGAGTATCTAATACCCATAAGTTGTGTAAATCTATTCAGAAAACACAAAATATTGACCCTTCTATCCTTGTATATACTTGCTTGCCTGGAGTTTGTTCATAAGTCGCCAGATAAGTTCTGCAAAAATGGTGATTTTCACGAATATGAAACATGAAACCAGAGTAGTTTGGTCATACCATATCATCGCATTGGGAAAAGTCAGCTAAGTTCAAATTACATGGCCGTGAAGATATACAATGCTTTGCCTTATAGGTTTAAGAGCCTACCGTGGATTAGTCTCAAAAGATTAATAAAAACAGTGCTGGTGGAAAACTATTTCTCTTCAGTAAATGACTTTCTGAAATATAAATTTTGACATTGCCATTTTTGTGTTTTTATGTTTTCATTGTTACTCTGTTGTTTTGTATAAATCTTGCGGGTTTTAACGTGTTTGGTGGCGTATTAATTGTGAGCCACAAAGATTTTCTTTTTGTGTTTTTATTTATATATGATTATGTAATGACGTGTTTATGTACATATACATCAATAAATTATTATTATTATTATTATTAAGGTGTCAGAAATTCTTTGTAAGGTTCATGTCTAAGCCAATCCGATACTCTTCAGTATTTAGGAAGGATAATCAATAATGTTTCTTCCCTTACGACAAGGAACAAATTAGTAACAAAATTATTGATTTATATATAATTTATTTATACATATATTTAAATATTGATTTCGTGGTGACAAGTCGAAAAGGCTTATTACCCAGTTGAGCACCCACCACAAAATATCTGCTACAATAGTTTTGAATAGAAGATATTATCAAGAATATTTCCTTTATACTCTTCCTCATTTAGAAAAGAAAACAGAACATCCCTCCTTGGTTAGGAGACAAATTATGTGCATACAGTTGTATTAACTAGGCAAATTGAAGAGAAAAAAGTTAGAATCGGATTCAAATGGAACGATGACTTGGAAATATATCTGAAGGAAGAATTACTGGAATTGTATGAGGCGTAGGAGATAGTCAAATATCGATATTAACGGAGGCGGAGAGCTCATAAAGTCAGCAGTGGAAATGAATTAATTAAGGGAATTGCTTTTTGAAAACTAAAAATATTTCATTGCCCAGAGTAAAAGTATCTTTCGCTAAGCTGAAGAAAAGGTTGCCAAAGTTTAGGGATGTGTGTATATCACATCTCTAATTGGTTTCTAGTACGGGGTGAACAATTACATCCGTTCGTAATTGGTAATGGAATACTTAAGTCAACATTAATGTCAGATTGGCTTTACTTTTTTTACTTTTAATGTTTATCCTTCATACTCACAACTCGATTACTTTAAAGCCAAAAAGAATAGTTATCAACTTAATAATACAAAGTATTGCTGTGTTACATAATTTTATTAAAGTATTACGTTAATTTCAGAAAAAGTAGCTATTTTATAACACTGCACACTACAATTGATTTTTGAAATGACCACCACTTTTCTTATATGAGGAATACGTTTATAGAAAGTCTGCTTTACAATAGAAACGAAACAATTTTCCAAAATCGAAGCCACGCCTCATATTCTGTGACGATATGACTCAATAAGTCATCACTTTGCGGCGTGTCAAAAAAATTAAAATACCTGCCAATCCTTTTTGTTTGTGTGCGTCAGCGAACAAGTTAGGAACTCGTTGAGAACAAAATTTCTTCAACTTTTAGTTTTTCAGACACCATCGTATACAAAATTGTTGAAAAGTTTTGTTGAAAACTGTATGATGGACTGATTTACTTGAATAACACAGGATGAAGAACTAGGTTCAGCTCGAAGACACAAAGGAACAGGCAACACTTAAACATTTTAATGTTACACACGAAGCTTACAGACTGGTCCTGTGGATGCAAATGGCGATTCCATTTGCATTTACAGCATCTGCGCATGGGATGTCGGAAACCTGCGCGGTATTTACAGTCTGCACTGTGCAGAAATATTATTTACTGCTACTCTATTCTTGATTACTGTACCTTTTTTGAGTGGAAATAATCCAATACGGATAAATCTGGTAAATTTGCTGGCCATAAATTTATACTGGTAATAAAATCTTTCCAAATAAGCAGTATATGCTGGAACCCTATCATGTTGAAAGAATTATGGATTAATTTATCATCATGTAATCAGTAACTCAAGAAACAGCTCCAATACGATTTTCCTACAACAATTTGCATTTATTTTATTGTAAGAGAAAATTGGTCTAATAATCCGTCTTCTTGAAATTGACATCAAATCGCCAATTTTAGTGAAATGAAGATCTGTGTCAACAGAAACATATGAATGGTTACTTCGCCATATCCGATAGCTTTGAAAATTTAGGTAGCCCTATAAATATCACCAAGCTTCATTTGACTAAAATATTAAGTCTACATTATGTAAATTTCCATCATCCAACGATAGTAATTTTAAGATTGTACAAAACCTTGTTCACGTAGATGCTGAAGATCGACGATTCTGCATGGATGCATAATTTTGGTTAGTGATATTTTGTTAGCTCTTTAAGCAGATACTTTTCTTAGTGATTTATTTTGATCAACTTTCATTATACTTTTAATATCTTGCATAATATTATCTATGAACATGGTAAGCACTTGTTCTGTTTTTCGTCTTAAAACAGTATCAGTTTCCATAAATATTTAAACAAATCAGATTCGATTTCGTTCAAACCTAGCAAGCATTATTTCTTCGCTAAAGTATTCCGTAGAGAATACTGTTGGAAACACTACTGCAATGAATATAGGAATGATTCACTTACGTATTGTGTCAACTTTTTAACCAAAACGCAAGATTTTAAAAAGAACATAACAAAATCTGCAAATGAATATTCGACAGAAGTAGCGAATAGCGGAATATAAATAAATACGAAAAAGTGTAAATAATGTACGAAGACAAAAATGGTTCCAATCTGGGGATTTTTTGCTGCCAATTGCAGAAAGGTAGATCAAAGTGCTTACGGGATATTTACCTTACACATAAGGTTTGCAGATACATTTCAGTAAAAGCTTTGAATTTTTTATGCTAAGGGTTGACCTTTACCTCAAAATATTAAACAACGTGGTATCCATGTTTCTGACATTAAAATGCTGAAATTAAAGTCATTCATGGTTCATAGAATAGAAATTCTATTAAACCATAAAGATCGTTTGAGTTAGTGGACTTAAAAATAATATTTCGTCTTTAGTTGCAAATATATAACGGAAATTTCATAAATATTTACAATAGTATATATGTATATATATATATATATATATATATACATATACACTATTGTAAATATTATGTATATATATATATATATATATATATATATATATACTATTGTATACAAATACGTTACAATACGTTATACAAAATATAATTTAACCTCATCTCAATTAAACCGTTTAACAAAATTATATTATTTATTACTTTAAAGTGTTGGTAAAGTTTATGTAAATATTCTTAATCTTAATTAAATCTCGTTAAATAACCACGATACACATACATAAAACATCTTAATAAAATGAATCAATGTTATTATCAAAATTTTCCACAAACAGCTCGGCAAAACAATCTCAATAAATCACACAGAACATTAACAAATGCCTGAAACGTCCAATATAAAGGAGGCTAAGCCTTAATTTATTAATTTTCGACATTGACTTTCTCTATGTGTGTGTGCGTATATATGTTCCTCTGTTTGCATTATAAATCTGTTTCGGAAACTGAATAAGGAACACTACAATTATATTTAGAGATAAACTGGCAACAAAACTATAACGGGGTCACGCCATCTGACCGAATTTAATCAAGCAGCATGCTGTCTTCGTTGCATCCTTGCACATACTAGTTTTACCGTTTCCCACATTTTTATTAAATCAGTATTCACGAACAGAGTATAAAATTTCTAGTGTGTATCAGATTTATAAAATTCGTAATTTAAATATATACAGAAAATCAAGAAAAGTAAGAAAATCCCCTCTTTCAGCCATTTGTACGATTTAGTATCTATGTAGTGTTCTAGCAAAAAAATATTTATGTGTATCAGGCAATGTACAATATTGAAATTATAATCTATATTTTGAATTTTTTTTTGCATTTAAATTAAAAATTCACTAATGAATTTTTTTTTCAAACTGATTTATCCCATTTTGTTGAATTTACCAGTTTGACAATTATGCTTTGATGTGACTGCTCCATTTATCAACATATGCTATTTTTTAACCAAATCAGGTATTTTATAACACCGTAAATCCATCCAAATAAAATTTGATCTTAATTCTAACACATTTTTAACTTTTTTCTCGTGTTTCCTGGCGACCATTTGTTTTTTGTGTGAAAATAATAGAATTTATGATATTTATTTACGAAGAGTATTAGTATGTATGGAAAAGTGGAAATTAATAATAATAGCATACTATATTCTTCTGGGCTTCCGGGCTGGAACCGCGTCACTGGTATAACTGCCGACGTTTCGTACCCACTCTTACAGGACGTCTTCAGGGCTCATCTACTGCACTGAAACTGGTTTCAGTGCAGTTATACCAGTGACGCGGTTCCAGTCCGGAAGCCCAGAAAAATATAGCATGGACCACGATCGCGAAAGTCTACGTACCTGATTAATAATAATAACTTTTATTGTCCACCAACAGCACAATGCAAAATGTTTATTGCACGTATTTTACACATGTAGTATCAAATACGTACAATAGAAATAGTAAATAAATATAATATAAGTAAAATTAATTTTAAATGTAAAACAAATCAAAGCCATAACAAGAAAGAAAAAGTAATCAGTGTACTTCACGTTATATTTATTGAAGGTTTCGAAAATGGTCATTAAAATTTCTGAGCGTATGAGCTGTTGGACATTTCAATATTATGTTGGTTCTTGCTCTTGAGACGCGAAGTATATTCCCAGACAGGGTTTCGAGGGAGGACACAATGAAGTAAATATGTGAAAAAATAATATTATTGATTAAATTAAGCGTAAACCTGGCACTCGAAGTATCACGTCCCAAAGACAATGCTTGAAACCATGTCTCTCAAGTAAAATAAGATAAGGTCTGTTCCGCAAAGTGAATAATCTCTCTCCTGTTTAAAGTCCAAAATTTTGAAAATCTATACTGTACTAGCTCAGTAAGAAGCTCTTGGTAAACATAGTACGACGTCCACACAACGAATGCGTGCTCGAGCTTGAATAAAACCAATGTATAAGATTTCTAGAGTTTACATATTACTAAGATTTCATGAAGGTCATTTGGCAAATCCAAATGGCCTTTAGGTAGAACAACATGAAGAGGGTGTATGATTAGCAATCAGTTTGCAATCAAATAGTGCTTTCAAACCAAGTATTTATGACACTCTAGAGTAGTTTGTAGAAATTCTACAGAATAGTCCGACGCTGACACAACGCGTCTAAGAGAGAACTGCATATTTATTTCTAGAGGTCTGCATTTAATTACCATTCACTAATTTTAGTAGGTCTGATTGTAATGCAAGACAGTCAGCATATGTATTAATAATATTATAAATTTTTAAATTATCCGGGTATCCTAGACCCGTCACACACATGACCCTCAAACATGTCATTCACATAAATTTTTAAAATTAAAGGTCCAGGGTTAGATCCTTGAAGCACATCAGAGGTAGGAAAAATGAAATTAGAAGAGATTCCGTTGTATAAGACGTAATTTTTCCTAGTAGTCAGAAATGTATTTATCAATCTCAACAATGAAGGAGAAAACCCAATAGCTTCGAGTTTGTCATGTAGAATGGCATGGTCAATTAGCAAACATAAAAAATGTATCTTCACTAATTCAGTGTCAAGATTATATTGAAAATGAATGTGAATTCGGCCTGAATTAGAAAACTAAATTCTTGGTTTTGGTCTGCAAACCACTCCTCAACGACATATTCTTCACCATTCTTTTATTCTTCAAATGTTAAGTTTTGGAAATCAGTTGTAGTTTGATGGAGCTACATCCTGAGAATAGAATGGGTGGTGAACTAATTTCATTAATTTTATGCAGTGCAATAAACAACTTGTGAGCAGGAGCATTGTTTTGCAAAAAAGTACGTTTTTGGCAAGTTTTCCGCCGCGTCCTTTCTATGAGCAATGTAGAACTTAGAACTGGGAAAGAGTAAAACATGAAGTTCGGGACAGTTATAGATTACGCACACGGCGTAGCGCTGTTAACAAGAGACAAGAGGATGCTGGAAAAATAAATTATTGTTTACCAAAGGAAGACAGACCAGGAGTTTAAGATAAATCAAGAGAAAAACAAAATATCTCAGAAATCGTTTAATGCAATTGTCTGATGTGTTCCTAGTTTGAAGCTCACATTTGCAAAAGTTAATGTAAGATTTTCTTTAAGCATATTGCTCACGACATTGTCGTCAATATCTTACGTCCTTCCTGATCGGAGATCACTTTTTAAAACGAAATAATCAGAACGTAACTTCGCAAATCATTTTCGACATGTTTGAACTGTTACTTCGGCTTTTTCAAACACTTCATATATTTTTTTTGGTTGCCTTTTTGAAATTCATACAATATACAGCTTCTCAAATGTACTTTTTTCCGCTTATATCCATTGCTCAACTCCTGTTTAAATTGGTTATACACAGATTGAATTTCTAATGACCGACGCTGCATGTAAATGCATGTAAACCCTCCTACATTTTTAGATGAGATATAAATTAATTTACTATTAAAATTAACGTTAAACAAAGCTTAAGAGAGCACATAGGAGGACATTAGGTTTAGCAAGTATATATTGTGTCGGTACAAATTGTGTGTATACATTATATCGTTAATACAATACATATAACCTCGATATGCGGTGATTCGTTATACGACAGAATACCAATTAGGCTTATAAAGTAACCCATTAAGTTACGTACTATACGAATCAACTTGTTCCTATAATAACTTTATAGCTATTTAATAAACAAATAAGCACTATATTAGAAAAATGGAAAAATATTGCCCAAAATTGAACAGACAGTTTTTCTAAAAGAAGTATTAACATAATTGTATAATCTATAATAAAATAGTTAACAATTTGGAGGGCTTTTAACTCAATAGAAACACCAGTATAGTAATAGTAATAAATCGAATTCCATCAATTGAAGTGTTGTAGATAGTACTTTAAAATTTGAATATTTAAAACCATCAAGTATATAGTAAACTAGTGAATTTATTTCGCGTTCTAGATGACTAGCAAATATTTTCGGCGTCGTACTACCATTGAGTAATATATAAGAAAACTCAAACACATTTATTAAAGAGATTCGGATGTCTATTTTCTGGATAAATCTGTTTCACATTATTCCACCCACGAAGTGTTTTCTCGGGGAAGCGAAACTCACCCACGTGCATATTTGCTATCTAGCACAGGTCGAAATTTATTTGTCTATGTCAGAAAATATTATTGTGGAGTGTTTTTAGGGGAAATGCTCATCCATCTTCGGGATTTTTAAGGAAGTTGCTTACACGTGCCTTTTTGCCTCTGCATATATGTGCATAGCACGCACTACGCATCTTAATTAAAAAAAAATATGAGCGACCTCATTATAAATACGAACTAGTTTCATATAATATACGATCTATGTATGTAAATAACTAGCAGATAATATTGAATAATATATGCATTTATTGTTAATAAACTACATGATAAGCAGATGTCTGTATTTATTTGAGAAATATATGGATATTTCAGAGGAAGTACAAATATACACATAGAATATAATTCCTGGTGGAACTTATCCTATCTTGGCATTCTTTAAAGGAGATATGTACATTCGAGTGTGATTTAAAGTTAATCTGCATTTTATATTTTTCTGATCGATGCAAACAATAAATTAATATTATATATAACATACATCATTTTACTAGGTAACAACCCCCTTTAAAATAAACTTTTTCTGTCGCTGTGATAGCTTTTGTATTCCCATCGAAAAATTCTTTCGATTGATGCCGTAGACAATTTTGCAATGCATCCTTCATTTTCTCATTAAAGGCGAATCGTTTGGCTTCCAAGAACTTTTTTAGTGGCCAAAAGAGATGATAGTCACTTGAGATCAAGTCCAGACAATAAGATGTGGAGGGGGAGAGGTAGTACCGCCCAATTCGATTATATTTGTAAAGCCGTTTCTAATTACATGTTCAAAGAATTTATTTATATGCAACCTACAAATAAATAAGTTAATTAAAAGAAATAAGAAACTTTATCCATTTTTGCATCGTTCTTCTCTTCATCATATCTCTATAGGACAAGGACGAGTTGTGGAGAACGATGAGTTAAGCATCCACAATCTAACATGAAAACGTAAGGAAATATGTTAGATAAAAAAGCACAAAAAAGAACATGAACTACTAGCATAGAAAAATCATAACATAATTCCACGCTCGTAAAATATCTAATCTTTACTACTAATTTAATTAAATTTTTGATGTCCTCATTGGATTAAAAGTTTTTTTCTTCTAAGGAATTCTAGATTCTAGATCTGGTGAATACGTTGATACCCATCAGACTGTAATAGATTCTGTAGAGTCATAAAACTTGTATAAAACTCGGCGCTGTCATGGTTAAAAACTACATCGTCTGTGTTAACCTATTCTGGCTCTTCTATTTCACGGAATCATTAAATTTATCCAATTGGTGACAATATACAGAAAGCATAGTTGTGGATAATTAATGAAAATTAAAATTTCCAACTATTTGATCATTATTATTAATTGCAGAAAATTAATTAAAAATTTTCTGTATTGAACCAGGATTCGAATCTTCATCTATCGTTCTCTAGACGGTTGCTAGAATCAATTAAACGACGAAGCAGTACAGTTTCGAGTCTCTTAATATGCTACAAGCATATATAAATATATAATTGAGCGCTTTACGATAATAAATTAACGAAAATTAACATTTCCCAGTACTCCATCATTATTATTAATTAAAGAAAATTATTTAGAAATTTTCCGCATTGGGCTAGGACTCGAACTTGTGCCTACCGTTCTCTTGACTGTTGCTTTAACCAGTTAAGCCACTAAGCAGTAACAGTTTCGAGTCTCTCTTCCTCGAGTCCTGCTCCAATGCGGAAAGTTTTCTGTAATAAATAGTAGCGATAGATTCACAAGAAATGCTAACTAATGATTTTAGATTTTGCGGAAAATCATTATAAGTATATTTATTTCTTAACTGCATATCATATACGCATGGTAACCGCGAAATATCTTCAAAATAGTTTAGGAATTTCATGCCATGGATAAGAATCATTACAGATCAGCTTCATTCTGACGTACGTGTTACAAATAAGGGCGTCTCTCGAAATTTTGGGTTAGGTCCAAGTAATTTTCAGTAATTTTATTAATGATCTTTTGATTGATGTAAACATAACTATAACATTTTAATTGAATCTTTAGTACTGACGATATACATCAATAAATGTACACGTAATTAAATCGTTGGGGATCTTTGAATATTTTGGCAAAATTAAATATGTTTTGTTCTATAATAGCCTTTAAAACAATATTAATATTGATTCAATGTATCCTTCCTTCCAAGTTACTGAATATTGTTATTGAAGAAATTAAAAGTGTATCTGTGACTTTTATAACTTTTCTAATGAATATTAAATAGTTTTTCATAATCTGCAGAAATTTTATGGTTTTAACGTAGTAAAATACTTATGTACATATTTTTATTTACTAAAGTCCTATCGTTGGCAATTGCACAATTTTAAAACAGTAAATAAAACGGTTCGTGGTCTTTCCTGAAGATAATTTTGTAAAGATAGTTTTAAATCACAAAAAATTGATAAAACATATGCACTTAATATCTTGTATAGCAGACACATACAGTATGTATATAGATCCGAATGATTTTAGAATGATACAGAAGATGGCGATACACAGAAGTTGATCACCGGTCGTGAAAGCGCCACTGTTCGTACAATTTCTGTCAAATTTTTAAATAGATTGTATATAAAGACACGGCCAAATAAACAATTCCTGCACTTTCTTAATCATTAATAAATCCAAGTTCCGTGCAATGATAAAGTATTTCTATTTGAAAGGCATTAGTGGAGGATATATCTCGTACTAGCAGACCCAGATCAGCTACCAGTGAAGAAATAATTGCAAAAAGCCATACAATTGTATCAACTTTAAGAAGACTCGCCACGAACTTCGTCTAACATTGTTTTTATTCCTTTAGCGTTTACGCTTTTTCAAAAGAAATAATCTATTGTAAAATATATAAGTGAAACTCAGAGGAAGCAAAGAAAGTAGGCATTTTATACGATTGACTACATTGCACCTTACTATATCAACGGTGGCAATTGAAAAAGCTTAGTGCTAGATGGTGCTTAAATGGATGCTGCGTTTGTTGACAATTCGTTAAAAGCAAGTGAGAATGAGTACTTCGCGGTGATGTCTAGATATGTTGGAACCTACTGAAAAAGTTTTTATGCATCATTTTGTAACTGACTATGTTGTTTTGGAAAGAAATTCTCATCGAATACTGATATCTTCTAAGTTGTAAATATATATTTTAAAAGAGTAGAGAGTTGTTATTTTTTTGAAAGGCTGAAATATTTTGAAGGCGAGTACAAGAATAAATACCATTTTTCTCGTTCTTTTGCCTCTTTCTAAACATTTTCTGATCTATCCTTGTATATACGTTTCCAATAAGCCAACTGCAATCTGAACTTACAATTATTTAACGTTAATATTTATTTATAGACAACTACTGATACTGGGTGATTCTCGTATGTAGACTACTGGCCTATCACGCTGGTGGTCATGGTATCGAGCCTGGCGACATGCTGTCTGTGAAAGGTTTTCGTAGTTTCCCTTTCCCGTTTAAACGAATGCTGACAGTTAAAAAGCTTAAGTATCACCACGAGTGCGGACGCAATATATAATGGTTTGCCCTTACCCTCTGTAATTGGGGTTTAGCTGTTCTAAGACGTAAAGGATGATTAACGTAAATTTCTTATACTTCCTCAGCCAAACGCGGGGAAACTTTTCGCCTTAACTCACATGTCTATGAGTTTGAGTTTGGGCTGCAATTATGAGTTTTTTTGATTTTATTATTATTAAATGACTATTTAAATGTTGATTAAAAATAACCCCAATGCCAATATTGTTTTTATATTTCAATATATATTAATGTTTTGCTGTAAAGGTGATGTACTTTACTTGTGTAAAGTTTGTTCCAAGTCTCCAAGTACTGTTATTATTTCTACTGCTGATGATGGCAACTTAGTTGCCTAAGTGCGTATTTATACTTGAAACTACATTATAGTACAGAAAATATATGCGATCAATTTTTATAGTGAATCAGTCAATTATGTAAATGATTTCTTATTGTCATAATTATCATAATAGTTTGCTAGACAAGGTGTTTTTTTAGATCTCTTTCTTTGTGACGTAATTTTTATGAGAGTTGTTCAAATTCAATCAGATTTGTATTTATAAAATTTATTAAAATATTACAATGGAAGAGATTATGTTATATTACAGCATAGTCTCCCTAGATAATAACATACTTGCATTATCCATCCGTAAGGTTTAGAATATCTCTTTGGAAAAGTCTTTGAATTGGCTGCGTATCTACTCTTCAGCAGCATCTATACCATCATCATTTTAATAAAATCTGTTCTCGCTGAAAAAATTTCTTTAATGACCCAAAGAAATACAAATAAGAAGGGCAAAGATTGTCTACTGAAGACCAAATAAGATCATACCGTAGTTTGTTTGTGATTTGAAGTATTCCTGTGGTTGCGTGAGGATGAACATTATTATAGAGAAAGCGAAGTTTGTTTCCATTTCCTTTTATCTTTTATGTATAGTAATATACGGTATTAACTGGATGAGGTTATATAATAAAATCAAGTAAAAAAACTACTATAATATGCTTTTAAGATTTAAAAATTTGGTTGAACATGTTGGCACGTTATCGAATTAAATAGCAATAATGGGAATTAAATAGTAATCATGTCATCATATTCTAAATTATATCGTTACAGTAACAAAGAGGCGATTCGACTTATAATTATTTTGTCAACGACTCTACGCTCTATCTGATGCTAGCTCATTTTATGGTATTTAAACATGCTCCTTTTAATATCTTCAAATCTTTCTTTACTAATTTGTAAAGATTAAGATTTTTTTAATGTACTGTTGCTCGTCTGTCTTACTGAACTAACTTTATGTGTGCGTCTAAAAGATTTGAATTATTCCAACAGTCGATTTATAGAAAGGCATTAGTTTCTGTGTTGCGCAATCAAGTCTTCTAAATATTTTAATCGAAATGGCGTCTAAGAAATTTGATTATTATATGCTGTTGTACTCTAGAATATACAGTTGCTACACCTTATTTTACTAAACATTGTGGTCAAACATCTCTTAATTTATTTTCCGAAATCGATTAAAAAGTAGGAATTTATTATTAATCACTCCTCGTATATATTTTCGAATAGTGTATAGATATATTATTATTATTTTATAAATTAAAAAAAGTAGAGTACTTACAAGAGAGATGTGCTCTAGTCCTCTATGTTGTCTATATCCGAAAATTACTTCTCCCACAATGTTTTTTTTTAATTCCATTAGGTAAATAATTACCTGCACAAAATCGAAACTAATTGCATACCCGCATAGTTTGTATAATAAAATTTGGTATGCAACTAAGCATAGTTCAAAGTAATTAATGTTTAACATATTTACTGTGGAATTTCGCTAAATGCTCGCAGCAGATACTCATTCATTTCATTAATTGCGTATATGATTGTCTATCTTCAAATAATTATAAATCCAATAATAACCGAATATCAAAAGTAATATTTACAGTTCAGGATAAATGCGTTCGATTAATCCCAATTAAAATTTAAATGTTTACGTCAAGTTATGAAATTATTGAAGAAATTATTTCAGAATCGTCTATCTCGATTAAAACAAAAAAGAAAAAAAACGGCGAAGAGAAAAGAAGAAAAACAAATCATCCATCTATCAATCGCCGACCGGAGCGCTTAAATTCAAATAAACTTCTTATCGCTGTTTATAAATCATAAATTTGAATCGCGATGAAATGTTATACCCATGTTAAAAACTTCAATTAAACGGTAATAAAGTTCTTGATAGTGCGTTTAATATAGTCGGAATCTATTATAAATTGCATAAACTGATACACCAGAATATTTTTTGAATAAATCTATCTGTTCAATGTAATATTTGGATAAAATGTTATATTCTGAGTAGCGATAGATATAAATATGTATGTTTACATAAATATATTTGTTTTTTTCAACTCTTTGATGCACTTACCGAACTTAAATAAACGAGAAATAATATTACGTATCAGTGATTCTAAAATTCTGCCAATGTTTGAACTTCAAAAGTAAACAATTTAATTTGTTTTTATTGATAACTGGATAGACAACAATAATATTCCTATTCTTCTACCCAGAAATAGTGATTGATGTGACTTGATCGGCTTTAAATATTGTTTTATTAGCTTGAGCTTATTCGTCCGGCTAGGTAATTCGATCGATCACGTTTCTGGATCGATTTAACAAAAAAAAAAGTACTACTAAAACTTCCAATAATAAGAAGGGCTAGGATTACCAAAATTTTACTAATTCTACAATTAAATTAGCCACCCTAGAATTTTAGTTTTAATTAAATGAAATCCAAACACATGAAACTTAAAACGTACACTTCTACACAGTCTGTCGCAGGGAAAGCCAAATTTTTTTAAAATAGTAATTCTTAGTAGCGCCTCTATTAAAAAAAATATGCATCAGTAAGGTAGATTTTTCACCAAAGTCAAAATATTATGACATTTGAATCATTAGAAGCAGAGAAATTGCGCATAAAGTAAGTGTGTGTATTTGACATTGGTCAAAAAATAAATTTTGAACAAAGAGAAAATATCAAGTCCTGCTTTAAACTCGGTAAATCGTTTACTGAAATATTTAATTTGATGAAACAAGTGTATTGTGAAGCGTGTTATCATATACAAGTCATAAATGACGACGAACATCCTGGTGCAAAAAAATCTGTGGCTACGGAAAGTAACATCGAACTTGTGCGTGAATTTATCAGAAATAAGCCGAAAACCTCATTGCGATACGTGGGAATGGAACTAAATATTTCCGAAGAATCAAATTATCGCATTTCGACACAGCATTTGAGATTGAGAAAGATTTGTGCAAGGTTTGTGCCACACGAGCTAACTGAGTTCAACATAGTACAGACTTGATTAAAAACTCAAAAAAGGAAGAAAACTTCAGGTATTCTATTGTAACTGGCGATAGGACGTGGTGTTTTCAATATGATCCAGAAACCATGCGTCAAAGCTCTGAATGGAAGTATCCTAGCGAAGGAAGACCAAAAAAAGTCGTTTTAAGAAGTCAAAAGTGAAGAAAATGTTGATTTGTTTTTATGATTCGAAAGGCATACTGCACAAAGAGTTTGTACCAACCAGTCAGTCAATGCTTTATGTTATCTTGGTGTTATGAAGCGTCTTTTGGCGCGTATTTGTGGCGTGTGCCTTCAATACTGTGAAAATGGTAGCTCACGTTTTTTAGATGATAGTGTACCATCTCATCGCTCGACGCTTATCGCTGGTATTCTAGCTACAAATGGCATTTTCGCCAGACTACATTTGCCGATGAAAGGGCAGTGTTATAACATGTCTAAAGATGATCTTAAAAATTCATTCGACATGTTAATTGACCGTGCAAAACGTTGTATTAAGCCAAAGGCCAAAAGCCTTGAATAAAATAAATGAATTTTACAAAATAGTAAGCTTTTGTTTTTATTTTTAAAAAGTTCGGTTTTCTCTGCGACGGACTATGTACATTACACATGTTAGTATAGATTTGAAGACATACTTACAACTGTAGACTATATTTCTTTCAATATGTGGTCAAACCTCTCTTAGCTAGAATTTCGATTCGGAATATTGCAATACTGCAACTTTCTGTTTTCTTTCCAGTTTTTTCGATCCTTTTCTTTTGTAAACGCTTAAATTAGGATTTGGAGATGAGTAAACAATAGATTAGGAGCACTCCAAACAATCTCGATAGAGTTATAGTCTGGTAAATTTCCAGGATATGGCAATACTAGTATGCCGAAATCAGGCAAAACATTTTGGAGAGATGTCGTATGGCACGGAACCCTATCTTGCAGAAACATTGAAGAAGTTCCCTCTGCATCTCGTGAAGAAATAACAGGCACCAGAATAGCCTTTACTACATTTTTGTATTCATGCTGTTTCATTGTCCTTTCGACAAAGAGGTCCTGTTTCAGTCTCAGTAATTCATGACCTTATCATCACAGTGGGACGATGTTGAATACTTTACTCTACAAATTCCTTTCCACAGCTTTCCGAAAAATATTCTGTAACCTCTTCGAGTCGTGATTCATCACTGATTATGATCTTCTGATTGAGAAATTAAAAATAGTAACTAATATGTAACACGAGAAAACATTTTTAGAATGTTTGCGATATAATTTTATACAAAAACCTTTCTCCATTCGTCCATTGTAAAATGTTGTTGCACCTTGGTTCACTGTAGACGCTTTTTCTTCATTGTTTCGTTAACGACATTTTAATCCGGCAACGTATAATCGAGATCTCAAAGTCGATACCTTTATATTAAAGGACATTGTTGGAAACTTGTGTATTTTGTAAAGCAATGTTAATAACTTTTCTATTCTCCCTTTCGGTGGTTTTGCGTGACTTGTGACAATGTAGTTGACGGCTTGATGCTAAAGGCAAATTTTCTTTGATAAGTTCTTGCCACTGTTCCGCGTGGAACTTTTACTTTTCTAACAATTTAACTTTGAGAATACAAACCAGTCCCTAATAAAGCTTCTATTCTATTTTTTCCACTGTCTATATTTTTCGTCTTGCCCTTGGTGCATAAGTATTATAAATATATAAAGTATAAAGTTAGCGCGTCAGTAATCTAGATATAAGACAATAAACTAAAAATGGTAAATATGATACTATACATTATCATAAACACGTTCTTCGAAAGTTCTAACTATTCTGGATAAATTTAACTTGTATAAACGCACTATACCACCTCTTCATTTTCCTAAAATTTGGTGAGCCTAGGTAAAAATTATGAGTTCGAATAGGGATTAGCGACGCTGAAACTTAATAGTTGAATGAAATAAATAAGAATATTTATATTGCAGGTTAACAGAAAAGGTAGAAGCTACCTTTTATAATATAATTTATTCTTACATTGAGAAATGTGTTTTACGAGCCGGTTTGTTAGTCGGTTTCCTCGTTTGTTTAACGGTAATCTCATTCGTTCAATCAAATTAAAAGAATACTATTTTAACCAATAGATATCTCATAAATCTGCAAGTTATTGCAAGTCTGTGTAAGTTGGTAAAAGTGGAAACTTCTAATGGTTACAATGCCCCTTTGTTCTCACACGTGAAGAATAAACTTTGTGGTCAATGGTTTTTCTACGCTGGAAGAGGCAGTTGAGGCATTTAAAAGTCATATTTTGGAGATACCGCCTTCACAGTGGCAGCAATGCTTTCCGGGTTGGTTTAAAATAATGCAAAAGTACATTGATATTCAACGAGAATATTTTGGAAAGCAAAAAAAAACTATTTTCGATAATAAAAAAATTTTTTTTGTTTGCTATTACCGAAATATAAACAGCTACCCTCGTATAATAATATAAGATTTTGAATTAAGCTATTCCATATCACTGTGTTTGTTATTTTCCTTCCTTGCATTTGTATTTTATTTGAGCAAACAGTTTTATATCATCTATTAGAGTTTATAGATGATTTATTGTGTGCAATGGTGTGCTTTGATGTTTGATTTTATTTAACATAGTCGACAGTATATAAACTTTATATATAGAAAAAACCATAAGGTACTAAGGTAATCTGCTTGAAATATCCCTCTATTATTATGTGGTTTCGTTTCGTTGTTAGTTAAACTGGGATTTTCCAGTTTTGTATAAAATGTATGGTTTATGTGTGCCTATTTTATAAATTTCTTGTGCTTTCATTATTATTATATATCTTCATTTAACAAAACCGTCTTAGAAAAGTGGTAGTTTAGTTTTAATTAATGGATATGATCTGGGGTAAAGGCACTGCTTAAAGATCTTTTAAAATGTAATACGGACGGTAGTTGGAGACATACGGAGACTTTTCAGTTTTCAAAACAAGACTAACTTATACAATTTGTCAAACGTCGGAAAAGGTACGAGGTCAAGTGGTTACATTTAATATCTGCGTGATAGATAGAGAGCGAATATAAATTCGCAATTTTTAACAAAAGAATTAGGTAATGTCATAACAAGAAATTCTTAAGTATTTCTATTTATGTATATCAAATGCGTAAACAGGGCCACTTATGGATGATTGTTTTCATTTCCAATAAGTACTGGGTATTTGTTTATAAAATTTGTTTATTTTAATACAATTTAACATTTATTTTCTCAAGCTTTGATTTGAATACACTATCTTTTTCTTAAGAAATTCAATTAATTATATACTAATCACCTGTTTGTAACATTAATGACAAAACAATTTACATTATTATTCATAACCATTCTACTTATTTATAAATCTATGTAACAGACACCCACACGTAATAAAGAATTTAATAACTACATTCGAGCACTTTCCGCGAACACCTAATTACGGGTTCTTTATTATTGTGTCTCTGTAGAAATTATCGCAGCACACTATTCATTGCGCTACTAATTTATAGATGTTCATCGGGAATTAATAAAGGTCGTCACCGTAAAATGAAGCGAAGAATTTTAGATGAAAGACCTTCTGTCAGAAGAATGCCATGAATGCATGTATGTACATACGCCATATGATTGTGTAATAAATGGGACATAAACATAATAATATTTATTATCTTAAACGAGTAATGGGTAGAATATTTTAGATAGTTCTTAGAAACTAATTTAAAAGTAATTTGATTTATTTATTTCTTAACTGCATAACAGGAAAATCCATTAACTGGGCAGATAAATACAAAAGAATATTTAAATTATATACAATTGAAAGGTATTACAGTAGCGTTTCTTAATTTGGATCCTCTTATTGGGGGATTACAGTTAGTGTGTGAGAACGGGAACTAACACTACCGAAGAACTCGAGGTAAACCTAAACTAAAGTAACGTACTGTAAGTTGCATGACTGCAGGCAAATACCCTGATTAACGTACCTAAGACTGTCGATTAAAATGCAATGAATTATTATTTTTGGTATTCCAATTTCCACGAAATCACCCAATCGTTTCAACTGATGTTCAAGTTTATGGAATAGTACTACATAGGGTACTCGGAAAGCTTTGCAATATGACGCATGAATGAATCGTAGGATGCTGCTTGTTGCTGCATGTTGAGACATGTTCATAAGTGGATAGTAGCCGCCGCGCCATGTCGATGAGCTCAGTTGTTCATTAGCAGTGGGAGTGTAAAGTGCTTGCGATGGCATCGTGGTCACGAAATAAGATAAGGACAGTTTTGCGTTATCATTTTGTGCGTGGTTTAAACATAAACAAGTGCTACGGAGAAACGACTCTTGCACTAGGTTATGTTTGTCCACATCGCACAACGATATTCTGGTCGTATAGAGAATTCCGAAGGGGAAATTTAACTGTGGAGGCTGCTGAGAGGCCGGGAAGGCCACGAAGGTCAGTTACGGAGGAAAACGTTACTATTGTGAGGAAAATCCTTGGTGAGGACAGGCGAGTGACCTACCAGCAGATAGAGGGTACTTCAGGCCTAAATGCACCAGCAATTCGTTCGATTCTGCATGATCATTTGCACGTGAAGAAACTTTGTTCTCTCTGGGTGTCGCATCGACTGACTGAAGAGCAGATGACACGACGTGTGACTTGGTGCCGGGAGATGCTAAAAAAAATTTAATAAGGGACAATCTCGGTATATGAACAACATCGTGACAGGTGACGAGACTTGGCTGTACTATACAACGTGCTGACCAAAGCTCGAAACAAAGTTTGGGTCTTTGATGATGAGGACACACCCGTAGTTGTCAGAAAATGCCGATATGTAAAGAAGAAAATGATAGCTGTATTTATTAAATCGAGTGGAATTGTGGAACGCGTTGTTTTGGACACACAGAAGACAGTCACAGCTAAGTGGTATACTGAACGGTGCCTGCCTAAAGTCATTGGATCTATGAACAACCTGCGGTCAAAGTCAAGAATGGACACCTGGTTCCTCGATCTCGATAATACTCCAGCTCACCGCGCCAAAGCCTGCACCGAATATTTGACCACGACAGGAATGAAACTTCTCGAGCACCCTCCTTACAGTCCAGATCTTGCTCCTTGCGACTTTGCACTGTTCTCGCATGTGAAAATGAAGCTAAAAGGGAGTCAGTTTTCCAGTGATGATGACCTTCTGCGGGCTTGGGACAACGAGAACTAATTTAAAGATTGGTTTCGGAGGATGGGGGGGTGGGGGTGTATTGAGGCTGTATCGCAAAATTTTCCTAGTTTCCTTTGTATGTAATTAGAATAACATGATAACATTACTCGTATGTGAAGATAAAATATTCAGAAGTGAATGAATAACAGTGGAAACTCAATGTAAATACTTTTGTCATTATCCGTTTCATTGACTTTCCCGTTGACCAGTATCTCAAGAAGTCTATATTTAGTCTGCAAGCGCAGTTTACTACCAGTGTATGATAAATCTGTTTTGTGCTCCTGATGCAACCTCCTTGCATTTAGCTGTACAGGGAGGTTTCGATCTAGCGGATTGTTATATTTCCCTTGCTGCTCGTGGAGATAATATGAAAAAGTTACATAGTAATGCCCAAAAACAATACCTTGAAGACAAAACGTGAGAGGTTTAAATGGTGCAAACCAAGAACCTTCAATGTAAAAGGTAAGGATGAATCAAGATCATCCACTTAGATAAAGATACATGAAGATGTGAAGGTCAACCAAATAGAGAGAGTGAATCTTATCTCCGACGGGAAGCTAGGTGATCAGGATCTTCTAAGACTGAACTGCAAAAGGTGTTAAAACAGAGCCATACAAGTTGAAAGATCATAGATGTTCGAAAGCAGATGACAAAAATCGTGAGAAAAATAAGTCAGGAAGTTAAAGATGAACCAGATTCTTCTACACTGATAAAGATGCAACACCGTAGGAAGCGAATCTGATATACAATGGGCTAGGAGATCTGAAATTGGTAGGACTATATGCAGAAGCTGGCGAATTTTAAATATAGGCTAAAAGTTTCGTAACCAGGAGCAACTTTAGCTGGCATATATAAAGAAATCCACAGACTCCAGAGAAACATGAGAACCAAAAGATCCGAAAAGTCACAGTGGAAAGAAAGACTTTACAGTTTCCTTAACTAACTTGAATTTTGACTGTCCAACAGAAATATCTAATAGGGCAGATATGTATAAAAGTAAGTATTAACTAATGAAATTGCAAAAATACTACTTAAATATATCATCGAATTGTGATTCAGCTTCTCGACTCGCTTTATTAATTGGAGACTGATAAATACGTATTTGCTTTGGAAATAGTGCGAAGCTTAGTCAAATTTGAATGAAGTTCTTTGATAATGCTTTATTGAACTCAGATACAACATACACAATTCATTCATAGGTTATTTTCTATAGAGCTTCTCCGTCTAGTTATACATTTATGTCATTTAATTTAATAATTTTTTAATGCTGCTATGCAAGAAAATGTTGAAAGTCACGTTCACGTTCTAATTGCGCACAAGCTCTTTGATGCGTTTATCTCTTATGAAATGTACTTCTAAAGATTCTCTGAACAGTTCTAGCAGAGGATAGTCAGAAGAGTTAAATGGAGACTGTATAGCGGATGTTCAAGAGTTTGATAATGCAATTTTTCTAATGTGCATTGAGTATGAATCGCCGGAAGAGACTGTGTTGTTGTATAAGTTCAGGTAAGACGTTTATCGATGCTAAAGACGAAATTTTATTAGAAGTAAAATACTACTTACATTTATAATATACTTCAGTCTTGAGCATCGATGACTTTCCTTACTTGGATCTATGGTTCAATGTAGAATTCAGTATTGACAGTTCTTTTAACATGTAAGAAATCTAAACATCTGGAGAAGTCGACGGATAGCAGCACTTTTTAGATGATATGATCTCTTCCAGTAGCCTTGAGTGTTGAGGAGGAATAATCAATACTGCTTCCTCTTTTACGGCAGAAAAGAGTTAGTAGCAAAGTCATGGAATACTTTATACATACAAAATACATACTCTCATTCTCGTGGTCGTGACAAAACTTACGTTCCAGTTGGACAACCACCACAAAAAAAAGAAAAGAAAATAGAAATAAAATTTCCCAACAGACGATTTTGCTTTTGCTATTACGGCTGCCAGTGCATTCTTCATTCACCTTTCTTAACTAACTCCTTTAATAAGAGATATATATCATCTATTTTTAATATGCAATTATCTGAAAACAAGTTTATTGTTCTGTTAATATCTGGTCCAAAATTATCTCTTTCTTTAACACTAATCTTTAGAAGATTTTAACACCTGAAATTTTCTGATCGATATTCAACAAACGTGGTATTCTCCCTTCTGTTGTTTTTCATAGTTCGAATACATTGTGTAATTGAATAAACTCATGATTTATTTCCATTTTCTCGTAATTGTAGCCATCTATGGTCTCAAATAAACTGACGAAATTTCGTAATGTCTGCTACGGCGTTGTAAGTTTTTAACATTTTTACTACCGAGGCATATTTTATGTCACTTAAGCACCTGATAGACTGGAAGTTTAGTGATATGCTACAATCTCTCTGCACTAAGGCTCTCAAAGCCGAACCTAATGATCTGCTCTTCGGGAAGGTTTTTCGTAATTTGGCTTCGCTATTACTGTCGGTCATGCAATGCTACCAATTCGGAAAATTAAAAACCTCTTTTAAGTTTTACTAAACCTCATAATATTACAAGTGCTGTCATAAATAAAAGGTTAATGGAAACTTTCATAGAGACTACGTTGAAATAAAGCAGTTTCTATGGAAAGAAAGATCAGATAACGCAGCTGTGTTTATCGTGAGTCTACAGCTTTGCTGAGTCAATAATTTCAAAATTTAAAAGTTTCAAACGTAATTTAACGAATTTTTTTTATAGTTGCGATTTACTGCGAATTTTTACTTTCCTAAAAAGACTGCTGATGAAAATTTGGTTTCATGGAAATTGTTCAGTTTTAAACTGGGCTAATATTGTAAATATGCGTTTTGCTCTTGTTAAATATGATTTAATTTAAATTACTGTTTTCTTTTCTTCAATGATTTTAATAACAATTGAATGACTAACTAAAATATTATTGAAATATCTGTAATACTGCATAAGTTCATGCAATTTACTACTACGTTCATAATCGACAATGACCAGTAATTTGTATCAGTCCGCTGGACTACAATTTCCACGAAACTTTAAGATAATGGCAAGGTTTGAAGTTCGCTAAGTTCCTCCCTAGTTGCCCACTGCCATTTTACATATGCAAGTTAATAGTGGGTAGTCATTTCGTATTAAGTATATACGTGGTCGTACCCAAAAGTTTCCGAAATGTAGCAGCTTGCTTAACACTAAGATTTTATTCACCTCCGTTACATTAAAAGTAGTCCCATTGGAAGTGTAAGCATCTATCGCCACTACCACGAAAGAAATAGCATTCTGGAGATCTTGTTTTGCTAGTGTTTTCAACATCGTCGGCGATTCAACTTCACACTTCTCTATCGTGTCAAATCGTCGCCCCTTCAATCCGATTTTCATCTATGGATAGAGGAAACAGTCGTAAAGAGCCAGGATGGGCGAATACTGTGGATGTAGCATTTTGTCTTCCACCAAAAATTACTGTGCGATGAAATCGGTACATAGTCACGAGTTATCATGGTGAAGAACCCAGTCAATGCTGCGCCGCTTGTCTTGACGTTTCCTTCTCATATCCACTTTTAGTCCTCTTATGGCGTCATGATATTATTAACTATCTGGACTGTTTATCGTTCATTAATATGAACGTTTGCCATTTTTTACATTTTGTGTGTTTCTATGGCAGTCGTAACAAGTTTAAAACCAAATTTGATACAGATACGTTGTTCTTTCTAATGGACCATTGAAAAATCGCAAACATAAGCTGACGCAAGAGTTGCAAAATTGTTCACCTAAAAAGAAAGTTACTAATGCCGAAGATATCTTTTACAAGTGAGCAGCTCGTTGAGGATTTTGAGTCAATGTGAGAATCCGGCACTCAGAATAACAAGAAAATTATATCCTTCTCATAGTAACATCTTTATGGGAAATGGGTTGTCTAAAAACTAGAAGCCAAGTACCTGGGTGTCCACTTTGACTCCAGGCCGACTTCTAAGAGCACATCCAGATACAGTAATTCTTGTTCCTCTCAACTAGAAATATCATTCTACCCCTGTTGTACCGCACCAGTCCACTGGTTATGAGAAATAAATTACTGGTCTTCACGTCCTTCCTCCAATCGGTACTTATACATATATACAGCATTGGTCTGGTGCATGACCACGACACATATTCGAAACTTGGAGACTTTGTAGAACAGAATTATTAGACTTACTACCAGGTCTTCCTGATTTATGCACAGCGAGCAATTGCATAGAGATTTGAGTATTGCGCCTTTACAGGAGTATCTGAGTACCTGACGACAGGTATTTCGAAAATGGCAGAGGAATCGGAATATCCGGTGGTTAGGTAGCTGGTAGAGCTTCAAGACAGACCACCTAGGGATGTGTCGATTCACAGATTTGACCACGAGGTAGCAGTTGACAGAACGACTCCCGCGTGAGAGGGGACAATTGTTTAGAATGCAGTAAATTACCGGAGATATTTGAATTAAGCTATGGAAAAGTGAAGTAAAAGAACGGTACTACTCATTCGATAATAAAACAGGTGGACCAATAGGCCTAAGGACAGTCTTGTCTAGGCTCAGAGTAGTAGTTAGCTGATAGTATACTGACTCGTGACATCCACGTAACGGCGTTTGATTGTAACTGTGTTCATAGAGTCGAACCAAAGTTCTGAAATATTTGGGTACTACTTCATATGAATGAAATCTAAACCAGCTAACTATTATAATGTAGACGATAATAAACCTTCTGTTCCAAAAGTAACTATATTACCTGAAAGAAAAACAGAAATAGTTAAGAAATCTTCATAAACAATCATTTTATGTACTCAATATATTTTCCTTCAGCAAAAATGTCCATTATTATTTTAGTAAATCTTGTATTAACTATAACTAATGTTGAACAAACCTACACTTTCGCAGTAGTGTACAGCTATATGCCAAAATACTAATGTTTTGAATCACACCTTTAATTATAGCTCATGTATATTTTAATGAAGGAAAACGGTTATCCACAGGATTGAAATTTTGCTTTAATGTTCTTAATGTTTTCTCTGCAGCCGTGCAGCACGAGCTGTGTACAATTCAAATTACTGAAATGGATTTAAAAAGGAAAACAGTTAATTACACAAACGAGAAGAAGGTATATTATTGTGCGAGATGTTTGAACTTTATTAACACCTACCTTACATTCTGGTCTAGAAAGAAATTTGCTTCAAACCGGGAGGTTTTAAAGTAATGTATATTTTGATAATTTTTTAGAGAGTACAAAGAAGTATCACACTGTTGAATGAAGTGCATAAAGGACCTTATAGCAAGGGGCCTTATAGCAAAATAAATACTATTGACTAATGGCTTTAGCCTCGTAAGGAATTGAAAATTTGTAAAAACGAAGTACACTGTATTGCATTTTTCATATAATACATATCAACACTTCGATGGTTAAATAACTCGGATACTGTAGCAACATCAATATATCTGTATAATCTCTAAGTGTATGTATATAAATATTTTGAATAAGTGTTACTGGTCGATACATTTCTGAGCATGAATATTCATCAAACATAACAGGCACGTTAGATTTTATCTGCTTCTGCGTGAATAAGAAATGAGCATCGGAAGAAAATGCCATAACTTATGTGACATAATACTATATAATAATACTACTTAAGCACCAAATGATATATTTTGTTGTATTCTCCAAATTTGGTAACCTTAATTAGGCACTTAAATAGAAACCATTTTTGCGATTTTTCATACTATAAGATCGTGTATATGTATCAGGTTGTTACAAATGTAATGTCCGTTTTTTCCTTCAGTCTGAACTGAATAGCACCTGTGTGAAGACGTGTATGTTTTTGGTGAAAATTATTATTGTATTTGTAGAAAAGGGTATTTATTTTGAAGTGTGTACCTGTTCCATTTCTTGGAAAGATTAATACACCTGTCCTTGTCTCGATACTCGGGCAATTTACCTCTTTCAATTTAAAAAGGGATTAAATGCAGCTGCAGCAACGCGAGAAATTAATCAGACGTTCGGTGAAACCACGTGTAATGAACGCACATTACGGCGATGGTTTAAAAAATTCAGCGAGGGAAATTTTGATTTGGAAAATGAGCCTCGCGAATATGCGCGTAGCACCGTTAATGACGACGAGCTGCGTGTAGAAGTTGAAAGTAATTCGTCGACAACAGTGCGTAGCCTTGCAGAAACATTTCAAGTGTCCATTGCCACCATTAGTCGTCACCTTTCTTCGATTGGCAAAGCTAGATTTCTTTTCAAAAGGAATTTTTCAGCTTCCAGGCCGTTGGCAACAAATTATTGATGTAAATGGAGACTATTTTGCAGATTAAATATTTATATTTTTTTAAATTTAGACTTTTTTTATTCCTTACAAAATCGGACATTTCATATGTAACAACCTGATATCATGATAACTACAATAAAAAGCCGGTCATTCTTAAGCATATATTCTAAGAATAAAAACATATTCAAAAATATAATTAAATAATTTGCTATATATTAAAGGAATATAAATATTATTAGATAACTATTTGCAAAGTGTTTTAAAGAAGTTATAATTGGGAGTACGGAAAATATGTTTCATTAATAATGTGATGTTCATGAACATTAACCATTGACATGTTGTCTGAAAAGTTCTGTCGTTCTATAATAACAGTTTCACAGAAAATTTTAATTAAATACCAAATAGCAACTAAACGTCAAATCTATGATCATGTTTGAACTCAAAATACAATTCAATATACTCTTACCTCTTAGAGTAATGAACAAAACTTAAACACCGTAATGAACAGAACTTAAACACATAACAGAAACATTAAAGTGACTTAATATTATTTAACCAATTTCCAAAAATTAATAGAAAAGCAATGAATCTAACAACAATACTAATAATCCAGCAAGAAATGCTAGATTGTTAGTCTAGCATTTCTTTCACCGTCAAAAATAACATTTCAAAAAATTAAATAAATTTTAAGAAGAATCATAGAAAAACCCAAACAAGCTTCAATATAATTATTAAATATATCATAAATCAAATTTTTGCTGTAGTTGTCATTAGTTAAATTTTGAAAAGCCGAAGGATAATTGAAGTATCTAAATGTCAGTAACAGACAGCACTGAATTCAAATTAAAGAATATTATCTAGATGGAAGGAGGTTGGCCAAAAGATGTATCACAATGTACTTCTTACGTGAAATAAAAGGGCTGTTAAAAAATTGCACTACTAGATAATTAAGCAGTTAAGTTCTGGACAATCAAACTTATTATGGAGAGGTTTATAAAGAAAGTCAAGGCTAACAAAGAAGCGCCTAAAGAAGAAGGCTAACAGAAGCGCCGTTTGAAAATGAGAAAGTAGTAAGAAGTATTTGCACTAGAAAATTATTGCGTGATGGGAGGGGAACGAAGGAGCGCGATTTGAATTTATACTGAAAATTGGGTGGCAAATATTAAAAAGTTGAGCAACGCTGAGATACTCCAAAATCAAACAAAC
Source organism: Dermolepida albohirtum (assembly GCA_031893035.1). Classification (NCBI taxonomy): domain Eukaryota; kingdom Metazoa; phylum Arthropoda; class Insecta; order Coleoptera; family Scarabaeidae; genus Dermolepida; species Dermolepida albohirtum. Next base: position 225,364 of record JAVIWB010004060.1, on the reverse strand, counting down.
AGTTCTTGAAGCAGCCAGGTCTAGTTAAAAAATAAGAATAGGGAAAATACTGCAACGATAGACATGAGAACCATGTTAGACCGGAAAAGGTCGCAGTGGAATAGGCTCTATAGCCCACCTTACAAAATCTAGTCTAATCGTTAATTAAAAACAAAAAGTAGGTGATAAATAAGCTTACTTTTCGTGTAATGTTACCATAAACAAGAAAATTAGTTACGTCAAGAGACCTTTTTTTTAAAATTATATGCCATTAAAGCTGCTGTATTACATCGCAACTTAAACGTATTGAACGTTTATCTCACAAAAATTAATCAATAAATTAATGCTGGTTTACTTTCTAGACTTATGTTGCTTTATTGCTAATCAAATATCCATTTTAAACATTTCATTCAAATTAAAAGTCAAGTGCCTTTTAATACAGAAGAATATTCAATTAGGTAATGACATAATAATTGAACCTGAATAATTCTCCGTTCCCTTTGTTATTATGTAAGAATATACTTCTATTGTGAAACTTACTGATGAAGAAGTATTAGAGATAATTATCGTATAATATGTACTCAAAGCAATCAGGTAGTCCGCATTTACGGAATACATTTCAACATTCCAGTTTTCAATAATGCCATAGCTTCATTATAAAACCAGTATTCAGTATCTGTCTCGCATGAAATCGTCTAGCGTCAACAGAAAATACAATCGCTTTTTCGATTGTAGCTATATTTACTACGTTTTAAATTTTCATCAATGTACACTTTCAAAATCGATAAATACATATAAGTGGTAAGTATTCGTAGTTATGTTTACAGATAGATTTTACAAAATTTATAAAAGTTATTGTTTGTACAGAAATACAAATGCATATACATACATAGTTAATGTATATAATATACAGTCTGTCGCAGAGAAAATCGAACTTTTTTAGAATAGTAATTCTTAGTGGCGTAATCTATTTAAAAAAATATGCGTTAGTAAGGTAGATCCTTCACCAATGTTATGTCAAAATATCATGACATTTGCATCATTAGAAGCAGAGAAACTGGGCATAAAATAACAGTGTGTATTTGGCATTGGTCGAGAAATGAATTTTGAACAAAGAGCAAATATCGAGTTCTGTTTTAATCTTGGTAAATTGAAGAAATGTGTGTATGGTGATGCGTGTTTATCACGTACGAGTGTGTATGAGTGGTACAGACGGTTTAAAGACGGTCTTAGGGACATAAATGACGACGAACGTCCTGGTGCAAAAAAATCTGTGGTTACGGAAAGTAACATCGAATATGTGCTTGAATTTTTCAGAAATGTGCTTTGGCATTATTATAAATTAGGTTAAACTAATTTTGCTGAGTTGAGTTTTATTCTATTTTACAGTGTATTTTAAAATTAAAATTGAAAGTTGTAGAATAATAATATATAAACATTAACAAGCAATTGTCCAAGGTTATATCCTTGCGGCACACCGAATGTAGGAAAAATATAATAAAACGAGTATCCGTTGTAGAAGACGTAGCCCTTCTTGATAATCAGATATGGTTTTATCGGTCTCAACTATGAATGAGAAACCCTTATAGCTTCGACTTAGGCATGGAGTCAGTTGTGAAGTTCATGTAAACAACGTCCACCTACTTTCTCTCGTCCAATGCTTCACTGATATACTGCACAACACTCATCAGATTACTTGTTGTGGATCTACCTACCATGAATCCGTGTTGATTAATTGATAGGTATAATTTTATAGCGGAGTAGGTTCTTTAATAGAGAAAGTGCTCGAAAATTTTGGCAAAATTAGGCAATGTACTAATTGGTCTATAATTACAGATATTAGCACGACCACCCTTTTTAACTATTGGAATGATTTTACTGATTTTCCAAACAACACAAGACAAGTTTTTTTTATTATATGCAGCAAAATTGTTAGGGGATAGAAAAAGTCGAAAGCACAGTCACGTATTAGAAAACTCGGGATATTATCATCATCAGCGAACGTATCATTGTTTATTCGACCAATTGCGTCTAAAACAACTTCCTTAATTAATAGATTAATAGAAAAAGAAAGTCGATGGCTAAAGAGTGCAGTTGAGGCTTGTACATACGTAAAGTTAAACAATACCAGTGAATTTGATAATGACTATTCATTTTGTTTAAAGTGTATTTATGTTTGTATTAATTTTTAGTAATAATTTTGCAATTACATGTTTACGTTCTATCTTTTTTCCTTATTTTATCTTAGTTATTGATACTCCTTTGTAATTTATGCTGCGTTACTTACGTTCTTTGTTCTAATAAATGTTTACCTGATTTTTCTCCATTTATAATTATATATTTATAAGTATGTAAGTGGATTTTTTCGTGTGCTGGGTTAATAAAAGGATTATTATTATTATTAAAGTTCGATAAAGCATTGTAATTGTCTATGAGTTAAACTCTGAGAAATGCAGTTGCAGAACTTCATTGAATTCTTACAATATTTTAAGCATGATGTAATATCGATCATAGATAATATATGTATGTATGTATTTGAAATTAATGATCCATAGAAAATCTTCTTAAATTAAGCGTGTTAAATAATTTGTTATAAGAAAATCAACCTTCTTATTAAACGAGAACATAAATCATTCGCAATTCTCTTGCACTAATTAATTATTATTCAACCATGTATGTAGAGCAATTAATGAAAAATTTAATAGGATAAGTGACTAAATTACTCGTAAGTTATCGGTTTAAATGATAAATTAAAATACGTACTAAAATACGTCTAATTCAAAAAGAAAAAGTACAATCATGCAAATTTAATGTAACCAAACGGAGTTTTTTTAATTTCGAGTTTTTATTCTAAAACATGCATATTACACTATTTTACACAATATCTGTTGCCTGAAATAGTTCAGCTGTTGTTGACTAAATGCTGATTGCAAGTTTACGATATATGAGCTATAGGTAACCTATATTTAAGCAAGAAGAAACACACATACGAGAAAATTTATTAAAAAATAAATATATTAATTATTAAGTTCCAAAAAACTTTATTACAAAGCTTTTCTCTTATGTGAAGACTTAGAAAAATAGCACATTAGCGACCAGCAATAATCAGACATCACACGCGTATTCCAGAAATTCTGATAATCTTTTTCCACGATGCGTAAATTCAGATGCATACGTTCTTCTTGCTCTTCGCTCAGATCCCCTATATCTTTGGGAAACCTGTCGAGGTGACTAGGGAGAAGGTAGAGTTAAATGCTTATATTATATCCTATATTTTTTTAATGTAAAAGTAGATACTCTAATAGTTCAATATAATTTTCTGACTTTCGATTTTCAAGAATGTTTTTCATTACCGAATCTAAAGCTGACCAAGCATTTGATTCAAACTCAGTCATCGAATCTGTGAATTTGATATCTTTCGTAAGAGGTTTGATTTGCAAACCATCAAAAATACCTTATTAACTTTTTTATTTTTATTTATTAACTTTTCCATAGTTAGCTGAGGAAATGTTTCATGATGCCCAATTTTATATGTAATGGTGGTAGGATAATTTTGTCAAGAACTACCGATGGATTACCGATTACATTTTGCTTACCAGCCATCATATTTCTTGTTAAGGACCATTTTTTTCTTACCCACTGGTTTTGTTTAGTTTTCCTGTCCTAGGGATGTATAAAATAGAAAAACTCAGTGTAACCACTTTGTTGATCGAGAAGAATATTTACCATTTTTAAATCAATACGAATTACCCACGTATTCATGATACTTTATTTTATTCAAAACTAGTGAGATATTACAACATTCTTCCTTGAAGTTTGTACTGTGAGCAATGGGCATCCTGGTGTATTAATTTCCGTTATGTAACGATGTGCTTTTTAGTCAACGTATTGAACTATCTGCTTCTGGGCTTTCGGGCTGGAACCGCGTTACTTGTATATCTGCCGACGTTTCATACTCATTTGTATAGGACATCTTCAGGGCTGAAATACTGCATTGAAACTGAATGTTAATGAATAAACACCATTCACTTGTTTATATTATGTGAAATCCATTTTTATCAACAGACTTTTAATTTCCACACCAAATAGTAAAATGGCGTTTTTGCTCAAAATAACTCCGTAACTCTTCTTCTCCTTTCCGATAAAAACTAATTTTTGCGTTTTGAGTAAGCAAACTTTTTTCCTTCGGTCATGTAGCCAACAATACAGACTTGTTTAAACAGATTTAAATCTGTTACTAGATTATTCAGTTCATTCTGCTAAAAGCATTGGGGCTTATCATTTAGTAAACTTTCAAAGTTTTTTGTCATTTTCTGATGATTTTGATTCTAAATTATCTTGTACTAAGAGTTCGGATATATTCTCAGTAATCGAAACTGACAGAACTAGGACGTCAGGTGAATGTTGCACGGAATGCTGCACAGACGTAGTACTTGCGTACTCACACTTGGATTCTTACTACTCATACCCTTTATGTCAACACTACAAAAATGCTTCACTTCTTTTGCTACGATTTAGAAACACAATTAGGAGACCCAGGGCTTGTTACTTTTATCCAGGAGTTTGTCGAAATACATCCAACAGGTCTTAATACAGGAGTAGTGTTTAAAATATGCACGTAATTAAAGAATAAACGCACATAAAAGACGAAAAAAGTATCGAAGTAACCATATGTGTATGAAGACTTTTAATGGTAGATTTGAAGAAGTTTTATAGAAATTTTATCAGCTATGAAATTGTCAAAAAGTAACATTTTGCAAAATGGTATTATGTATACGTCTGAAGACGTACAGCAGAATTGGAATCAAATTGGCATCTGGACGTGATCATTATCAAGATTTTTTATTGGAGATTATAGTCGTGTTCTCTATGAAGCATCGTCCCATATTTTCAATCTTATTAAATATTACACCTTCTTCGGTATATCGAAAATAAGCAAAGTTATGTAATGTTATATATAAAAGTTTATCGTACAGAAGTGATTTATTATAGACCTAAACAAACTAAATAGTTTTGTTTTTCTCTCAGGCCTAACACATGGATCAATAAGTCCCGAGACTAACCCATAGATGGCGCTCGTAGTAGACCAGTAACCACGTCTTTCTAGAGTACTAACCTTTGCTTGAAACGTGTCAAAATTTTAAGTCGATCGGACCAGAAACAGCTGAGTTATCGAGGTTGGAGTAAAGTCGTTTTGTAGTTTGTTTAAACAATGGAAAAAACCGAGTTTTGTGTTCTGATAAAACATTGTTTTTTAATGGGTAAAAACACCACGCAAGCAAAACAATGGATTGAAAAATGTTACCTGGACTCTTGTCCATCAAAAGCAACGATTTGTCGGTGGTTTGCCGAGTTTAAACGTGGTCGTACCGACACAAATGACGCGGAACGCTCGGGTAGACCTGTGGAAGCCGTTACACCGGAAAATGTGAGTGAAGTGACAAAAATTATAATGAAAGATCGTAAAGTGAAGCTCCGTGAGATTGCTGAGATGACACAGATATCATATAGAAGTGTATTTACTATCCTTCATGAAAAATTGAGCATGAAAAAGGTTTTTTCCAAGTGGGTGCCGCGATTGCTCTCGATGGAACAAAAACAGCAACGAGTCGATGATTCAGAAAGCTGTTTATCGCTATTTACTCGCAACAAAAAAGATTTCTTGCGTCGTTACGTGACCATGGACGAAACATGGATACATCACTACACTCCGGAGTTGAAGCGGCAGTCATCTGAGTGGCGCACAGCTGGCGAAAGCCGTCCGAAACGTCCGAAAACGCAGCAGTCAGCTGGCAAAGTCCTGGCGTCAGTTTTTTGGGATACACATGGCGTGATTTTCATTGACTACCTCGAAAAAGGTAAATCGATCAACAGTGATTATTATATTGACTTACTGGTGCGTTTGAAGGAGGAAATCGCAAAAAAGCGACCGCACATACAGAGAAAAAAAATCCTTTTTCACCAAGACAATGCACCCTGCCACAAGTCGATGAAAACAATGGCAAAATTGAACGAATTGGGTTTTGATCTGCTTCCCCACCCCCCCATATTCGCCAGATTTAGCCCCCAGTGACTACTGGCTCTTTGCCGATCTTAAAAAAATGCTCCAGGGAAAAAGATTTGGCTCAAATGAGGAGGTCATCGCTGAAACTGAAGCTTATTTTGAAGCGAAAGATAAATTTTTTTATAAACATGGTATTGAAAAATTGGAAAAGCGTTGGAACCATTGTATCACCCTAAAAGGTGATTATGTTGATGAATAAAAAAAAATTTTGCAAAAAAAATGTTGTTTTCATTGTTAGTCTCGGGACTTATTGATCCATGTGTTACTAAGTTTTATCTCACAGTATCTCCGTTATCGTTCTAGTCATGTAATTAATAATGGATTTCAGTCTGGACATTTTACTTCCGTTAGATGTGCTGCAGGACATGTAATGCAAATATTTCTGCATTATACTTTTCAGTTCGTTAAAAGTACCTATTGGATGTATTGTATTTCGACATACTCCTGGATAAAAGTGACAATCCCTAGGCTCTTAATTGTGTTTCTAAATTTTGTGTCGAATTCTTAAACTTTTTTCAAAAATTTCTGCATTACATATACAATGTAAAAGTGTTTAAAATTATAAATTTTCAGTTTACCATTATAAAAGCACAGAAGTTAGCAATATAAGTGCATTAGTGATACCACTGGCAGCTCAGATTATGTTAGCAACTACATACAAGTGTTTCAGTTGAAGAAGTATGTTTATTGAAGTATCGAGTCTAGAGGCTAGATTTATTGAAGGAACTCCTTAAATTTTTTGACGAAATACCTCAGAGGATAACTTCAGAAAGTTCTTCTGTTGTATGGAGACGATTTGTTAAATAACCTATTCGTTTTGTGTAGATGGATAAAATAATCGAGATCGTCAAATCCAGAAATCGTGGCGTAAAGCTGCTATATTTTGTCAAAGAATTAAAGAATTCATTCAATAATTTCATCGTTTCCCTCTAACATTATTGTCTTCTTATTATCCTATAACTGTCGTGATAAAAAACATCTTCATGCAATAGAAAAGATGCTGAAACTATTTTATAAATATTTGTGAGGCAAATATTAGACAGAACTTAAAAATTTAAGAACCTGACCCGAATGTCGTGTTATGTATCAAAAATAATAATAATAATAATAAACTTACTTAGGCTATTTATTGTTGTTTTTGTTTTTGTATTTTTTTAAGCCTTTTATTACTTCAACTGAAACCTTGGTATTTATACTATCGACTTAAGTTTAAAAAAAACTATGATTTGTCAAGAACAAAAGACTTCGATCACTCGGTGTATATATTGCTTGTTTTAAATTGAATTAGTAAAATTTCATATGGAAAGCATTTTAAATTTACTGTCACTTAATTGCGTAGCGTCTGGAAAATTCTACTAAAAACATACTCAGAGTTAATGGATACCGATTTGCAGCATAAATTTTACGATAAATGCTTTCAATAACCGTTCACTTATTTTTCCATAATCAAATTTGTATGCGTCCATGTATAAATACTAGCGTCCTACGAAACTATATTCTAGAGTAAGAGCAATTCGAAACAACTACGAGAGCGGGTCAGTAATTAGTAAGCCTAACATAAGAGTGTTGCAAAAATAAAAAAGATAAATTTGTTTTTTAACTTGGCAATTCTTCAAAATATAACTGTCATAGTTTGCGTACATTCCAATTGTAAAGACATTTGTTATTTTAATAAAAAGCGAAGTATTTTTGGCTTAATTTGGTACGTAGACTTCCGCGGTCGTGGTCCATGCTATCTGCTTCTGGGTTTCCGGGCTGGAACCGCTAGTATATCTGCCGGCAGATATACTAGTGACGCGGTTCCAGCCCGGAAACCCAGAAGCAGATAGTATTTTTGGCTTGTTTTAAAACATGAAAAAAGTATTGCGACGGAAACTTTGGGGAAAGGACATGATATTGTGCTATATAATCGTTAAATAAAATTAAGCGAAATAGCAGAAAATAATAATCTGCGAATATCAAACAGGTTTTAGACAAGAACAATTCACTACCAACTAGCTCTTTACCGTAAAAAAAAATTCTGAGCATGGCGTAGACGTGTAAAACATCTCCATCGACGTCAAACCGGTTTAAAGCTAAATCAATAGAGAACAGTATTGAACTGTTTCAATATCCTCTCTACATATATCTTTCTAACAAAGGTACCAATGGACTCAACAATTACAGGAGAACGCATTTAAAGCGAAAAGACGGATATATTCCAATTGGACAAAAGGTTGAAACAGTTGATGGATTAGCCGCTGTTTAATGTAGAGCTTGAATATGTTTTACGACAGATAGACATAGGAAGGTCAAAATATGTTCCCTACAGTAGGGGTGGCAACAGAATTATGCACACAATTGAAGAAAGAAGTTGATTTGAAATAAACGTACAAAAAACAGACACTTACAGTCAATAACAAGGAAAAACGAAACCATCCTTAGAGCCGAGGAAAGTATTGAGGCCGCCCAGTAGTTTACTTGACCAGTGGACAAATTCAATGCAAAAGGAATGGAGTAACCAGAAACAGAAAATAGAATAATGTGGACCATTACAGCGTACTTCGCTTTATCAAACATATTTCGCCCTAAAACAATACACCAACAATTAAACATTAATGTCTATGAAACCATCGTTGGACCAGTAATATGCTTTAAACACAAGGATGAGATGTTTGAAAAAGAATACCGATGAACGATAATCAGCCGCGCAGAAGACTATATAATCAAGAACTTTACCAAATATTCGAAAAAACGACTACCTCGAAATTCGTTAGACGGCAGATATTGAAGTTGACAAAATGTCAACTAGGGCAGAAGAACAATGAGAAGATCACGAAAACAATGGAACGACAAGGTTTCTTAGGAGGCGCAAGGGTAGAGTAGAGTAGTTCTGACTAGTGGTATTGAGGACAAAAGATAAATTAAGCAAAGGCCTAATTAGGGCTGTGGTGCCACTAAAGAGAGAGAGAGAGAGAGAGAGAGAGAGAGCAGAGTCTCTGCACAATTCATATGAATTATGAATTAGTGGCTTGATTTTGTATAATAAACTGAGTATGAAAAAATGATGTGCAAAATAGGTGGCGCATTTGTTAATTATCTAAGCTCTAAATTCAGCGAAGTTGGAAAACGATACGAAAGATTGTCGCCTCGATTCATAGTGATTCATGAAATCTGAATATACTATACCACTATAAATCCGAAATGAAGCAACAATCGAGAAAATGGACTGAGACTAGAACAAGTGCTTCGAAGAAGATTTATTGTTACTGTCTTTTGGGATATAGAGACATTTTTCTTATCGATTATCTTCAAAGACGTAAAGCAATAACAGGCGAATACCATACATTTTCTTTAGATTAACTACAGGATTCAAAACAATACAAATAGCCCCACTTAAAGAAGAAGCGAGTGTTTTTTTCTTTAGGGTAATATATATGTTATGGCACTTTAATTGCTTGAATAGAATTAGATTAATATCAAACTGGTTCTGCATCCAACTTATTTGTCAGGTATGATACTGATACAATGACTTGATTAGGTCTATCGACTGCCCGGTCTTGGCTTACGCTGATGATATTAAAATCTTTCATCGAATTGACTCGCTGTCCGACGTTGATTTGTTGCAGGCCAATGTCAGCAAAATCTATAACTGGTCCTTGTGTAACCGCTTAAGTTTAAACATTAAGAAGTGCTTCCTAGTGTCTTACTCTAGAAGGATTTCTAGAATAGAATCCTGTTACTCAATTGGCGGCGTTACGATTTCTCGTGAGTCCTCGATCAGAGATCTTGGGGTAATATTTGACGAGAAATTTACTTTCTCCGATCATGTTCTTGGTGTGACGGCTGCGGCTTCCAGATCTCTCGGGTTTATAATTCGAACATGCCGATACTTTCATAATATGGACACTTTGAAGACTCTTTTCTTTGCTCATGTTATTTCCAAACTGGAATATGCATCTATAGTCTGGTACCCCATCTACAAATCTCAAACTAGCCTCCTGGAACAGATACAGCGCAAATTTCTGAAATACCTCTCATTTAAATGTGATGGTCGGTATCCTGCCCGTGGAGTGAATTACAACGAGTTGTTGGAGCGACATGATATCGTATCGCTGTCTGATAGGAGAAAAACTCTTAGCGCTTCATTTATGCAGTGTCGTTACTGGGAGTGTTGATACGCCGGATTTACTGTCGCGTGTTTATTTCATTGTTCCACGCCTGGGATCTAGGACAAATCAACTAATTTATGTCCCTACGGCAAGGACCAATATTTTGCTGAAGGCCCCTTTGGTTCATTCGGCGGTGAATTTCAACAATCTGCAGTACGATTTGCTGTGACCACTATTTGTATGAATATATTTTGTTTTAAGATACATATTTCATTTTTACAATGTAACTATGGTTAATTTTTTTTTGTATTTCTTTGTTTGTTACCCGTTTTGGAGTAATAATCTCTGTTGGGTAACTTAATAAATTATTATTATTATTATTATTATTATTATTATTATTATGATAACTTCCAAACTAACGAAATCTCCAGAAATAAGTTTTTAGATCCTTCAACTTAAATACCTAAACAGTCCACTGCATTTTGAAACTACCAAACACTATAATATTTTATACTGATAATCGTCTGTTTTCGAAGAATAAAAAAATAAATTAGTAATCCATACAATGCAAAGGGATCTATTTATGGAAGAAACGAGTGTTTTTTCTTCAAGACAATACAGGTGATGATCACATTAATTAATTTCAAACTGGTTTTGCATCCAACTTATTTGTCAGGTATGATAACTTCCAAACTAACGAAATCTCCAGAAATAAGTTTTTAAATCCTTCAATTTAAATACCTAAACAGTCCACTGCATTTTGAAACTACCAAACTATAACATTTTACACTGATAATTGTCTATTTTCAAAGAATAAAAGAATAAATTAGTAATCCATACAATGCAAACGATTCTACTTAAGGAAGAAACGAGTGCTTTTTCTTCAAGGCAATACATCACTTTCACTGTTTCAATGGAAAAAAATTATTTCAACCTGCTTTCCCATCCAGCTTATTCGTTAGATATGGGGCACTTATACTTTTTTCTAATTGAATACTTGGCTCGGTGGTAAGAAATTTGTGCAGCAAATTATATAGTCATTGGAACTAACGTATATTTGGGACTAGTTGATAAATTTTATGTTTCTAAAAGAATGCAAAAACAATGTCAATGGACTAATTCTAATGAGTTAAAAAGGGAATACGTTGAAAAGACATTAATTTCTTGATAAAAGTTTGTTTCCTTGTTTCTAATTACTGTATCTCTTCAATATTTAATTTAAAAGCCACTTATTTAAAATGCACGGCTTTGAACTGTCTTTTTTAGAGAATTTACAAACATGCATAATCAGTAAAATATCTTAATTCAAATACATTTGCAAAACTATCAGAATATGTGTTTATTTTTGATCATTTCCTTAATAAATATGCAAGTAAAGTATCTTAATTGTATCAATTTATTTAAATTATTTCCGTCGTTGCCAAATAATTATGAAATGCGATCTATAAGTTGTTGAGTAACGTTAAGCAATACTGCGAATATTATGTGAAATAGAATAACTTTTTTATTCGGATAAAATTAGCATTCGCTCCAAGTTAAACAGTGGTCGATCTGAGCTGTGTTCTATCCGGACTGATATTAACAACTGCAGCAAATGCTGCAAAATATATTTTTATACATATTGAATCTTGTAATTGCGTAAGTACAACATTGCGCTTACTGTATAGACAAAGAACTACAAAGTACATAGTTGATCCCGAAATGCATGTATACATAGATATTTTCTTTAAATTCGATTTTTGTATTCAGAGAACATACAATGTACATAATAAGCAGAGGCCTAGAGAGCGGACGTAAAATAACTTATTTAAATGCTATCGCACTTCGCATCTCTTATCTACTGCACGTACATCGGCAAATAATAACATCAAGTCTACTGCATTAGCCAGTGGGATCGCAAGAAGAGCATTAAACACATCAATAGACAGCCGGCGCATTCAAACCTTAGATATAATGTAAATAAACATCTATGGCTATATTAAGATATCAAATCTTTGTTATTGTTAGAATAAAACAATAATGTATATTGATATATGCATCTTACATTTTGTTAACGAAATAATATTAATGTAAATTTGATAGAGCCTGTGGTTGATTAACTTAATCACTTAAGGTTGATATATAACCCCTTTTCATATTAATTTTCGTATTCTGTATACGTATTTCGACAACTAAGTTGTCCTCATCAGCAGATAATTAAACAGTGTCGCACCTGGAAAACTATAGCAAAAACCCGCACGAAACAAATTTCGTACACGATCTATACCGTCGAAAGCCAAAACGCAGACTGTTTATTCACTTCGCAAAATTCTTAAAGAAATTATATTCTAGTCTTAAAGTATGCCGAAAAAAGTACCTCTTCTAGTCTAGCACTGTGCGTTTTGGCTTTCAACGGTACATATCGTGTGTGGAATTTATTTCGTACAAGTATTTTGCCGTAGTTTTCCAGGTGCGACACTGTTTCATTATCTGCTGATGATGACAACTTGGTTGTCGAAAAACGTATATAGAATACGAAAATTAATGTGGAAAGAGATTATATATCAACCACAGGCTCCATCAACTTCTTCGTACGTTCGCAAGAATATCAAGAGTAACATATATATATATATATATATATATATATATATATATATACTTCTATATGTTACTCTAGATGTTAATTTTCGTAGTCAAAATCTGTTCACTGCCTTTATTCCCAAAGGTAGCAGATTATATACATGTATTTACATGGATACTCTACAATCCCATTGACTATACAACGATGTCGAAACTTAGTCAAGTCCTTAATACTCTAAGAATCTATGAATTTCTTCCATTTCTTTCTATTTTTCAGTAGTCTCCTTACTTCTGCCCATGTCTTAGATTTCTTCTCCAATAATTTTTCTACAACGTTTTCTCTGCTTTTTTGAGCCATAGTATTCTCTATATATATTCCTAAATGTTTTCTTTGCGGATTTTGTATTTGGTTTCTTCCATTCTTTGTAATTGGCTTACCAGTCCATAAACTCCAATATCCGCTATATTTTCAAGTTTTCTATTTGAAGTTTCTAATTTTGTCTGCTAAGCTGCTCCTCAAACTCTCCTTAAATATCCAGTCTCGACGGTCTGAGATTTTCTTTTCTGTTTTTTATTCACTCAATGCTCATAGATCGCAGCCAAATGTTGAAATGGGTAAATTAAACTTTCCGAACAAAGAATAGTTTCGTTTCTATTTGAGAGAAGGGAAAATAATTTATTTTCTCTACAATAATATGTATATCGTTTTGATACGAAATTCCGCAAGATAAGATAAATTCGTCGATGAGGATGAAGATTTTCAATAGACGAAACGCGTCTCGATCAATATCTCCTCAACAATAGAGTTGTTCATTATTCACCTAATTAGTAATGATCAACCTTTTCAATTTATCTAAATACATGAACAATCTCTTATGTAGTTTTCTGTATTGACATATTATTAATATAACTGAATAGAAAGTAAACTAATCTCTGATGCTAAAACTAATAAGGTTGGTATGTTGGTAGTAATATGTGGTCAGAATTATATTATAATAAATATTATATCAAATAATCATCAATTTGAGTTTCCGTTTTGGCATTTAGCAGTGTTTGTGGGCATTTATTCAGAGTCAGACCGTCTGCGATGCATGTGCGAATATTTGCTCGGGGAGATAACTTGGGCGGACGCAAAAGTGATTATTAATAGACAAAAAATTTAAAAGACCCCCTAACCACATTAATATCAGTATCCTGTTAGTAAATAGCATAGAAATATTAATGTGGTAAGGGTTTTCTTACCCTTTCTTCTTTATTCACTTAGCCACAATCTCCAAAGTAATTTGGATTGCCAATATAATACAATATGAAATACTTAATTTTCTTTTCTATTATTATTCATCCGAGATAGTGCAATGCAGGAACGCTAGACTTCCAATTAATTATCTAAAGCGATCGTTTCCAACTACATTCTGGGTGTGTGATTTTCAAATCGTTTTTGTCTTAGATGGTGGTCGGTACCTCTCCCTGTACCATTCAGGGTTTAGAATGGATATTAAGCACTACTTCTCTCTTACGGTGATAAGGAGTTAGTATCTCTGGAACACTGTACAAACACCAAATACACATGCCTCGCTTCCAGGATCACAACAAGTTAAAAGACTAGAGACTTAGTTGGGTACTATACACACACAAAAATCCAATTCAATATGTCTTATAAAAAAGATTACTTTAAAAAATTTTAATAGAAAATGCCAGAAATTCTTTTTTCACATAAAATAAGTCCTAGATATGCCTTTATTAAGTGTTTATATGACAGTAAAAACTGGGAGAGCTCTCGGAGTTCTCCTTTGAATGCAAATTTTGTTAGTTAAGATAATAATCGAAAAGACAAAAAACCCTTGCCATATTATTAATTCAACAACTAAGTCATCATCCGCAGTAGAAAATAAATATAATGTTTAACATGAACTCGCAGTAAAATTATTCAGAAAAATCGGCGAAACCTATTCGATGTCAACATAAACATTACACATAAAAACTACGACAGTGTTTGTGTTCGTTTTCTACTGAAGATGATAACTTAATAGTCGAAAACTTTTTATGGTACAAACATTAATGTATGTGTTATGTGTTCTTTACTCTTTTGATTCTCTTTTGAATAGTGATATCATCACTTTGCTTTTTCATATTCCTTTTCTACCTTCGAGTTAGACTACCTATTCTGTTTTTCTTTATTTTGCTTAATTTTGATTATGCAATCATTGCGAATCCTGTTTACTAAATCTTTAAGTATTACTGCCTTATAAATTCCATACTTTGCCTAAATGTCAGTCATATTGTTTCGTCATGTTTTCCAGACATGTCGCTTTTACCATTTTCATCACTAGTCCCCTTGCTTTCATTTTCATATTCACATATTTTGATATTTCTTTTTCAAGATACTCGAAATTCCTGTTATCGACTTTATTTCATATATTCACTTGGTTCTCTTCCATTTTATATAGCAGAAAATCGATATCAACCAAATAAGAATAAAACAATTCGTTTCCAGCGACGAATTTATCTTTCACGTTTATATGCCGCGCGATATGTCTTTTGTCAGTTTTCGTTTATTCTTAGATATCGACCTAGCATTTCCGCAAATTATATCGCTTTTAAAGTGACTTTAACGATTTCACAGAAATAAGAAGAAATCACCTATCAAAACGGTTATATAGCATTTCATCGAGATCCTCGGTCTGTGTTTACGTTCGGCAGACGAATGTTTTGATTGAAATTTCGCTGCTCCTCAAAATAAGCGCCGAAGTGTTAGTTTCACGCCATACCACAACCCGAAGTATCTCTATGTTTGTAACTGCTCCTTCGCGATGATCCAAGTATCACATGTGGTATGGAGAATTAATTGTGTCTATTACAGTTTAAAATTACAAAACCAGTTCGCATTGATTTAAGGCTTTATTTAGTGTTTCAAAGCCTGGTAGTAAAGTATTAGCGAATTTTCTAATTCGTGGAATCAGTTGCAATTTGGCAGCCTTCGCCTGTAGTATTTTATTTTTAAAAAGTCAATCAATGGAGATAATTACAGCAGACAATACATTCCAACTTCTGTTGTTGATAAAAGATGATTTATACTAATTTTGACAGAGAATGTATAAATATTTACTTTCATAATAGTCGAAGTTTCATACTAGCTAGATTTTCTTTTTGGTTCTGTTGAAAATGTCTCGCCGCTTATAGCATATACGAGGGTCAATTAAAATATTCTCAGTTTCAAGAAAGCAGTTTCATTCCCAAAATATCTTTTTCATTGTACTTATATAGATCTCTTATTACTCTACATATTTAGTTCAACGTTGTTCAAGATTTTTTATAACCCAAATTAGTCAAATATTTTTCTTCCGTTAAGTTGTTTTGTTTAATTTGTGCGCTGATTTTATAAGCGCAATTCTTAATTCGCAAAGAATAAATTACCGTATTATTCGTCCTATCTGCTTCTGGGCTGGAATCGCGTCACTAGTATAACTACCGACGTTTCGCACCCACTCATATGAGACATCTTCAGGGCTCAACTACTGCTACTCTCTGTCGCACTGAAACTGGTGTAAGTCGATGGTGGAAGGGTTTATATATGAGTAATGGGTCATGGGTCAATGGGGCGTTACGGTTGCAGTTGGGTTGTTTCGAGATGCAGGATTGCCAGGCGTTGTGTAGGGGGTAACCATTATCACAGTTAAGGTTATTGGGGTGCTTAGAGATCTCTATAGATTCGTAGATTTTGCGACCATAGTAATGGTTAGTACGGGATAGGATCTTGGTAGAATTAAATATGATATGGTGCCCGGTTTCCAGTCTATGCTCAGCAAGTGCAAAACCAGCTACGCGCAGCAACCTAGTACGACGTTCATGCTCAGAAACACGAGTGCCGACAGACCGCTTTGTTTCACTAATATATACACTGCCGCACGAGCAAGGAATCCTGTACACAGCAAGTGATTCTAAAGAAACACGGTCTTTTACAGAACAAGGGTCAGATAATTTGGAATGGGTTTGAAGATGGTTTTGATGTTGTTTTTGAGAAATACTCTACTGATGCGGTCAGTAACACCTTGTGTGTGGGGTAGATGGGCTTTAGAGAGGGAGAGAGATGATGTATGCTGTGTATTGAGTTGTGGGACTTTGGGATTAAGATGTCGATCTATGGTTTGTTGAATATTATCGTTTTAGAAATTGTTGTTTATAAGAGCTTTGGTAACATGACTTAATTCTTGGGATAGAGAATGCTGGTCAGATATGTTTAAAGCTCTTTGGACTAAAGAGTTGATAACGCCCTGTTTCTGGGCGGGACGATGATGGTAGAGGGCATTAAGATGCCGGTCAGTATGTGTGGGTTCGTGGTAAACCGAATGTCGTATTATTCGTCTTTTAAAGGTATGCTTGTATTTCTAAATAAAAGCCTTGTAGACTTTTAATACTGTTATTAAAATAAAAATATTTACATAAAAATTCTTCAATAACTTAAGTTATAATATAATGTTTCTCGGTTTTGATAATCGCGCCATTGTCTATACACACACACACACACACACATACACACATACACGCACACATACACGCACACATACACGCACACATATATATATATATATATACAACAATTCATAATAGGATTTTGCGGCTAAATTTATATAAATACGTTGCTTATTTGTATATAAATGTTTTCACTTCGAAAGGACGTTCTAACATAACAAATCAGTATTACAAGACTATATGACTATACGCAATATGTAAGTACGTAACACTTGTGCAACATGTAATCGACGTTCGATTTTACTTAATCCCGAATTATGGATCTATTCGTATAATCAGTTCAAGATTCGTTGGAGCATGTACAATCGGGTAGAGAGAAAGTAGTAAAAGAACACCTTTGCAAAGTGTTGCTCAAGCCACGATGCTACAAATTGTTCTTTGAATGATGGCAGGTACATTTGTCTTCTATTAATCTCAAACTGCAGACCTCTTGATAAGGGCAACAAGTAGCCGTCGCGTATTGTTTTCAGGCGTGGGAAGAAAGACGATGTTTGTCATCTGAAGTAGTCAAATAGTCACTCTGGTGCAAAATTTGAATGAAGAGCATCGCATGAGTGATTATACACGCATACACTGCATTATGCAGAAGCACTGTGGATCTCTTCGGTTGAATGTATGTTGACATTTTATGCATGGATTAAATAAACAAAAGAAATGTACGTATACGAAATTAACATAACAAACTAAATATAAATTATAAAAAAATACTTTAAATATTTAACAATTTTTGTTTTGCGAAATTAATGCTTGTCATGATGGGACGGAATTTCTTTGTCAAATGTGTTTGCCTCTGATTTGAGTGCCTAACTTATTTCAATTCCTCCTATTGATTCCCGTTTTCTTTAGATAATCAAGTTCTATACCACGTATACAAACAAGAACAGTAACTATGACTTTCTCAGTCGATGAAATTGCTTTAGCTCTTTCAGAAGCATTTCAATCAGTTTCTGCCTATCATCTACATAGATAAGTGTTTCTTAACACGAAACCCGAAATTTTTTTGAGTCGCAAAATGACAAATGTTGTACAAATTAGCGGTCGGTATTTGAAGTATTTAAAAAAGAGGAGAGACTTGTTACGCTGTAGAGAGATACATTCGCTGTACTATATTAATTTGTTAGAAAGTAGAAACTTGGCTTTTAAATAATAGCCACTAGCTATCCATTTTCTATGATTATAAGCCTTCGTTTTAATATCTGCTATGATCTCTCTCTTGTGTACCATAACGGGTACGTTGAGGTTGTCGCAATTCTAAGGGGTACATACATATCGAGAACAGAGTAAACGTTCGCGTAAATTGCAGTTACTAGTTCATTAACATTGGAATAGTGCTCAATCTGCATGATGCAAGCTATCGGCAATACCTACAGGCGTTCGCTTCCCATCGATTCCTATCGCTGGTTACCTGGAGAATTGTTCATATTAAACTTACTATATACATATTATTCATTAATAAATACTATTATTAGTATTTTTAATCGTTTTGGAATTTTTAATTAAATTTTCGAATCATATAAAACGCTTTAGATATACCAATAAAAATTATGATCTTTAGATAACAATTACAAAGTTTTACCACTTCATATGCCATTCTGCGTTTAGAGTTTAACTTTATCAAGTATCAGCGGAATGTATAATAGATCTATTAATAATAATAGTAATGCAATGTAAACATGATGATTAATAGTTAGATATGTATTTATCCTTGTGGTTTTATTGCTAATCGTAAGACGGTATGCGTGTGGTAGATTATATGTAATTTAGTGGCGTCTAAGTATGACTATCCTAAACCTCATATTTATGCTTAATACTATCAATTTCTGCAATGCAAGAAGCAGAAGCGGTAATAAGATAATATTTACCAAGAAAATATTCCATTAATGATTTGTCAAGTTAAATGAGAATAGATTTATTTTTGAAAAATATCTTTTCATATACAGCATGTTTTGAAAACAGTATAAGGTTTGAAAAATAAATCACTTTATTCCTTTAAAACTGGAAAAAATCTATTTTCCTTAATCGAAAAGTAAATAACTAAATGAAATTTTGCAAATATCGATGAATTCGAAAAATGTTTCTAAAGAAGCGCGTTTTTTTTAAATTGGTTTCTTTAGCCTTTGGCAGAAAATACGAGGTGCCAAATTCTTGACATTCGTTATTGCGATCTTGATTTCAATCATAGGTAAATAAATAAATTGTATGGTGTATAACATTCCTTTACTGTCTTAGATGATATTTAATTTGTGTAACCCTTCGTGTAAAATGGGTAATTAACAAATTGTTAGTGTTTATGTTATCTGCTATTTATTTTTACACTACTTCAGGCCAATATAAATACTGTAAATATGCGAAATTCCATTCGAAAGGGTCCGTTGAAAAGCATTTCACAGTTTAATTACTAAATAATTATTTAATTACCATCGAGTTATAAACTATACAAAAGCTGTTTATCGAAGTGGGTAAAAGGGCGTTTCTTATGCAATACTGAAAATTCACATGTATTGATATGCTCGTTATTATTAATTACAGAAAATTTATTATTTATTTTTCCGCGTTGGCCAGGACTCGAACCTGTATCTACCGTTACCGAGAGAAGATCACACTATCCAATTAAGCTATTGAGCAGTACAGTTCGAATTTCTTAATATCCCATAAACTACATTATGGTACAGATCTAGTAGTATTATCGCGCAATCAGGTCTTAATAATAATAATAATAATAATAATAATAATGATTTATTGTTCAACAGAAATTTACATTCTTATAATTCAACAAAATGGAATGAATCCATACAAATACTTCTTCAAAACTGAACTAAACCAAGTTCAAATTCCAGTAAACGTACTAAATTTATCCGGATATTGTTGCAATAGAAACGAAAATTAAAAGGCATCAGTTAAAGCTTACTGTAGGAGATCTAAGTTCATCATAAAAGCCAGAATTAGCTAAGTCACATATCGGATATTTTAAATTATGGCACATTGTAAATATTGGCGGTATTCGTTCATGCTACTGGAAGTTCGAAACTGAATCATAATAATAATAATAATCTTTAATGCCCAACAGTTTAACAAACCAATTACAGGACATATTACTGAACTTAAAAATAAAAATAAAAATAGGTGCAGTTAATGTAATACAAAGAAAAAGTAAGATATATGTAATTTAGTGGCGTCTATATAAAATAAATTAATATAAACACTTATAATAAGGTAGTGCAAGTCATTTGAAAAGTGAATGAACAATAAATGTTGATTAGTGAAAAGGATCCACGTATAATCCATTGGCATTTCTGCACATATGTACCAGTGGAGCCTTGTAAAAAACATTGGTTCTTGCCTTAGGTATTGAGAAAATTGCCGATGATCTAGTATCAAATATAGGTACGGGAAAATCAATTTGAGATAATAGCTCAGTAGAACCAATAAAATTATTTATTAATTTATAAAGAGAACCACCACTAGCTTTCTCCCTGCGTATGCAAAGGGATTCGAAATTATGTCTAGTAAGTAGACCCTCATATGTCGTACCAAAGGCAGGATAATGTCCATCAATCCCATAACAGAAGTATTTCAGAAATCTCTTTCGAGCACGCTCCAGGAGTAACTGCTGGTAGTGGTAATGCGGGTACCACACTACTGAAGCGTAATCCATTCTGGACCGGAAAGAACCTTCAAAGTGTGCAGGCTACCAAAACCCTTGCAAGACCGAATAAGGAACCCAAGACATCCGGAAGATGATGTAGTTATCTTGAAAAAGCAAGCGGTACAAAATAAGGCAAATCATCGATTCAGTTTGTACAGTGTATATTATTATATCTGCACTATATTATATAGAAAGTTGATGCTATTTAGCCTATATCTTGCCTGTAAAGATGTTGTATCAAACATATGCAACAACTATGTATTATCATTACGTCTTCTAAGATATATTTTTTCAACTTTAAGCATGCTTAGGAAACCTGTTTGGTCGTGCAGCCATCTTAGGGAATGACCATCGACCGGCATTGAAGCCATTATTAAAAGTACGCATCGAAGAGTGTAAGCTGTAACAAGGACAAGAGGAAGAAATGCGCATTATTATTGACAATAAATTATGTTACTAATAACGAAATAATAATAACATACATTATCTAGAATGTTTTCTTCTTGTAAATTTATAATGCTTTTAATTTTGTTAATAAATTGTCATTAAATATCTTTAAACGAATTTAAATTATTGTAATGTTCTGCCAGTTACAATCATAAATTAAATCTTTAGCTTATAGGTGATCTACTTTTTTGCCCATGCGTGTATATTGTTTTCTGTTGAACAAATAGGACTTGAAAAAGGCGACTAATATAGAAGAAAAACAGATCCTTTATATGTAGCTTATTCAACAAAATGTAATGATTACCGTTACCAAACACTTTCTGGAAACCTGTTCTCGCTTATGTTGAACTGAATATATATGTATATACATACATAAATGAACGTTACATATAATTAATCGATTTTTCTCCCAAATAAAAAGCAGTATGTGTACAAAGTCCAAGACGTTCACTCCAACCTGATCAGTCCCTTAATGACAAAATCTCGTTCCTCTATATTTTGTTAATGATATAACTTTGGTGATTTATGTGTAGAATTTTTTGAAGACGACATGAAGATTTATTGCACAATTCAATCCAATGAGAATTGTTTACGTTTACAAGAAGATGGCTAATAGTTCAGTAGTAAGTCTCTGGCTTATCACGCGGGGGCTTTAGATTCGAATCCGATAGCCTACTGTCCGGAAAACGATAGCAGACAGACAAAGATCTCAAGTGGCTCCATATGTGCAGACATAATAACTCATGGTCTGCCAAAGCCCCCTAGAAATTAGCGTTAAATTGTTGGGAGACGTGAAGGCACTAATTATTTTTATTATTATTAAAGTTGGACATAATTATTGATAAGTGTAGAGATACTCGTCTCTCTTTATATATCAGTAAATGTAGGGTTACGTAATTTTCAAAGAAGAACGAGATTCTTTCCTTTAATTATAATATTGACGGTAAATTTTATTTTTTATATTTTTTTACTTTATTGCCGTTATGATATTTATAAGGGGTTGAGTATCGTATTCCTATACAAAGTTCAATCTATTACGTATTAAAGCAGTAGTTATAGTTTCTTATTTTCAATACTTGTAGTGTCTTATCCATGACAACTTTTGTATTTTTTGTGTATTTAGGGATCGCTTATACACATTTGGTATTAAGAGCGTAGTTTTGTTTCATCCACACAAACTTATTGTCATTAGGAAATTTTCCTATAACAATATATATTGACCTGTTTTTTTTTTTCTCTCACACAGTCTTATTATCAAACCCATTGTGTTCCGTCAATTTTTCTTTATCCAAAAAGTACACCGTTATAGTCAGACCTTGTACGGTTCAATAAAATAATCCCGTTTACCTAATCTAGAGATTTTGTTTGAATCTAGAAAGTTTATTCGGGCGAAATAGATCAGGCATCAACAGTAACCAACGAGAACTAACCCTCATAAATCAAATAACACATCCGTGTGGAGATGAAAATACGCGGGCGGGCATCAACATTGCGCAACATCAACAACAAGAAGAACAAGAACACGAGTGGAGAGTCCAAGCACCGAAAGTGATTTATGGTTAGGACGCGTTTTCCTCCCTTTCCTTACATATCCGTTCCTTCTTCTGAATGCTAGCAGTGAAATGTTATACGAGTACATTTGTTTAAATGCGTTTTCAAAGCATATACCTCCATCAGATTTATTAGACAATCTATCTTCGGTCGCAGATATCCATCACTTACTACTTACGCATATATATGTATAGTTTCACATAAAACTGAAGTATGTATATAGGCCGTTTATTTACATTTGTTTTGTTGGCAATTTAAAGTAAACACCGATTTTTTATACGCTTATTTTATGTTTACACGTATTTGTTGAGCAATTTCGTATTAAAATTTTATAAAAGTTTCCTTCTGTTTTACATATTGTTTTGTCAAATAACATTTATGTAAGAATCGAAAGTCAATTTCTGGTTCCAATAGGCTCAAATGTAAAGAATTGGAAAAGTCCCTTAATACAAGAACATTACATTCTAGATTGCTTATCTAATCGCTCACTTCTCCGAGTTTTTATAAAAAATTTATTCATTATGATTTGAGTAAAAATGAGGCTTGACTAGTAGCATTAGTTTTCAGAAAACCTTTATTCTTTTATTCTAATTCTGACATTATTACGATGGTAACAAGTGAAAATTGGTTAATTTCTAACATTTAATTTTAAAGTTCCAACAGTGTGAATAAAATGTCTAAATGGAAATTTCTGAAATGCACAACCGCGCAATACGTGGTGAAATTCAATATTTATATTTCAGAGGACTAAATACGTTTGAAATTTTGCTAGATAGCCAGCAAATTTTGGGGGGTGAATTCTCCCTCGAGAACCATAATTTTTCGTTTACTCGTATTACCTAATGTGATATAAGTATCGAACATAATCTGAAAGAATCACCAAAAATTGTATCTCCGGGAACGATCCATAAGATTAATTATATTGTTTCTAACGGCAGAAGAGCATATTTACAGAATGCATACATATCGCATTTTATACGTAGAATTGGACATGTCTAAGCTCTCAGCAAGATAAACGCCCGAGAATTGTGATAAAAAACGTGAAAGAATGCTAACGTTAAACGATAACTTGAAGCTGATTCTTTTGCGAAAACTTGTTACCGTAGTCATGAAACTGGACTTCACCATTATATTTCTGAGTCCAAACAGTAATTTCAACAGTAAGCACATCATGGAAGCCGTTCCCAAAAGAAAGTCAAAAACATTTCAATTACCAGATAAATTTGTGGCTGCAATATTTTGAAATTCGTATGGAATATCTTTCATAGACTATCCTACGAATGACCAAACAGTTAACGAACCTTATCGTGTTGGATTAATTAAAGAAACAAATTTCTGAAAAATAACCTAGTATGACTCATAAAGAGTTCCCTTTCATCGCACTAATTTTAGGTTTTGCTTCATTCACCCTATATTCACTAAGTGACTTCCACTTACTTCCTGAACTTTTCCTCGCTGGAAAGAAGTTTCGATTAAAAGAAGAATTTATTATAGCAACAGAGTAAAATATCCTCGTACATTAAATTTTTTGTAATAACACATGGATCAATAAGTCCCGAGACTAACAATGAAAACAACATTTTTTTTGCAAAATTTTTTTTTATTCATCAACATAATCACCTTTTAGGGTATACAATATTTTCCAATTTTTCAATACCATGTTTATAAAAAAATTTATCTTTCGCTTCAAAATAAGCTTCAGTTTCAGCGATGGCCTCCTCATTTGAGCCAAATCTTTTTCCCTGGAGCATTTTTTTAAGATCAGCAAAGAGCCAGTAGTCACTGGGGGCTAAATCTGGCGAATATGGGGGGTTCAAAACCCAATTCGTTCAATTTTGGCATTGTTTTCATCGACTTGTGGCAGGGTGCATTGTCTTGGTGAAAAAGGATTTTTTTTCTCTGCATGTGCGGTCGTTTTTTTTGCGATTTCCTCCTTCAAACGCACCAGTAAGTCAATATAATAACCACTGTTGATCGATTTACCTTTTTCGAGGTAGTCAATGAAAATCACGCCATGTGTATCCCAAAAAACTGACGCCAGGACTTTGCCAGCTGACTGCTGCGTTTTCGGACGTTTCGGACGGCTTTCGCCAGCTGTGCGCCACTCAGATGACTGCCGCTTCGACTCTGGAGTGTAGTGATGTATCCATGTTTCGTCCATGGTCACGTAACGACGCAAGAAATCTTTTTTGTTACGAGTAAATAGCGATAAACAGCTTTCTGAATCATCGACTCGTTGCTGTTTTTGTTCCATCGAAAGCAATCGCGGCACCCACTTGGAAAAAACCTTTTTCATGCTCAATTTTTCATGAAGGATAGTAAATACACTTCCATATGATATCTGTGTCATCTCAGCAATCTCACGGAGCTTCACTTTACGATCTTTCATTATAATTTTTGTCACTTCACTCACATTTTCCGGTGTAACGGCTTCCACAGGTCTACCCGAGCGTTCCGCGTCCATTGTGTCAGTACGACCACCGACAAATCGTTGCTTTTGATGGACAAGGGTCCGGGTAACATTTTTCAATCCATTGTTTTGCTTGCGTGGTGTTTTTACCCATTAAAAAACAATGTTTTATCAGAACACGAAACTCGGTTTTTTCCATTGTTTAAACAAACTACAAAACGACTTTACTCCAACCTCGATAACTCAGCTGTTTCTGGTCCGATCGACTTAAAATTTTGACACGTTTCAAGCAAAGGTTAGTACTCTAGAAAGACGTGGTTACTGGTTTACTACGAGCGCCATTTATGGGTTAGTCTCGGGACTTATTGATCCATGTGTTAATACTATTCTTTTGTTTATATAATATACATATATATATATTAAGTGCGTAACTAAGTTCTCACTGTTTTTTTTTGATGAAAATGCAACTTTATTGTGAAAAAATGTTTACAAATGAATCATTCAAAATATTGCCCATCGCTAGCGACAACTTTTTCCCATCTTTCTGGTAGAGCTCGAATACCGTCACGATAGGAGTGTTCGTCTTTTGAGGCTATCCACGAATTAAGCCATTTTGAGATGTCTTCATGTGAGCGGAACTGCTGATTAGCCAGACCATATGCCATCGAACGGAACAAGTAATAATCGGAAGGCGCAATATCTGGGGAATATGGCGGGTGGGGTAGGAGCTCCCATTTGAGCGTTTCTAAGTAGGTTTTAACGGGTTTGGCACCGTGAGGTCTAGCCTTGTCATGCTGTAGAATCACTTTTTCGTACCTCTGCTCGTATTGTGGCCGCTTTTCGCGCAGTGCTCGGCTCAATTGCATCAATTGAGTTCGATACCGTTCCCCATTGATGGTTTCGTTCGGTTTCAACAGCTCATAATAAATAACACCGCCCTGGTCCCATCAAATACACAACAAAACCTTCCCAGCGTGAATATTCGGCCGAATCGACGACGTAGATGCATGACCGGGCAATCCACATGATTCTGTTCTCTTTAGGTCGCTGTAATGAATCCATTTTTCATTACCTGTAAGGATGCGATGAAGAAAACCCTTCCTTTTTTTGCCGCTGGAGCAGTTGTTCACAGGCGAAAAAACGACGCTAATGACGCTCAACGTCTCTTGGCTTCCATTCATAAGGAACCCAAGTTCCTCATTTTTGAATCATTCCCAATGCATGCAATCGCTGGGAAATAGCTTGGCGGGTAACTCCTAATGCTGAAGCAAGCTCTTTATGCGTTTGGCACGGATCCTCATCGAGCAATGCCTCCAATTCAGCGTCTTCGAAGGTTTTTGGTCTTCTTTCAACCAAACGGTCGTCAATATCGAAATGACGCAAAAATTTTCTCTTGCCTAAAGTCAATAAAACACAATTGCGCAAAGAAATACTAATTTAATAATAATAATAAAAACTATACTAAACATATAATGAAAATAGACATATTTATGCAGACAATGTTACAAAACATTCTGAGAATTGGACATTATCACAACTGTTTGTGCAAACATAGCACAAACTGACATGATAACATCTGAAAAATAATACATGGAGATCTTGTAAAAATACATATTATTAGACACAATTGATTTAGAAATACGAACCACAAACGGATTTAGAAAATTCGGTGGTTAAAATATACTACAACAGGAACATTTTCACAGATAACGCAATCATACGCAATAAACCTAATTCATAAAAATGCTCAAAGATATACTTAGCTGACGTTTCTATACCTAAATAAATATATCCCTCAAGCAAAAGAGATACAGCAACTGTGGTATCAGAAGCAAGTCAAAATTATGCCAATAATAATTTCTACTACAAAGTAATTCCTAAACATTTACGTATATGAAAACCTTAATGAACTAAATCTTTATTAGGATTGAGATGAAATCTTTTAAGTCTTCCATGGTTTAGAGATTACTTCAATGGTAAAATTACAGTTGACTTGCTTTCGATACATACATAGATACACACGCACGCACACACACACACACACACACACACACACACACACACACACACACAATATATATATATATATATATATAATATCGTTACCTTATATATTATGCAAGAAATGTTTATAATGAAGGAAATAATAATTAGATTGAAATACTAGTCAACTATAAGAAAAATACTATTTGAAATGTCATAACGATTGAAACATTTATGTAAATTAAGATATTCGAGTTATTAAGATCAGATATGTTTTAAAACTATTTATAATCTAGAATTTTGAATAATTACATAACTAAAGACAGATATTATAATACAATTAAGGTGTATACATAAATATAAACATAATCGTATATGTTTAATTGGAGAGAGACTTTTCATAAAATTTTACCTGAAAAGTAAAGAAAATGGGTTAGTAAATCATTATATAATTTATAAAATCATTTTAATTATTTATTATTTTTAGTATGTAGGATAAATATAGTGAAAAGTGAAAGAGTTAAGGTAACTAAAGCTAGTAAGGGAGTAAGATAACTTAAATACTATAATGGAGTATTTCATGGCAAATAGTATTAAGTTGTGACAATCTTAGAGATACTAAGGGAATTAAGAGCTATTAATAGATAGAGATGTAATTGGAAAAGTATAATATTTTTGACATGTAAAATTTCGAATATTTAAGGATAATTTAAGTTAATTTTCTAATGTAAAATTTATGCTATACTTATTAACTTGATAGTGTAGATTCTGAATATGCACTTTATTTTCAAAATTAAACATATAAATTATTTATTAACATTATGTTTATTTATAAATTCAAGAATCTGATTGGTTAACTTAAATTACCTATATAAAGAAGATTTTAGAACGAAGGTTAGTTAGTCCATAAATATTGATGTAAGTATATTAAGTCAATTAAAAACTTAGTATCATAGTAAACAGTATATATCGTAAAGCTTATACTTTGAAAATCTTCGAAGTTGTTACAGTTGAAATATCAAAATGTATTATATAAATATTAAAGTGTTAATCAAATTTATACAATTATGAAATAATAGTATAAATGGAAACATATTATTTAATTCTACCACTTGGGCAAGAATATGTCTAAGACTAACAGTTGCTCATGTTATACCACAACAGATAAAACAAATGAACCCACCTACATGTGTCCAACGAGTATCTGTTTATGCAAAGAATGTCAATATTTCGTAATCTTGGATTGGATGAAGGTATATTGCAGTTTTACTTCTTTTTGTAGACAGATCGTTCGATTCTGTAATTGGACACGGCCTTAAAGCTATGGCTGGCAAGCCAGTAAGATGAATACTATCATCAAAATCTGTTCACAAACAGCTTTGATATAATGATTTACAGACACTAGAATAAATGAAATATTATTGTTCACATAGATGACAGTTAATTCGTGTGCCTTCTATCAATTACTGTATTAAAACAATTAGGGCATCCATATATCTCAGGAAAAAATTGTTGTAGAATTTTTGCACCATGTAATCTCAACTAAAATGCAGTGGAAAATTTTTCGTCTGCCGTGGTAAACATTTAAATCAAAATTGTGCTACATCTATGGATTATTATAAAACTCAACTAGAAAATAATTTCGTGTCACACTATTCTATAGGTTTAAATTGTGAATAGACCAGCAGTGCTGCCGCAGACACTTTTTGTAATTTAATAGAAACTAGAGAAGCAGGGGATGACACTTTTTTAAATCCCGAACCTACAAGTATAATGTCATGCGTAAGAACATCAAAGGCAAAATGATCATGTAAAAGTACTGCACTATATATAAGTGATTATGTAGCGCCATAAATAATCAAATTCACCAAGAATTGTCCATCTCGCAAACAATTATTTTTAAAAGAAGATAATATTTTGCATAATGATTTTATTGTTGAGTTGGAATGCAGTAAAAGTTAGTTTTATAGACAATCTACTAACTTTGTATTTTCAGTTGAAGAAGCAATATAAGTTGTTTATTTTACAATCCCTACAACAGCCCACTTATCAGGAACCTCTGTTACCTTGAGTGCAATTAAAAACTAATTATATTTTAAAGCGGTAATAGTAATCGTTTGCAAGATTGATTTATCTGTTTTGTTAAAGTAATAGTTTTTCTATCGACCCACAATATATTAAACGAAAATACACTAATTATATAAATTACAAAAAAATATGAGATCCAAACGAATATAAATAGTTCCACTTAATAAATAGTTTTTGATAACAGTAATAATAATATAATAATAATAACGACTAAATAATATCCTTGAAAATAATAATTACAAGATATACTGGGACAGCACATACACAGGGATAAACAAATTACTAGTAATATGTCAAATATTACGCCTATTGATGAAAAGCAAAAGAATTACATAGTAGACATTGCGATACCAAATGATACAATCAGTACACAAAAAGAACAGAAAAAATCGTAAAATAATAAAACGACACTTTCAATCAAACTAATGGAGAAAATAGAAAATTTCTCAATAAACAATAGAAGATTTCATAACCTGACTAATATTCGTTATTTGATTAACACAATTGAAGCTATATACCTTTAAATGGGCATACAAAACATCAAGGAACTTGTATTAAAGTACCGTTTTGTGATGGATAATATGTATATAGATAAGTGGTTTGAGTGAAAAGTTTCCTGGCGTTAGGCTAAAAAAGTGCGAGATATCTACGCCATAATAACAATGGTAATAATAACAACAGTACCATGAGCTATTTTCGTGTGCTCGCTCGCAATGCAACTTGAGATATTTCACTGCCAACATTAATATAAACGAGAACCAAAGCACCTAAACCACTACTCATACAGCAAGTTGTCGGTTTCGATCTCGAGGTTCCCGGTATGACAAATCAGTAACAACCAAACCATCAGTTGGCTAATATTTTCGTTGAGTAAAATTGTTAAAAAATCTATTAAAAAAGTATATCACGAGATTCTATTATAAATCAAAGAATGTCTTCTATTTCCTTATAAAGCTGAACATTAATTACATTAGCTCATTTTTATTAATGCATGTCGAAACCCTTAACTATATTAATATAGTACCTAGAAATCTTCATTTTGTTAAGAAAACTATCAGGAAGTAAACTTATAAATTTAGGTTGGAATAACTTCAGTCATGGTATCGACAAATATGTATGGCGGCTCATATTAAATAATTATTTTTAATAACCGGTTAATATTACTGTCCAATATTTTGACACAGAAGGCGCTTACTTCATCATAATCAAAATATATTATTATAATCTCATACTGCATGAAATGAATGTAATAATATTAACCAGTTCTTGTACTGATGTGCCAATAAAGTTTTGATTAAATTCAATTATCGTTCGTTATTTGTCGCGATTTAAGTACTTTTTAAACTAATATTTATATTATATATTATTTATTTTTTTACAGGGCATGGAACTGAAAGGCAGTGGACTATTTTTCGCTATACTTATATCAATCTCCAATCTTCATCGAATAGAGGGCGACATTGGTAAGACATTTTATGTGATGTTAATGGTGTTTATATTTATTTTAATGAATTTTGAATTTCTCTTATGTATACACCAATGAATGAGATGTATTAAAATAATTACAAATTCACCATGTGATGATTTTGAATATAATTTTAAAATACAATTTGCTTTATGCGTTTTAATTTGATCTTTTTTGTTATTAATTTATCAATTTATTTTAAGTATAAAAGAGCTTTCTGATATACTATTATTTTGGCAAAAGATATATTTCTAAAAAACATATATATACACACAGAGAGAGACATACATATATATATATAAATAATTATGGAACATGTACAATAAAATTGTAAGAAAATAAATACTTTCCAATTTAAAATAAAAATTGCATATAAACTAATTCAAATATAAAACTAGAAGTAAATCAAATTGTAGCATTTCTGAGATATAAAATAATCTCTATGTATAGTTGAGACCAAGTTACTTAGCAGCGAATCCGTACAGGTGTTACACACCCCTAAGGCGTAATAATTGACCAAACTATAAGATAAGAGGTCCTAGGTCTGTATTGGAAACACAATATTTATTAGACGAATTACATTTTAATATATTCTCACCCGAAAGATACACATTTTATCTTTCAAAAGTGAAGGAATATGTTATTGTTATTAATATTTATCTCGGAAATAAAGAGAAACTTCCCTGACTCTTAAGCTGTTTTAGTA
Organism: Dermolepida albohirtum; assembly: GCA_031893035.1. Classification (NCBI taxonomy): domain Eukaryota; kingdom Metazoa; phylum Arthropoda; class Insecta; order Coleoptera; family Scarabaeidae; genus Dermolepida; species Dermolepida albohirtum. Next base: position 193,845 of record JAVIWB010004060.1, on the reverse strand, counting down.
GGCGTGGTCACTCCCTCTATTAGTAGGCGTCTACGGACTATAGCGTATTTTCCTCATCGCCAAGTAAAAACATCTCGTCTGTATTCACCGTTACCCTGTATTATATATGAGCTTGTAAATTGTACGAACTTTTGCTAAATATGTTTGTAAAAATAGGCCGTTACAATCTGACGCATGTTATAATTTTTACTCCTGAGCGATAGTAGAAATGAAGGAAGAATTGTATTCGTGAAAATATTTGAAATCGAGATTCCTACGGATTTAGGTGTTTTTGGAGATCTACCTTACGAAAATCCCAATTTCAATTTCTGTCCATTCTTTTGTCCGTTTGTTCGTGCGCCGGGCAGGCAGTTTTAGGTAAACCATTCGATGGATTGAAACTTTAAATTTAAGTATTTTATAACATTATAAGAAAATATTTTAGCGTATACATTTTCGATCTTACGTTTTTATGAAGAAAATGATTTGAAAATTTGAGTTTCTGAAATAATTTATCTTGTCATTTTATATTAAAATAAGAGAATACTTTCCTAAGAATAGTTGTTTATGTTTATAAGGTATTCATTTCGAATAAGTTAAATTTAACCTAAACAGTAAAGATCATTTTTATGTTTATATATAAGAAACGTATAAGATATTTACTTTGCCATATCATTCATTCAGTCACTACTGACAAGATATTTTGCTTATGTTTTCAACTTTGAGTTGGTAATATATTTATATAAATAAAAAAATGATGTGAAGTTATAATAGATTTTTAACAACCATTTTAGTACGTATTAAATAGCACGTAATAGATAACAAGTAATACGCATAAATAATTAAGGCTGTTTGTGTTATGCAGCTATCGCGAAAATATTTTCTTTGAATAGAACATGAGCCCTAATGCTTACCCCGAAAATGAAGCAGTGCCCCCAATGCGTCTAATAAACGGTTTCAATCAATCGCCATGTATGTACACGCCGCCTTAATGTTGCAATGCGCTATTTATGAGATGTTATAGAACACTTACCCTTATTATATTATTACAATACATATAAATGAAAGCTAAATCTCGTTTAAACGAAATAGGATTTCAATATAACTTTATTAACTAATCGATTAATGTCCGTAATACATATGTACTCTAATATCCTGTAGTAAATTGAATGAAAATGAAACTCGATCTGTAAGTGAATCGTTCGTACGTCATAAAACTCATAAATCTTTTTAAGTATTTAAATCAATATTTTCTTGGAAAATTAAAGTAGACAAGTACATAAATAAAATTTTAAAAAATACACCAATTATGTTAATTCGCATGCTACGTTTGTACATTGTTTATTGTTGGTCATTAGGAATAAAATTTGTATAATTCCGTTTATATATTGTACATATATAACTTCACATTGTGTTTTTTAATAATGTAAATACGTCAAGTGTATGTACATGTCAGTAAATCAGCGGTATTGTATTTCGCGACGAGAAACCAAAGCTGGCGCTAACTCTAAGAAATATTGAAGGCTAAAGCTATTATTATACAATATATATGTATGCATCCCATGTATTAAGTAATTGCGCTTTCTTAAGTAGGTACTATTATAAATTAATAATCATGAAGTTATTTCGTGTTTTCTCTGCAACAAGTTTTGTGCTAGTAGGTTTAGTGTTTATAGATTTTAACATTTACTCGTGCGCAAAAACCTTTATTTTAATAATTATTACTCGAAAAAAGGGAAGTGAAATATAAGCATATCCTTAAAATTGGCACATTTTCATAAACAATATTAGTTTTAGACACTGTTTATTTACCGTAAGATAACAAGTAAAAATATTTTACACTTCAGTGTGTCCGTAAAGGAAACAATTCGTTTTCTTCGTCATCGGTCATTTTAAATAATATTCGGCATATGCGCGTTGAAGTTTAACGGCGTATAAACTCAATTTTTGAATCATACCATTTGTTTTTTTTACAGTTTTTAATAGTGATATTAGTATTGTTCTTATTAACCACAGCGTAGATTATTCTAATTAATTATAATTTTTAAGGATTTTAAGTATTTCTTTACAATTTACATTTAGTATTATTAATTCCACATGTGCATATTTTCGTATGTTTATTTTATTGATCTATTGTAATGTACATGCACTACAGCTCACGGAAGTATGGACAGCAACTATATCAAGCAACAATAAGAACGAAACTGAACAACGAACGAAATTGATCAAAAATTTATATTTATTGACTCTTTACATAATAAAAATTAAAATTACAAATCATTAAACTTATTCCTAATATACTTATATATTATATTAATTATACTTTCTTTTCAACGAATAAACCATCGTTCGCGGCGATTACAACTTTTGCTATTCGGGGCATTCTTTCTATTAATTTTCTTTTTATATCTGGGTATTCCATTCTTTTTGTAAAATATTCCAAAGTTTTTCCTTCGATGATGGACATTCCTTTTTAACTCTTCTATCGAGTTCGTCCCATAATAATTCAATGGGGATGAGATCCGGACTCTGATGCGGCCATGTCATTACTTTCAAAATATTTTCATTTTTCTTAGCCTCGTGGTAATTTTTACACAACAATGATGCGTGATTGGGGTCATTATCATGCACAAATTCAAAATTATTACCGATTAATCGCATGCCTGACGATAAAAGGTGATTTTCCAAAATTTTTCGGTAATTCTCGTTTCTCATAATACCATCAATTTTTATCAAATCTCCCACTTCAGCTAATGAAAAACAGCCTCAGACTACCACAGAACCAGCCCCATGTTTCACCGTTGAAGCTGTGCAATCTGGCAACATTTTTTCTCGCGCCGATCGTCTGACGAAACTTCTTCTTTTTTGCCCGAACACTTCAAATTTCGATTCGTCACTCCACAGTACGTTCTTCCACTCATCGATTGTCCAATTACGGTGTAACCTTGCCCATTGAAGTCGTTGCTGTTTATTTCCACGTCGTAATAATGGCTTCCGTGGGGCAACGCGACCGTGTAAATCTGCTTCCACTAATCGTCATTTCACTATACTACAGAAATTTCTTTAGCACGGCCCTGATTAAATTCAGGTGCCGTTAATTTTCTATTTCTTTTGCTAATTAATTTAATTCTCTCGTCGTCAGCTTTCGAAGTACCTTTCGATGGTCCCAGCCGATCATGGTGAAATTCACTGTTGATTTTTTCATTTTTCATTTTTCGCCAACACCGCGAACTGAATGCCCCTCACGATGCAATGTAAGTATCGCTGATCGTGTGCCACTATCAAGCGGCTTTCCCCGTGGCATTTTGAAATTACACTTTTCGCTTACAAAATAGACTTCACACAAGCACGTTCAGTGATCTACTGATGGGCACAAGGAGGCAGCAATAGGGTAACCGACTCATTTTAGGTAAATTTCTAGGCTTCAGTCCTTTCTTAGTGACCTTACCACTAATCCTGATTATATATACTTGAAATTATCGTACAATGCTACTGAGATGCAATATCAGGTAATTATAGTTATTGCTAGATAAAATTGTTTCTATCATATTATTTGGAGAGTAAATACAAATTCAATGCCTATTTGAATTATAAACCTTCTTAGGAATAAGGTAAAATAATACTATCGCTATTTATTGGCATTAATATAATTTTTATGATCGTTCTATAAAAGTTGATCAAGTGTTCATACTTCCATGAGCGAGAGTGTATATTTGTTAACGATATATGTATTTAACGCAACTTCTCTGCGTAACGTCGTAATTTGCATCGTTACTTGTACATGTATCCGTTGTAAGATATTAGATGTGGACATCTAATACTCGTTGTCCTTTAGTTAACTTTGGCGCCGGCACGATTATGTGACTGTTTCAGACCACGTACCACGTCTTTCCTCCCTCGCTTCACAGTATGTAGCACTATCACAACCTTTCGACATTATTATTCTATACACGAAAATACCTAATAAATACTATAATTTTTCTCAACAAGCTGACCCGATGTGCTAAATTCACTCTGAATTATCTACGTGCATACGTCCTAACTCCCCACGATTATTATGCGTCACCAAGAATTGGTAACTGTATTAATATATCGACTTGGGAGAGCATCATCTACTATTTTTTTAATAAGCTTTAATCTTATATTGTTTAATAATATTTATTTAGAATAAAATGGATTTTATTTTACTTTATCAAATTGGTAGGAGTTTCCGTTACCAAAACAATATATACATTTTTTATTTTTATAACAGTATTAGTTTTATTTATTATGTTTTTAATACTTAATTGTCTAAAGTATTGGAATCATTTTACATTGATTTACAAAGCTAAATAAATTATGGAACAATCAACATACTAAAATGTCAAGAGTCACTCCTTGTCTGACATTTGACACTGCGTTTTTGCTACTGTTGATACCAAATTTGATTCCATTTAATATAAATTTTATACTGCTATTAATGTTCTATGTGAGACAGAAAACTAATGTATTCTCAAATACTTTTCACACCGATTTTACAAATTAAAAAAAATATTTCAACTCATAAAAAATTATGGAAAGCTTCAAATTAATCAACGTTATAGTCAATTAATTGTGAATATAACAAAAGTCATCTAATTAACGAAGTAATATGTATGTATACATACACATACAAATGTATATACATAGATATGTATTTATAATAGTGGTTATCTAAAGCATTACATCATTTTTATATGATAAAAATTGTAATAACACCTAAAACATAGATCGCAAGTGAACATTAAGATACTAAATAATTACTATGTTTATATAATACTGATATGGCTACTTACATATATACGTGTCCATGAATTTGTTTCAATATTATCGGAGACAGCGATTTTTTTTATGAAAGCTTTACGTGTCTCTGAACTTTCAAAGATCGTGTCTGTATTGATAAATATATGTATATCTACTACCACGAAAATATTAACAATAACAATAATTACAACAAAACAATTACTCAATAACATATAAACTCTAAACATAAGTCATTATAAAAACAACAGCAGTAGTTAGAAAATTCTTTAGTTAACAGTAAAAGACCTCATAACTTGATCAATTCCCCTTATTTGATAAACACAATCGCAACTATGAAAGCAAAGCTTGTAGTAAATATCGTTTTGTGATGCATAATAATAATAATAATAATAATAATAATATTCTTTATTGTCCTACAGAACAAACCGTTTATAGTACAGTATAAGCAGAAATAACTAAACATTTTTAAGATATAAATGGACCAACATCTGAATAAAGGGTTTATTTCTCAAAAAAGGGATCAGAACACATCCTGTTAGCGTTTCTGCACATATGAGCTAGCGGTGCCGCCAGGAGAACATTAGTCCTAGCTCTCGGAGCAACAAATCAATTGCGAGATCTAGTGGCATGAGGTGTTATCAGTAAAGAAAATTGAGCCAATAATAACGAGACATCCACACTACTGTTAACCAAAAAAACTAAGGAACTTGGCACTTGCAGCATCGCTCCAGCAAGACAGGGATTGGAAATTATGCCTTTCCAGTAGGCCGTCATAATCCACCCCCCGCAGTGGGTATGTACCATCAACACGATAGGGCAAATACTTCAAAAATCATCTCTGGAATATCTCTAGAAACAGACGCCGATATATATATATATATATATATATATATATATATATATAAGAAAACTGTGCAATATGAACCGTGAACTCTTCGTGCTCAAACTCATAGACATAGTTGAATGAAAAGTTTTCCGGTGTTGGGCTGAGAAAATGCGAGAAAAAATCTAGACCATAATAATAGTAGACTCTACTGTCTACGTCTAAGATAAACACCGAGGTCGACTGTGTTATATGCGACATCGATCGAAGATTATATACGATTGGTCTATTCTAACAAACTTTACTTAATTTTGCTAAATGTGTTGTTGCTATTTTTTCGAAACTAATTCAATTTCCATATCACGTAAATTAGCTATTGGTGTCTAGCAGTATTTAGGAGATTTTGATTTTGCTCTTCGATTCACGGACTACATCGCTGCAATTTGTGGAGATGCTGAGGACTCGTTGGGTTTTTTACTGTTCTGCTATTGCAGTCAACTTATTTTACTTTTGTGAGAAGTAAACTGGAATATGACGATCTGAACTATTATATGATATCCTTAGTACGTAGATTAACATTTATTTCTGGAAAGGCTGTAAAAGCGGTTTCTGAAATATCTGAGTTACAAGCATGATGGCATCTATCCACTGGCACCGATTATGACGCTCTGCTTGATAAACATTCAATCCACTAGCTGACAGAAGTCAGTTTGTTAGTATGAAGTTTCTTGCTCATGCGTTGTTATCGTAAGCGAATCTAGCTGTTTATTTTCGATTTCTTAGGATGACCTTGGCCATGTACCACATACATACATTCGTGACTACAAAGTAGCATACAGCACGAAGGTTATTAGTATTACTCAGACAATCTTGCACTTAACTAGTCTGCCTCCTTAATATATAAACTATTTACTTCCATTGGGACATGCTTTTCCTAATTTGCCTATCGAATCTCTTTTCTCTGCTAATGTAAATTAGACTGAAGAGATACTGCGCTGTTGCTTTATCAGTACGAAGTTTCTTTTGAACTCAATTGATGAAGAATTGTACTGTTCCGTCTCCTACTATACAACATCGAACATATTCTTTTGGAACGAGGACAAATATCCTAAATAATATGCCGTATTCACATAGGGTTTCTAATACATGAATCTCTAAAGAGATTCTTTTCGAGTGACATTATTTTGGTTTGCTATTAGTACTTTCAGTACGTATGCTATGTTATGTAGAGAGCATTTGTTAGCATATAATTTTAATGTTGTGTATTTATTCTGGAACTGGAGCTTAACAGTGATCGTAAACTACGTTCGAAGTCGAAGAAGGATAGGGATAATATTTGTTGAAATTAGTCACCCCATATATAGCAGAGATACCTTACTGGAGTATTTGTTTTAGAAATTAAAATGTAGAATATACGAGTATTAGTAGAACGGATTAAATGAGTCAGCACAACAAAATTTAACTGTGTTAGAAGAGACGCACAATCGACTTTGTTTCTAAGTAAATTAAGTAGGAACCTAGTACTATGCTGTTCTCTTCTACTATTGAAGGAGTGCAAAGAATGCCGACGAAGAAGAGACTACTTCGAAAAGGGTCTTTGAACATTTTCCACAACAAAATACAGATATAAGTAACTTAGACACCATGTACATTTCCAGAATAACAGGATTTAATTGATTGCGGATTTCCTAATTGATAATTCATAAAATGTATAAGAGTTTTCATAAATTTGCCTAAAAACTATGAACAAAAACATTTGAGAGAAGTATCAAATATTCTAATAAAAGTAAAATGTGTTCTGAGAGTGAGTTCACAATCGATTAATACGTGTTTTGATGTTCTTTATATAAATCACTTTAACACACGTATGAATTTCTTCTCTTTATGTTCCCATCATTATCATTCTGTTAACGAACATCTATATATGATAGCTAGTGTACGTTAATAATTCGACATAATTCATTTGGCTTAATAAATTAAGTCAATACTCAATTAACTCTTCTTCATTTCCTCTTGATTTTTTTACTGTTTTAATATAAGTAATAGTGAAAATATCAATTACTCAAAAGTAGAAAGTATACAACAACATCGCCAGTCTACCTACATATTCTTGAAAAAGACAATTTTCAGAAATGCAGAAACATACTTTACTGGATAAATCACATTATATAATGGAGAAAAATCCAAAGAAGAAAATTTGTGGATAGGTTGGTAGATAGAAATATAAAATAGACTATGTCTTTTATTTCTATATATTTTCTTCTGATATATATTGCAGTTAAAAATACATAAATTATTGCAAAAAATTGAGACTACGTTAGGTACAGTTGGTTGGCTATGTTTTTGAAACGAGACATGACTTTTTAAATTCGGCATCGCCAAATCTCTTCTGCGCCATCACTTGCATTTTATTTTCGATGTCTCAAGATAATCTTAGTCATGTACCATATACAGTCTTGACCACAAAATAGCATACAGCACAATGCATTTTAGTATTATTTAGTCAAAACAATCTTACACTTAACTGGTCCAAAGTCTGTCACCTGAGTAGATTTATTTACTCCAATTTGTACAGGTGTTTCCTAATTCACCTCTCAATTCTCTTGTTTTCTTGACTAATGTAAATTAGACGTCAGAGATATTCCACTGTAGCTTCAGTGTTAATAGAGTCATCACTAATTAATTAATATATCAATATGTACCTTTCATTAAATCAACGTTAGAATATAGCTGTATTAAAATAATATAAGGTTTTCCAGTAGGGACGATATGATTTTGAAGTGACATTTCGGCCATTTGTAATATGTCATGATCTGTCATTTGTTTTTCATTGTATTCAGTAGTGTTTACAATTTCATCATGGAGAGATATACGCAAGAACAACGTTTACAAATTGTTCAGTTTTATTATCAAAATAATCGTTCTCCAATTGCAACTTTTCGTGCGCTTTTGCCATTTTATGGTCGTAAAAATCGTCCAAGTGTACTCGCTAGTCGTCGCATCGAATTGTTAAAAATTTTGAGGTTACACGTTCTTTACATAATTTTCAAGTGCCAATAAGACAAAGAACCGCTCCAAGTAATGCAAATATTGCTGCCGTTCAGGCAAGTGTTACTAAAGACCGTAGTTTGTCGATTCCAAGACGTTCTCAACAATTGCGACTGTCTCAAACCACAACCTGGCGGATTTTGAGAAAGGATTTGGGTTTGCATCCCTATAAAATTGTTCTCACTCAAGAACTGAAGCCATTGGACAACAGTAAACGTTGTGAATTTGCTGATTTTGCCTTGGAACAACTTGAAAACGATAGTGATTTTTTTAAGAAAATCATCTTCTCTGATGAGGCTCAGTTTCATCTGGATGGTGTGGTAAATAAACAAAACTGTCGATTCTGGTGCGAAGAAAATCCACAAATTATTTATGAAAAACCATTACATTCACCTAAATTGACAGTTTGGTGTGGTTTTTGGTATGGTGGAATCATCGGTCCGTACTTTTTTCAAAATGAAGCTCGTAACACCGTTACTGTCAATGGAGAGCGGTATAGATTGATGATAACCAACTTTTTATGGCCGACATTGGAAGAAGTTGATCTTGACAACATTTGGTTCCAACAAGATGGGGCTACGTGCCACACAGCAAATGCAACAATAGAATTATTGCGAGAAAAGTTTGGAGATTCGATTATTTCAAGAAATTGTGATATTGAATGGCCTCCAAGAAGTTGTGATTTAACACCATTAGACTATTTCGTGTGGGGTTATTTGAAATCTCTCTTCAAGCTTTACAAGTCAATATTGAACGTGCCATTCATGACATACGACTATATTTAGTGGAAAAAGTGCTCGAAAATTAGGTTCATCGAATTCGTTCCTATAGAAGAAGTCGTGGAGGCCATTTGAATGACGTTTTATTTAGAACTTAATTGTATCGATTGTACTTCACATAAAATAAAAAACTTTTGAATTTTCTTAACAATAAGTGTGTTTTTTTTTTAAAGAAATCATATCACTCTTATTGGAAAACCTGTTATTATAACAAAAGAAAATGAAAGTCTAATATTTCTTGTCTATTATTGTTTTACAATAAATGCATGGTGTGTTATCATTAACGCTTACCACAAAGTATTTGCTAGAAGCCTAATAAGTCATTTTTAGTTCATTAATATACCATTTACTTCTATAAAAGAAAGTAGTTATCAGTAACAGTTACATTCATTTTTTTTCTAGAAATGGCTTTAATTATTCTTTTCTAAAACTTTTTATTTTGGTTGAGTTAGTACAAAAGTATGGAATTTGTATATACAAACCTTTTTCTCGGTGTTTATTACATACGCTTTGATTCGATTGCTTCTTTGTTGTAATGATTTTATTACGCCGTCTTGATTCGCTTCCTGTTTTGCTTGGTATAAAATATATGAATGTATAATCATACTTTTTGACCTCTCGTATGATGTTTTCAATTCAATATCTATATGTCACATGTTTTCACATGTAGTTTATATAATAATGATGAAAAAAACCATGATCAAAGGATGTTCTAATACTTTCTCGATTAATTAATTTATTCATACATTTTAACAAATAAAATCATTTAATTGAAATTATTTACTGATGTTAGTATTATTGTGAAGACAAAATCATCAATAGTATTGTGTAAGAGTTTTAATGTTTGTTTTTATGTATGTACATACGTAACATACTTACTACATACTTATTGAAATTATGCGCCATTACTCTCTTGCGTTTAAGTTAATTACCATCGGTAAAATTTGAAAACCTTCCATCGAATATACGCCTAAACTAATCAGTATAAAATACCGAAAATTTCAACACGTTATCTTCTTGCGTAATTTTTTTTTCAATAGCAGCAGCTCGCTTAAATGTTGTTCTTGGTCGCTAGCGCAGTGAAAGGTCCATGCCATGGAAAGTTTTAAATTTAAACGTGTAGTGTCGAATCGTCGAGCCTGGTGGCTCCAACGTGTCTATCACTTCGCGGAAATTATGTTGCCTTTTCTTTAATTCTTTCTCTTTCTGTCATAAATAAACCATGATTGTTTGTGCTAAATAGTAATTTTATCCAACATCTTTTTTATACAAGAACAATGTACATACATATACGTCTAGTCCTAATTTATAGATAAAGGATGCAGGGAAATAATCTAGAAAATTGAAATTTGTTACTTCGTTCGTTAAATGCATGCAATTTCAATAAAGCACTCAGCTTTTATTAATATTTTAAGGGGGTCGATCCTCCTTTTTATTGCTATTTATTCCTATTTACTACTCTAAATTTTTACTCATGTGTGATTGTGAATTTACATTATTGAACAGAAAAGTATATACGAAGTTGTGCCCTAAATAAATACACTAGTACATAAAAGGGTAATAAAAAAGTTTATATTTGTATACTAAATATCTTCAATTTTCTAGTGAAGATGACAACTTAATGGTTGAAATACGTATGTATATTTAGGCTACAGATATTATTACAGTAAGGATTTTTTGTTGTCAAAACTATTTAAAACTAAATTAAGAACTACAATTTCAACCTTAAGTAGCATTGCTAACGCTCAATGCTACTTAAGATTGAAAATGTAGGTCAAAGTCCATAACTTATAAAAAACAAAGACGTGGTAAAACAGCTAATCAAATTTTAATGCGCAAAAAGAACGTAGACCGCCAAATTAATATTAATTGCTAGTTAATTTGCAAATGCCTTTCTTCCGCAATATTAATTATGTATGTATATATGTATGTACGTCATTTTCAATTGCTATTCTTCTTTAGTATTTTCATTATATTCGAAACAATTCTGCTTCACCTGTCTTATGCATGTATACAGTATGACATTGAAATTATGTACATACATTACTCTGTACAAATGGATCGTAAGTATTATAATACATTTTATTTTTAGACTTTTTTAAACTTTGATAATTATTTATTGCGGTAGTAGCTTCTATAAAACACATATCTGCTAAAACATATTTATACCATTATTGTTCTTATTGGTTTATACGAGGATAGTTCGACAAGTAGTGAGAATGACACATAGGTGGTGCTCTAATTGGTAAAACAAATGCACTGTAATTTAGGTTGCCTATTTATATGTTTACTTTCCGATATTTAGATAAATCGGTTGATTAGTTTCTTTTTGACAACTAATTGAAAAAGAAGCAACATGTCGTTTTGTTAAAATGGAAAAAGCAGAGCATCGTTCGGTGATTAAATACTTCGTAATTAAGAGTATGAAAGCTACCGAAATAAAAGATGAGTTACGGGAAACATTAAGTGAATCTGCTCTATCATCCGCCACAATAAGTAGATGGGTAAATGAATTTAAACGTGGTAGAACAATCTGTATTAATGAAGCGCGCTCTGGAGCACCCAAAATCGTAGCTTCTAAGGAAATGATTATAAAAATCCATAATATTATAAGGCAAGATCGACAACTCAAAGTGAGAGAGATAGCGGACATGGTAAACATTTCAACAGAACGCGTACACCACATTTCAACGGAAGAATTGGGCCTTTCCAAGCTTTCGGCAAGATGGGTGCCGCGATTGCTTACGACTGATCAAAAGTTCACTCGTTTGCGCATTTCCAATGAGTGTTTGGACCTTTATAAGTGGAATCCGGTTGATTTTTGTAGGCGATTTGTTACTTGCGATGAAACTTGGAGACACTACAGTACACCCGAAACCAAACAACAGCCGAAACAATGGTTAGAACGTGGTTCTGCACCTCCAAAGAAAACGAAAACCACTTTATCGGCGTCAGTTTTTTTGGGATTCAAAGGGTATTTTGCTCATTGATTACCTCTAGAAAGGTGCCACAATAAACGGACAATATTATGCAGAACTTCTACAAAAATTAAATGTTGAGATTCGTGCTAAACGGCCAGGAATGGCAAAGAAACAGATTCTGTTTCACCAAGACAACGCTCCCTCGCAAATAAGCACAGTTGCGATGTCCAAAATCCACGAGTTGAATTTCCAATTAGTACCGCATGCGCCTTATTCGCTGGATTTAGCCCCTGCCAACTTCCACCGTTTTCCAAAATTGGAAACGGTACTAGGTGGAAAGAAATTTTCGTCTAACGATGAGCTTATCATCTTCGTAAATGAGTATTTTGCAAGCCTTCCGGAATCGCATTATAGAGATGGCATAAGGGCATTGGAGCACCGTTGGAATAAATGAATTGCTCTTTTAGGAGAATATATTGAAAAATAAAAATTATTTTGTATTTAAAAAATTCGTTTTTCTTTTCCATTCTCACTACTTGTCAAACTACCCTCGTATATGAAACAGTATCGGTATTATCCCCTCTTTACTGAAAATGTCTTTGTAATTTTTTAATAGAGTTTACTGCCCCTTCAGTTCTCTTAGTTTTATTCTCTTCTACTTCTTCTTTATCTTTCATGACTTCCACTTCCTGAGCTTGTTCCAATAAATCCTCAATTAGATCAGATATTACTTCTCACGCAATTATCTAACTTGTTTAGAGGCATTATTCTGTTGCTGTGGGCAAGTTTGCTTGAGGCTATATCATCTTCAGAGTCGAAATCCATTACTTTAGGGCTATTCTTCACTAGGCTAGTATAGTGGAAACATTTGCTAATTGTTTGTGAACTAACACCTTCCCATGCGACGCTGATGTTTCATAATTTTCATCAACATTTGCTTTCTATAAATTTTTTCAGACACCAAATGACTCAACGGTCGATAGGTTTCAAAACTGATGTAGGATTAGATGGAAAAAATGTAGCTTAATGTTATGAAATTCAACATTAGGATGAGGGGAACAGTTATCAACTAACAACAGTATTTTTCGTATTTTGACAACTTTGTCCCATTTCTTCAAATAATGAACATTTTTGAAGTCATCTATGCTTTATTACATGCGCGATAATCTACATGCAGCGCTTTTACATTCTTCATACATCTAGGGTTTTGAAATTTTCCTACACAAGTTACAGCAGTTTATACCAATAAAATTGCTGTACGTTTATGTGTTCGGTTTTACATTATTGTAAATAAAACAATAAACTTACCAAAAATAAGTAATCTACGTTTTTCAGCATCAGAAGTATTGGCATAAACTATGGCAGTTATTTTGTCTTTCGACATTTTACCTTCGACTATATGTCTTATCTTTCACAAGCTTCATCAGGTATCACTCACCACAAACTTTTTCAAAAACGTTATTGTGCGTTTTTTGTTAATCATTTTGCTGTTTTCATTTGCAACATTGAGCCGCTAACTGGTAAATTATTCGCTTTTTTCCGCAGAAATCATTTAAGCAAAAATTCGTTCACCTGGAGGCGCAAAGGTGACCACATTCTCTTCCTTTTATAATTGATATTTCAAGTATTTTTAATTTTATTGCGACAATCCATATATTTGAAGTAGTGTAATAGTTTTTTTAACTTCATTTTGATATATATATCTGCTTGAGACGTTCCTTTCTCAATTTCTCTTATTGTTGTAAACTTTTCATGCATATGTTAGTATATTTTATAGTTTCTTTTGTACATGCATATCGGGAACCTACAAATACTAATGAATTTTGATTCATTATAAGCGAGAGTCTATTATAAACGAATTCATTTTCAGTGAAAAATTTTTTACATGTTTGTATTGAAACAAGGAATAATACGTTATAACCGAGTTTCCGTTATAAGTGGGTCCATTATAAGTGAATTCCACTGTACGCATATACATTTCTAGAAAATTCATGTTTTGAATCAATCTGTGAAACTAATTATAGATTGCGATTAATGTACTTTATGTTGAATAATTTTTCTTGTTGTTAGCATATATAATTTTTATTCAACATATTTTATTTTATGAACAGCCTTGTTTTAAAAAGTATATGTAGATCTATAAACTATCCAGTCAGCTACTATAAAAATATTGAAACCCAATAGAATCAATGCGTTTATAATAATTTTAATGACAAAAATTGCTTGTATTGCTTGTATTGCTTGTATAATCTACTGCTGTAAGTGCAAATACGAATTTTTTCGAAGGCAAAGAAGACACAAGAAGTTTATAAAACAACAAATGTTACTTCTCGATTCAACATAATATGATAATTAAATTAACACCAATTCACCAGCTGTTTTTAAACTTTTGTTTTTCTATGCGTACACCTAAGCAGATGCTATGGAGTAGTTGAATCTAAATCGCCCACACCAACTACGAATTATTATTATGTATATCAACAACACATTTATTATATGCGTTCACATATAAATTGTGTACATTTTTCCGTATTTGCATAAATTTAATTTTTTTAAAAAATTTCTATGACGCAAGTAAAAGTTTTACATAATTCTGTATTTGCTTGATGCGGAAGTGGAATTTTTTCTTGGCAATGATAAAGTTTCCATATGATATCACGAGTTGTGACTAAAGATATAAATTACTAGATATTCGTATTTTAAGAACTTTAGGTAAGGCAAAATATAAAGTAAGTAATGTATACAGATATGCCAATACCTCTAGATATTTATAGTATAAATGTGACAGTTTTGTTTTAAAAATGTATATATTGATTCGAATTAATATATGTATATGCATAGATATTACACACCTCTAACGCATAATAATTGGCCGAACTATAAAATAGTAGGTACCAAGGTACGCACGTATTGAGAACGCTTCGGAATTTGAATCTGCTCAGATTATATAATATGTCAATCGAAATAGTTAATCTGCAAATTACATTTTAATATTCTCACAAAAAAAGACATAAATTTATCATTTAAAAGTGAACGCATATTTTATTCTGTATTATTGTTATAAATGTTTACCCAAAAAAGTAATTGCCCGGTTTCTTAAGCTATTGTAGTGTACGTGGAATATCTTTTAATTTTTGCGTAGTGGGACATAGAGGGCGTTACTAATTAAATGTTAGTACTAAAAATTAACTTCCATCTTTAGTTAAACTGAGTGCAAAGTTTCAGTGCGATACGTGGTAATGTAGTCGCTACAACGAACTGTCAAAGTTGACAAGTTAGTTGGAAAATGGAATTGAACCGAGAAAATTTTCGCGAAATAATTTTTTATAATTATCCCAACAAAAATGCCTCACCAAGTTGGTTTCTGTTTCCGGCAGTGAAGCACAACAGTCAACAAAACCTCATTGGTATGGAGAATTGAAACTTGGACGGATTAAGCTTAGCGACGATTCAAGAGTAGATTCACCAAAAACGGTTGTCACTCAGGAAAACCTCGATGCTGTGCGCAAGATGATCAACGAAGGTCGACATATAACATATCGCCAGATTGAGGACTTTAAAGACATCAATTCAAAAAATTTTGCATAAAGAATTGTGTGTAAAAACTAGTTTCCTGTTGGATACTGCATCTGTTGACCGAAGAACAGAAAGTAATTATGGTGAATTGGTGTCAAAAAACTCTAGATCGTTTCAACGTCGGAAACTCTGAAAACATGTACTACATTATCAGTAGTGACGAATCTTGGATTTACTCATACGAGCCCGAAAATAAACGCCAGTCGTTTGTTTGGGTGTTCCAAGGTGAAGAAAAGCCGACAAAAGTCGTCCGTTCTCGAAGTGTCTCCAAAAAGATAGTCGCGGCATTTGCCTTGAAAGCAGGTCATGTAGCAAAAATTCCTCTACAAAATCAATCAACTGTTTCTACCGACTGGTATACACCATTTATTTGCTACAAGTCATCGCTGGGCTTCGAAAAACCAACCCCGAACTGCGAATCATCCTCCACCAAGACAATACAAGTTCGCACACGGCAAGCAAGACAATTGAATTTTTAATGCAACAAGACGTCGAATTGTTGAACTATCCCGGATTTAAGTCTCAACATTTCCTTTACCTTTCCGAAAATCAAGAACAGACTACGTGATCAAAGGTTCCAGTTATCGGAAGGAACAGTCGATGCCTTCAAAAACGCAATTTTGACTGTACCAACAAACGAGTGTTTCCAGAGTTGGTTCGGGTGCATGCAGAAGTTCATTAATCTACTTGGAGAACATTTCGAAAAACAATGAAGTCTTTAAAAGCTATCTGCTGTTTTATTCCAGTTTTATATGCAAAACTTAAAGGAGAACCCACGTACGTGGTTACTCTATTAGTAGGTACCTCCGGACTACAGCGCGTCTTTCTCATCACTAAATGAAACGTCGCAATTCCACAAATGCAATCAGTGTTTAACTTTTTTTAAATCATATTGATTAAAATCTAGTAAAAGTTTAAATATAATTGTATCATTTAGAACCGAGTTGATAAATAACAGCAGAAATATATTAGTAACTTGTGATTTATTTTCCATCACTAAAAATTATACACCTAAAAATATTACATTAGAAAAGATACGTATAAGATTACCAAATGGCAGAAGAATATGGTACAACATAAACAATACCTTAAATGTTTTACAACATTAGGAGATGAAAATCCATTACTATATTCAACGGTACGGTATTTTGTAGATACAATATATTTTGTAGATTAAAGGATCAATATAAATCAGATTACAATAATCAATAAACTTATCCCATTAGAAATATTATATTAAAATTAGTATAAAATATGTCCTATAGATAAAATAATAAAGTGAAAAACTTTAATTACATACATTAAAATATAGAAGTTTAATGTAATAGATAATTAAGAACAAAGCAAAAAAAATTAAAAAGATTCGCCAAAACAAATTTGAGAACGTTTAAAAAGGAAAACAAAGTTTATTCAAGCTAAGTGACAACTCAACTTGTCACTTGTAAAATTGAAGTCTGCTCGGTTTTGTGTTCAGTAGGGACCGGAGAAACGCAGCAAGGCATAAAGCAGATACGCGTCTGTGTTTCGAAGTAACAACACGTATTAAGGATTTTAAAACTCTTGTTCTTGAAAATTTGTTCAATTGTTTCAATTATGTTTGATAAAGAAAAATTCGGGACTCTGTATGTTTCATTGAGGTAGTAACATTTAAACGTGCTGTTTTAATTAATTTAATTTCAATTTGATTTCAAAATTTTAAATAACAATACCCTCTTTCGAATTCTTTTCTGAATTAATTTAATAAATTAAAGATATAGGAATCATATTAACCAAATAAATAGATAGACCATAGTCGCCCAGCTTGTTTTGCTTATTGATTCATAATATTTTGGACGTGCACTATTGATTGGATAATAGGCATGTGTGCATTAAGTAATTGATCTATTCAATTCTAATTGTTATATTTATTAAAAAATAATAATAAATCAAAGTTTATTCTATTTTGGATTATCGTCGTTGCAATTTCAAAAATCATTTGATGTTCGCTTATAAAATTCATGGAATCATAATTCATAAGAAATAGGTCGTTGATGACCATGATTATGATAAGCGATTGTCTGTATAGTTAGTTTATTTAATTCAAATTACATTCAAAGTCTTTGAACTTTATCATTAAAGTCCAAGTTTGGATGTAATTAATTCCGAAAACAAACGTTTTCGTTTAGACAAATTTGTTGAGCCTAAAATTTTTAAAATTATTTAGCACTATAACATTAAAAATATAATTGTACTGCTTAAACGTTTATTTAAGATATTTAATTGTATTTAATATCACATAATTTTCCTTCGCATATATAACTTTCTTATTAAATTAGTTACCAATTTTTCTTCATCAATATTTGTTGTTTAACGATGTCGAATTTAATAAATCATAGTTTAAAGTAGAAATTAATAATTTTAATTATAAGAACGTTGTGCGTGGCTTGATAATATGCTTAGTTTATTCAAAAGGACCCAGGTTCAACTCACAAAGTTTATAAAAGAATTCACAAAAGTATATGGATTTTAAATATTATTTTGCATGAGACCGTTTATTTCGTAATGCAGATTTTTTTGTATTAACCTACGAGGGAGCGTTTTTATATTCGCGGAATGGGGACAAGGGATGGAAATAAAAAACCAAATTATTTTTATTTTTCAATATATTCACCTGCAAGACGGATACATTTTTCACATCCTTCAATTAATTTATTTATACCCTCATAAAAAAATGATTTCTCTTTATCTGCAAAATACGCCGAAACTGCCTCCTTGACTTCATCATCGGCAGTAAATTTTTTACCCCGCAGCTCTTTTTCCATTTTCAGAAACAGGTAATAATCACTCGGGGCCAGGTCTGGGCTGTAGGGTGGGTGATTCACAATTTCGAAGCCCACCTTATGCAGGGCAGCTAACGCAACGCGGCTCTTGTAGATGGGCGCGTTGTCGTGCAAAAGCAGAACACCTTTTGTCAATTTTCCCCGTTTTTTCTCTTTAATGGCTTCTTTTAGTCGCTCTAACATTGAAGCGTAATATTCTCCGGTTATAGAAACACCTTTATCTTTATAATCAATCAACAATATTCCTTTCGAGTCCCAAAATACCGTTGCCATGAGTTTCCCAGCTGATTGTGACACTTTAAATTTCTTGGGAGGTGCTGTGCCCTTTTTATGCCACTGCATGGAGTCTTGTTTGGACTCAGGTTCATAATGATGAACCCAAGTTTCGTCTCCAGTAACAATTCCACTCAATACACCATCCTTGTCTTCATTACAGAGGTCCAAAAATGCACGCGAACACTCTACGCGCTGTTGTTTTTGCGGCGGCGTGAGCATTCTCGGCACCCATCTTGCGCTGACCTTAGACATGCCGAGATGATCGTGTAGGATTTTAAAAATTGTTGTATCGGATACTCCAACCATTTCTGCGAGTTGTTTCTTCTTTAGTCGAGCATCTTCGAGTACAATTTGTTCAACTTTTTGGATAAGTGCTGGCTGGCGTGGTCACCTCAATGCTCCTGCCCGGCCTCGGGTCGTCTTCAAGGGATTCCCTTCCTTGTTTAAATAAACTATGCCACTTGTACTCCATGGTTTTTCCTGGACAAGAGTCGCCGTAAACCAATGACATCTCATTCATTATGGTCGCGACTGATTTTCCTTGCCTGGTAAGGAACTTCATAACGGCACGATATTCGATTTTTTCCATGTTTCACTTTTCACTCCTGATTATGTTACTTGGTTGACGATAACTCAAAGACTAACTGCCTAATAACAATGAAACTTCGTATTTATACTAATCATGAGTCGCTGCACAGGCCACGCCCCGAATGCGCCTACTCACCCCTCTACAACCCGCTCATTCCGCGAATATAAAAACGTTCCCTCGTATGTTATAACTCGATTACCTGATCTAGTACATAGTTAGTTACTGATTATTTCTGTAATAATTGTTTTATCTCTCTATATACAGATATATATA
The DNA here is from genome assembly GCA_031893035.1 of Dermolepida albohirtum. Lineage (NCBI taxonomy): Eukaryota > Metazoa > Arthropoda > Insecta > Coleoptera > Scarabaeidae > Dermolepida > Dermolepida albohirtum. The sequence continues at coordinate 173,980 of JAVIWB010004060.1, read as the reverse complement.
TATATATATATATATATATATATATATATATTCATGTTATATACATTATATACATTAAAATCTGGTCAATGTTAATTTCGATTGGATTAAATTAAGTCCTGGTTGCCCAATAATCTGTCCATTGCGGTCTAGATATACCTACTTCTAATCGGATTAGACACTGTAACAGTAGTATAACATAAGTATGAGGGTGGTCCCAGAAGTACCCGACCTAACAAAGAATTTTGGGAAGAAATATATTTATTTTTCAACATAATTTCCTTTCAGCTCTATACACTTTTCCCAGCGATATTCAATAAGTTCGATATCCTTTTTATAATAAGAATTGTCTTGCTCCTCAAAATAGCCATTAACTGTCGACATCGCTTCTTCATCGACGGAATTTTTTTCAATTTTTTCAAGTTTGGGAACAGAAAATAATTCGAGACAGCTAAATGTGGCGAATAGGCTGCATGAGGTAGCAATTCAAACTTTAATTCATTAATTTTGGCCATTGCAATAACGGATTTGTGAGCTGGTGCATTGTCTTGATGAAACATTTTCTTCTTAGCCAAATGCGGCCGTTCTTGCTTGATTTCTTCGCTCAAACGTTGCAATAAGTTTGCAAAATACTTGTTGTTGATAGTTTTTTATTTTTCAAGACAATGCGCATCCCACAAAACCGATGCCATGACAGATGAAGCAGTTTTCGCTTTCTTTTGAGCCGGTTTTCCCTTTTGAATCCATTGTTTTGATTGTTCCTTTGTCTCGGGTGTAAAGTGATAGACCCGTGTTTCATACATGGTTATGAAACGGCGCAAAAATTCTGCTCTGTTACTGTTAAATTTCTCTAAATACTCAATTGTAACATCTTCCCGACACTGATTTTGCTCGAATGTGAGCAAATGCGGCACCCATCTTGTAAACAGCTTTCTCATGTCCAAATTTTCAGATAATATGCGATGTACCGCACTTTTTGAAATGCCAACTATGTCTGCTAGCTCACGCACTTTCAGTCGATGATCATCCAGTACCGCTTTGTGGATTTTTTCACCATTTCTAGAGTCGTCGACCACGGCGATGCTCGTCTTGGCAGCACATACGACCTCGTTTAATTTCCGCTACCCAATATTTCACTGTTGTAAACGAAGGAGCAGACTCACCCAGAGTAGAATTCAGTTCAGCTTTTATATAGATTGGGCTGAGGCCTTTCAAATAAAAGTATTGTACCATGGAACGATGACCCATTTTCTCCATTTTTACAAATTCACTGAAAAGGTTCACTACTGATGGCTGCCAAACAAACACTAAGCTACTGGCGTCTTCAAACTTTATAGATTGTGTACTTTCTAACACAATGATATTTTTTACCCTAGTATGACGTTGGTTTTTTTTTTAAATAAAAGTGTAAAAGTATTGATTGGATTACAATACCGAATGCAATGCGAGAAATTGTTACCATATTAAATTCGTGGATGTCGACCATTCATGATTAATTGAGACGACTTGGTTTCACATCACAGTTGGATATTTGAATTCCACATGTTCTTAAAGAAAGATTTGCCGCGTCGAATTGACGTGTTTTTGCCGCTCGAATGCGATGAAAAGTATCCATTTCTAAAATAAATTCTAACTGGAGATGAAAATTAGATTGTTTACAACAATGTTAAACGCAAACTGTCATAAAACAGAGTTCCATGCATTTCAAAAGCCGATATTCATAAAAAACCCTCCTCCTTCTATTTGATGGGATTTCAAAAGGATTGTTTTCTTTGAGTTTCCCCTAGACAAGTCCACAATTAATTTAACAGTGTACTACCACCAATTGAATCAATAAAACAGAAGTGGCCAGAGTTGATTAACAAGAAAGATGCAGTTTTTCATCATGATAACGGCGGGTGTCATGGAAGTGTAACGACTCGTCACAGATATACTTTATATTTCAATGAAAGTCAAAAATCACTTGGTTTAAATGTTTCCAAGTGAAGATTAGGAGAGCGTCGAATCTTACTATCGGGTGTTTTTTTTAAGAGTTTGAGAATTTAGAATGATAATACAAGACAGAAATATTGGGTCTGGGAAAAAGTTCGTGGCGTTTTTCCCGATAGATGGCATTGGTTGCCGATAACTAAAGAACAAGTCACAGCGACACCACCGAGGGCTCGTTTTTTAGATGACCTTCCGAACGTTAGTTTGAGCGTAGAAACATTGTAATCGGTGCAGTGGTTGGAAAGTTATTCGCACTTGAAAATGGAGAAGAATAATGAGAAATTTCGCTATATTCTGCAATATTATTATGATAAGGGGAAGAACGCTGCGCAGGCTTGTGATAAAATTTGTGCTGTGTACGGTGAAGGTACTTTATCGAAATCTGTTGCGCGGAAATGGTTCGCTCGCTTTCGTTCTGGAAATTTCAATGTGAAAGATGAGTCACGCTCCGGTCGTCCAATCACTGAAAAATCTGATGAAATTCTTGAAAAAGTCCAACAAGATAAGCATATCAGCAGTGTCGATATTGGCATGGAGCTAGGCATTGACCACAAAACTGTTTTGAACCATTTACACAAAGCTGGTTACAAAAAAAAGCTTGACGTATGGGTTCCTCATGAGTTGAGCGTGAAAAACATGATTGACCGAATTAACATCTGCGATGCGCTGCTGAAACGGAATGAAATCGAGCCGTTTCTGAAACGTTTAATAACCGGAGATGAAAAATGGATTACGTACGATAATCGGAAGCGTAAAAGATCGTGGATAAAGGATGGTGAGCCGTCACAAGCGTTCGCTAAGCCAACATTGACGCCAAAAAAGTGATGCTGTGTGTATGGTGGGACTGGAGGGGAATCGTCCACTACGAGCTACTTCCAACTGGTCAGACGATTGATTCTCAACTCTACTGTGCACAACTAGAGAGATTACGCCAGGCGATTGAAAGAAAACGGCCCGAATTGATTAATAGGAAAGGTGTTGTCTTCCATCATGACAACGCCCGACCACACACTTCTTTGATGACCCGTCAAAAATTGAGAGAGTTTGGTTGGGAAGTTTTGATGCACCCACCTTACAGTCCGGATATAGCACCCTCTGACTATCATCTGTTTCGATCCCTGCAGAACTCTCTCAATGGAATTAAGTTGGTTTCAAAAAAAGCCTGTGAAAACTACTTGATTCAGTTTTTCGACCAGAAACCACAGAAGTTTTTCACCGATGGGATCATGGATCTACCAAAAAAATGGCGAAACATTGTCGATAATAATGGAGCATATTCGGCTTAAATGAATTCGTCCACGCGCCATGCGGGGACCAGTTGAATTTTACTGAAAAAACGCCACGAACTTTTTCCCAGACCCAATATTATTGGAATGAATTTTTTTTATTATAATCTGGCAGATAATTTTATGGCATTTATTTTTTAAATATGATTTCCGGCATATGTTCGCCGCGGCTACGAGTTACATGGTCCATTCGAACAGTCCAATTTTTGATTACTTTTTACAATAAGTGTGGCCATATGGCGTCAATGGTTTCTTGAATATTGGTTTCCAATGCTTCAAGAGTTGCTGGTTTGTCGGCATAAACCAATGACTTAACATAGCCACATAAAAAGTAATCCAGAGGCGTTAAATCGCATGAACGAGGGGACCAGTGAACAGGACCACCAAAGTTGTCACCAAATTGATTTTGCAATAAATCGATTGTTACGCACGCTGTATGGCAAGTTGCGCCGTCTTGTTGAAACCAAATGTCATCGATGTTTAGCTGATCAATTTTTGGAAATAAAAATTCAGTCAGCATAGCTTGATAGCGATCGCCATTCACCGTAACGGTAGCTCCTTCCTCATTTCGAAAGAAATAAGGACCGATGAATCCGCCAGCGTGCACACCGCACCAAACAGTCAATTTTAATGCATGTAATGGTGATTCGTTAATGGCTTGAAGATTATCTTCGCTCCAAATACGGCAGTTTTGCTTATTGACGTAGACATTTAACCAGAAATGAGCTTCGTCACTAAACACAATTCTTTGATAAAAATGTTATCTTCTGCCAGTTTCAAATGAGCTCAATTAACAAAAATGCGACGCAAATGATGGCCGTTTGGCTTCAATTCTTGCACGATCTGTATTCAGTCAGCATGGCTCGATAGCGCTCGCCATTCACCGTAACAGCAGCTCATGCCTCATTTCGAAAGAAATAAGGACCGATGATGCCACCAATGTGTAAACCGCACCAAACAGTCGATATTAATGCTTATAATTTTGCTTATTGGCGTAGCCATTTAAGCAGAAATGAGCTTCATCACTAAACACAATTCCTTTTTAAAAAAATGCTCATCTTCGGCCAGTTTCGAATGAGCGATCGTCGTTTGGCTTCAATTCTAGCACGGTCTGTATTTTATAGGCACGTAAGCCAAAATCCTTATGTAAAATTCTCCACGTAGTCGAAGGACAAAAGCCAACAGGTTGAGAACGACGACGAATCGGCATTTCGGCGTCTTCTTCAATACTTCGCGCTACAACAGCAATATTCTCTTCGGTACGCACATTTCTTTGTCTTGTTGATGGTTTTGAATCGAGAAGAGTAAAATTAGTGCGAAAACGATCAATAACTGTACGAATTGTTTGCTCACTAAGCCGATTGTGTTGACCGTAAAATGAATGAAGTGCTCAATGAACTTCGCGAACAGATTTATTTCTTTCAAAGTAAATTTCCACAATTTGGAAGCGTTGTTCTGGCGTTAAACGATTCATGATGACTTGGCAAACCTTGCTGAATAGAAATGTCAACACAGTTTGACATTATCAGCTGTAAAACCATAGTTATCGATATCGATAGTTCTCATGCAGCTTAAAAATACCCATTATTACCAGAAAGATGGGAAAGTGTATTGGACTAAATTGGTAAAATACTTATATTCTATAAAAGAAAATTGTTATCAATTTATATGAAAATAAAATAAAACGAAAACTTTTTCAAAAAACCAAATAAATTAAAATAAATAATTTCGTCAAATTGTAAATACAATATTAGGGGCAGAAATGCATAAATTTACTCATTTTTATTAACAGAAATCCATACTTCCTGTTTTTTCCAAATTTATTCTTTCAAATAAATGCCACATGTCCGTCGAGTAAATTTTTGCTACATTCAAATAGAAAGCGTATCGAAAAATATTTCCGATTCAATTCACCAATTCCGGGCTTCGATTAATCTAGACTGAGTGGAGATATCGAATCATTATTTGTCGTTTGTTGTTGTTATGAACCCGAGGCTGTTTTCGCATATTAAAAGACAAGGATAGAAAGAAACACTTGTAAACAAGTGGTCCAAAAGAACTAATAGCAATAATACTAATAAAAAAAAACGCGCTTAAAGCAAAAGAAAACAAATAAAAAACAGCAAACGAAGTCGTTTTTTATACGCATTTTTGCTTAATATTATTATTTGGCATTCCTCGAGGACCACAGTGTGACCGATCATTGGTACCTACCACTAGGTTTAACAGAGTATTATTCGTGTGAGCGCGCGCCGCGGGCTCGACCTTGTCTATTTCTACTTTCGGTACGATGGCATGCATCATATTTCAAACGCAAAATTCTAATATGTAACCGTAGAGCAGTCAGTCAATGCCGTGAACCACACACTTGTGTTGGCTTTATGTATTAGATGAATATTATACTATATGAGGCGTGGCTCTTTGGTCTTTAAATATGTAGATAGATAGATAGTGTCTTTATTTCATAGAAATCCCAACTTATGATAGGCGATATTTTGTATACAAGTCGTTTAATTTTGTATTTTGTGCTAAGTATTTTAGGAATTTTGACGAATTCCTTAAAAATGGTTTTACTAATAATAAAAATATTTTTTATTCAAATACAATCTTCTTGCAGATTTTTCCCATGTCAGGTTCTTCAAGATCTGCTGTTAGACTGGTGATATGATACCGATCTTAGAAATGGTTTTTATTATCCTGTAAATAAAAATACCTGCAAGATAATTATACGAGTATATACATAAGTTTCTGTGCTTATTTGTAGAAAATTGTAAAGACTAAATGGTTTCTAACAAACGAAAATATACCCAATTTAGCGTGGTAGATAAAATTAGAGAACATATGCAGGGTTATTCTAAAAAAATGAAACAAATTCATGACGCAATGTATGAATCAAAGATTGTTGTATTACATGTCACTGGTCATTTCAAGGGGATGGTTTCTGGGTTTAAAATAGCTGCAAGGCATATTGTTAGTGTCACAGAATCGATCAGTTGTTTATTTACACTTGAAATGGCAAGTTGGTAGCAAGGGGGTTTCTTCTCGAATTCACTAACACAAATTCAGTCGTTACGATGCAGCGTACTTTTCGAAAGCGATTCCACATTAAATCTCACTCTCCGTAGAGCATACGATGGTGATTTTTACAGATGAGTAGGTATCCGTGTAAAGGTAACAGTCCAGGTCGATCGCGAGCTAGCGAGTTTCGGAAGAACAAATGAGAGAACTTCAGCTGCGTTTGAGTAAAATTCAAGACAGTGCACGTCAATTCATTTTTCATCAAGTTTTAGCACCACCTCATTAGTATCTAACAGTTTGAGCTCTTTTGAAAGAAGTTATGTTTATGGTTATGAATTGGTCGGACCTAAGATCTTGCTCTCTATGTTTGACCTGCGAGATCCCAACCTATATGATTTTTTTTTTATAGAGATATGAAAATATAAAATTTATATTCCTATTACTTAAAAACTTAGACGACTTTAAATATTGAACAACAGAAGCAGTCGGGATCCTAATATGCTACTACGCATCTGGTAGGAATTCTCAAATCACTTTGATATTGTCCTTATCACAGATGATGCTTTCATTGGAAACTTGTAAGACATTAATTAAATAAAACTATACATATTATGAATAGAATACATGTAACTCCCTTCGAATTTTACATTACTTTTTCTTAATAAAATATTGTGTTGTAAAATCGGTTAATCCTTTTTGAATAAGTCTGTATGACAAAGTAATTAGAAGTACGGACATTGTTATTCATTTATTGAAAGGCTTCATACAATATTCACTTGCGTTTTTTATCACATGAGCTACTGGAGCTCTAGCGAAAATATTCGTTCATCTTAATAAGTCCTCTTGATCACCACGAAGTAAAGAACAATTCAATGACTACGGATTTTTTTTGTTCAACAGAACGGCTTGTATACCATATAATAAGTTGTACGAGCCGTTCTATTGAACAAAAAAAGTCCATAGTCATTGAATTGTTCTTCCTATGTTCATGAGTTTAGTTAATATGAATACAGTAATAATAATATACTCTATTTCAAAACCAGATGTAACAAAAGTATAAGCGTACGAACTGAGAGAAACAAGTCAAAAAAGAGAGATAGAAATAGAAATATTAATTAGATTTAGAAAATATCGTTTAACTAAAACCTTACAAATTAAATCGTAGCAGTACCAATTATTTAATAAATCTTTTATTTAATTGGGAAATAATTTACAGTATAGCAGCTAATAGAAAAAAATAAATTTTTAAATCTAATAAAATTACGTTGGTTTTGCTTATTACATCTTTACTATTAAGACAGAAATTAATTAAAAAAAGAACATGCTCTTCGGTGAGAAATCGAAACCCAGTCGCCCGCTTACCGGGCGAGGAGTGTATGAAATTGTGTAAATCTGCACTACATGGTTTTATCAATAGATATTCTCATCCAGTGTACAGCATCATTACGAGAAATAAAACTTGAGAATGCTCCTTCAATAAAAGTTATTTAAGAAAAAGGTTGAAACAGAAAAATGGTGTTAATGCAGAATACTTTTCTACAATTTGTCTGCCTCAAGTCTCATGACATGACCGAGTCTACAATTAAGTCAAAGGACCATCTCATATCACGCTAAAACCTGAGCTCACGCTACTTACATTACTAGAATGATTGAGTTTTTGAATGCCCAAAGCAATGAAATAATAGCTTACTTGCCGTATAGTTCAAACCTGGTACCTAATGACTTAGAGTAAGTTATGGGGTGTACCGAAGAAGTGATTGACTCATTTGAAAATTCAATAAACACCCTGATGCGTAAAGATTGAAGAAAATGGTTAGAAAATTGGTTTTCATTGATGCAGAAGTACATTGTGTGCGGAGGGTAAAATTTAGAAAAAGCTATTAGTAAATGAGTTTTGTCAAAACATTGTACATCACTTTACTAAATTCAACAGAAAGTTATAATTCATATAATTTTAATTCGAATTACTACCAGTGATGGGATTTAGATATATCATAAGGAGTATTCTATTAAGCAATAATCCATACAGGGCCCGTCTCCATCAAAAAAGACAAACTGAAAAACTGAATATGCAAGAATTTATAGAGATTCTGTAGGAGTTTTATTCTATTATTAAAGGAGAGGCCTGTAAAAATACAATATAAAATTTGAAAGCTGAAGGAAAAAAATTCATGTTTTCATTTTCTGAAAAAATGTATTGCTGCCTTATAGTTGTTGAATTCATAAGACAAAGCCTAGCATATAATAAATGATTGTAGATCCACAAAGCGTCCATCTTGTAACCCTGATCTATCTTTGTTGGACTTCCTTTATTTTATTTTATTCAAAAAGTTGGAAAAACTTATCAGAGAGAGTTTTCTTCTGACGAATCATTTAAAAAGAAGCTGTTGAACAATATTTAAAAATTTGCCGAAGAAAGTTTTTCCTGAAGACATTAAACAATTGAACGAAAGTGTGTAAGTTTGGAGACTTATGAAAAGAATATAAAAGAACATGCGTTTTTCAAGGCTAACAAGGGAACGTTCACAACCCGAAAGTTAAAAAAATATCAAGACTTTATTGGTGTATAATCTATCCCAGAACAAGCTCAGAACTACTTTTCTGTGCTGAAAAACGCTTTAGGAGAACGGCCTTCTGAAAATAGAAAAATTTTTCAACTTCTTACATTTAAAGTATCATCTTTGTATTTTTAATTGTATCGAATTGTACAATTTTATAATTAGATTCGTTCCAAAAAAATTCTGTACTCATTTTCGTCTATTTTTATAAAAAATGGAATTAGTATTGTAGTATCATATCAGAAAATATATAACTCTTGTCTACACTATCAATTTTTAAGGCGTGAGACTATATTAAATAAGGAATATCAAAAGAAAATCGTTGAAAGTTTAAAAGTAAGAAGATAACATAAAAATACGCTCTCCGATTTTTACATATTATAAATTTGGGTACCGATATATATTGGCAAATATTTCTGTTTACTGTATGTACTTTGTATTTACAAAGACAGTAGTACTGACACAATATTACTGATCCTCTCTCTCCATATGTATATACTACTGTGGGCAAGAAATAGTAAAACGTTTTAATTTAAATTTCGCGCGAAAACTCATTCGTCGAAATATTTTTTTTGTAAGTTGGTATGACTGTCAGTGACATCTGTGCCAAATGTCACATCAAAATAATCATTAGTGTTTAGTATACGCTTGTCTTTCTGAAGTACAAAAAGTGCATTCGGCGATTTTTACAATGAGTGAAATTATTCAACAAAGAAGTTCCATTAAATTTTGTGTACGGAATGAAATTTCTGGTGCCCAAACGTTCAGAATATTGCAAAAGCCTTCGGTGATAATTGTTTGTCGCCAGCAAGTGTTTTTGATTGGTACAAATTATTCAAAGAGGGTCGAGAATGCGTTGATGACGAACCACGTCCAGGAGGGCCATCAACATCAACTGATGATCAACACGTCAATAGAATCAAGGAATTGGTGCTTGAGAATCGACGATTAACAGTGAGAAACCTTACTGGCATCGTTGGAATATCGGAAGGCTAAGTGAAAACCATTTTGAAAGATCATTTGGGCCTAAGAAAAGTGAAAGCACGATTTGTTCCAAAATCACTCATTTTTTTCGAAAAACAACGTCGCGTTGACGTCTATGAAACAATGCTTTCCGACTATCAAGACAAAATAAAAGGCATCATAACTGGAGATGAGACTTGGATCTACGCTTATGACCCGGAAACAGACGATCAATCGGCCGAATATCTTATCAAAGGTGAGCCAAAGCCCAAAAAAACACGTCAAAGCAAGTCAAAAATCAAGGTTATATTGACAGTTTTCTTCGATTATCGAGGTGTGGTGCACTCCGAATTTCTTCCGACCGGCCAAACTGTCAACAAAGAATACTATTTGAGTGTTATACGTCGTTTGCGCAATGCTATTCGTAAAAAGAGGCCAGAATTATGGGCCGACAGCTCTTGGTTTTTGCACCACGATAATGCACCGTCGCATACTGCATTAATTCTTCGTGAGTTTTTCGCCAAATTTTCAACCAATATCGTGCTGTTTTAGCTCCGTATGACTTCTGGCTATTCAGCAAACTCAAACGACCGCTCCAAGGAAACCGTTTTGAGTCAATTGAATTGAATTTGAATCGCTACGCGCATTGAAGGCTATTCCTGAAATTGACTTTAACAACTGTTTCGAGAATTGGAAAAAACGTTGGCACAAGTGTATTGTGGCCAGGGGGGATTACTTTGAGGGGGACGAAATAGACTTGGAAGAATAAATTAAGAATTTAAAAATTATTTATTTAAAATTATTATTTATATTTAAAAATTGCATGCATATTTTTTGCCCACAGTAGTAGATATGTATGCATGCATATATATATATATATATATATATATATATATATATATATATATATATATGCATGCATACATATCTACTACTGTGGGCAAAAAAGTAGAAAGACTTTGTTCATAATTTTTAAATTCTTAATTTATTCTTCCAAGTCTATTTCGTTTATATAGTAATAATAGAAATAGTAATAATAACAATGATGCAGGGATCTTAGGTGATGTAACAAATTATTGTATTTTAACACAGTGCACCGGTTAGCAACTGGATTAAATATATCACTTTATAATTGCATAAAGATGCTACTTCCTTCATATAGGAAACTAATGATTTTCAGGGCGATTCAGATCACGAAGGAGATACCCACATATAACACCCCTTTTGTTCAAATAGCGGAAAGATAAAATACTTACGCATTCAACGACACTCATACTCGTTTTAGGAGAACTTTCTTAAAACTAATAAGAAAGAAATCAAAATTAACACTGTACCTATAGCTTTTTACCTTATATAGCACAATAAGTGTGCCTAAAAGGAATATGAGTTGTATTTAAAGGATTAACATTTATTTCTCTTTCTTAAAATTTAACCTAAAACAGAAATATATACGCGTTTCGACAATGCATTTATATGCTTTATACAGTTCGACTTTTCTGAGAACTACAATATAATCCATTTATATTTGTAAATATCAATTAACTAACAGCTTTATTTGAATGAAATAAAAAATAAAAATAGTAAATAAAAATATTCTATACAAAAAATCACGGGCACCGTTACAACAGTAAAAATGAAAAATATAAATTTCAACATATACGAACGTCACCACGTTTCCAGTGAAAATCGATGAGACCAAAAGTTACTCATCCCAAGAATCATTTAATTACTTATCAGAAAATGTACTAAATTATGTATCAATATTCATTTTATTATCCCAGAATTAATTTCGTTTGAAATAAAAGTGATATAAAAGTAAATTTATATTAATTGAGAACTTATATTAAAATAAATTAGGAATTCAATTCAATGTAAATTTACATACTGTGATATAAAAGTTAATATTACAAAATGCGAGGAAAATTATTCTATCTGGAATAATTAACGTAAAAGTAATTTAGATGAAAAAGACTCACAATTAACAACTAAGCGAGAAAAGGTGTTTCAGGAAAAGATTTTAAAAGTTCCAAACTGGCATACACACCTGGACACGAAAACTTTTACGAAGGTCAGCAATAATTATATTTTGTATACTGAACGCGTAAATAAAAGCAATTTATATAAAATATTTTATTCTGAAACTCTATGTATTTCCAAAAATAAAAGAATTTTCCAATTTTGAATTTCGAAATAGTGTAAATTATCGTGTGTCCTATTGCAAAGGTCGTTTATTGAATTGTTTGGTAAGTAATTATCATTTTTATGAAAGTTAAAACAATCATGTAATATATAATTTTATTGACCATCTTCGTCCAATACATTTTGCCTCTTACTTCTAGTAGTAACATGATTCCGCTCTCGCTGAAAAAAAAGTTTTTAATCTGGCATGTAGACTTCCGCGGTCGTGGTCCATACTATCTTCTTCTGTGCTTCCGGGCTGGAACCGCGTCACTGGTATAACTGCCGACGTTTCGTACCTAGTCGTATCGGTCATCTTCAGGGCTCAACTGCTGCTATTGTTTGTTGCACTGAAACTGCCCGGAAGCCCAGAAGAAGATAGTACAAGTTTTTGATTCCATAAGAAACAAAATTTTACGTATAATAAACGACCGAAGACCCATAAAGATAAAGTGTCTATCTTGCATCTCTGACCTGTTTGCCGGACATCTTTTTATTCAGAGGAGAAATTTTTGCGTCTGATGAATCAACTAAGAAAGTCTTGTTCCTTGGTTCCTTCAATTATTGATTATCCCGAGCACTGCGTATACCTATTACAGTGCTATTAGTTAGCATCGGTAATTGGCTTGGCAATACTATTTGTCTTACGTTTTATATAAATATATAATTAAGAACATCGAACATACGGAAGGGAAAAAAGCGACACCGTCGTTATATTAATTGACTTATTTTATAAAGATTCTACGACAAACACGACTGTAGAGAACAAGTTAACAGCAAAAAGCACAGGAATAAAGAAAATGGCGTGTTACCTATGACTGGATCCATGCCATATTTACTTTTAATGATCACAAAATGACGTTTACCGCTAAATTTACTGATGATTTTGGATGTTTCTGGCATAAATACAATTCCAACTAGAAGCTATCACATCGGATCATGTTGCATATCTTTCTACCATCTCTGCGAGATGAAATCAAAAATAAAATCAAAGCTGTAGTAAAAAATAAACAGCTGTGGTTTTGCGTGAGATCGAGAGAGATCGGAGATCGTAAAAAAATTCTATCGTAAATATAATAGTACGTGCACTGAAACCCCTTAAACATTTCCAATTTTATTAGTTAGCAGAAGGTTTAAAAAATGTACAGGTGAAGCGATTACGAGAGTAGTCAACCAATCATTTGTTGACGTTTGTGAGTGATGCTGCAGCGACAATCCGTTCTGTATGCTGATTTCTTAAAGACCGTCAGAGACTTCTGCATATGAGCTGCAAAGCCCATATTTTACATCTTATGGTACAAATTATTCGAGAATGCTTTCAAGATGTGGATGCATTAATGGGAAATACTACAACCATCGATGTCTTCCTGAGTGACTGCCGTTTTTTGTGAACCTGCTCTTGGATCGCCGCTGAAACTAATCTGTCCACGTTTGAATTCTCCATACAAACGAGAAATTGTTGACTGATGTGGTGCTTCATTGCCGAAAACAGAAACCAACTCGGTGAGGCATTCTTGTTGAGATAGTTGTCTTCGAAGATCATAAAAAATTATTCCGAGAAAATGTTCTCTGTTTATTTCCATTTTTCAACTAACTTATCAACTTTGACAGTTCGTTGTATCTACAGCACTACACATATCGCACTGAAACATTGGATTTAGGTTAACTAAAGACGGGAGTTAATTTCTAGTAATGACATTTGATTAGTGGCACTATCTATGTCTCACTATGTGAAATTTAAAAGACATTCTACGTATTATTTATTTTTCTTTATTTCACATATCGTCGATTGTAATATATCGCGCACATCTGATTATGGGTAGGTAGATGCGTACCTACTACAACTGATTTTGACCTGTCGCATTGGAGGAAAATGACAAGCCTAGTAATAATATAATATATATTTTTAATCTTGAATAGATTATTATTGTTGTCATTATTATTAGGTAATATTTTTAGTATCATAATTTTAAATTACTCTTTGCATATTGTAATAAACTATTAGGTGGATCAGTAATTTATTGACCCACTGTATATAACAGTACAATCTATAAACAAAGTAATTATATTTATTATATATATATTATAGTATCAATAATGACGCCCTATATTTCTAACTTCTTTTACGTAAATAATTTCGATATAGTTAAATCTTGACTATTCGACTTTTTTAAAACCTCGACTCAAAGAAAGAAGAACTATATTTGAACTAGAAAACAATGAACCGACTCCTAATAGTTTGACCAATATAAATTTCCTCACGTAGTAATTTTTTTATTAATATGTATTCGCCTCGTGTTCGGGACAACAGTCTTTTTTGATTAGGCATACAGCGGTACATACTTAAGTAACACCTGGCAGACGAAAATAACCCGTAATTATAAAATTGTTCGTCTATTTATTCAAAATTTCATCTGTGCATATGTGAAACTTTATACTATAACGACAGGTTCTGTATGAATAAAGATTGTAATTAGTAAACGTTGATCCCTTTAATAAAGGTGGTTGGTTATGAGTCTTGAAATAAATACTTATGAAAATACCGTCCGATTCAACAATGCAATATTAAAACTTTAAGATTTCAGTGTTTAATTCAACTTATTAAAACGACCGTAAAATAAAAGATAAGGTATTGCAAAATGTTTAAATACAAAACGACTACATTTTAGAAATAAATTGATCGGTATCTGATCTTCCTTTTTTTTTGAGATAAACTTCATTTCTGAAACAATAAATATATTATAAAAAGGCAAAAACTCTGGCTACATTAATACTTGTGTTCTGGATACGTATTTCAACAACTAAGTTGTCATCATCAGCAAAAAAAACTAAACACCGTGTAGTATTTTAGCTGACCTAAAGCTGCAAAGAATAAACCACGAAATATTCTATTCGAAGACTGCACAGACACAATGCTGATGATGATAACATAACTATCGAATACATTTCCAGGACACAAATATTAATGTGGTTTTCCTTTTTTTGATATCAATTAACAACAGACTCCAAAGAAGTTAAATATACGATTTTATTAAGGTAGCATCTTATAAGGTACTCTTTCGTAAGGTATATAAAAATAAATTTAAGTGGTTGTATTGTATATTAGTCGGCACTAAAGCTACAAAAAATATACAACGAAATACCCTACTCAAAGACTGCACAATCAAACTAGTGATGATGATAACTTAGCTGTCGGAATACGTTTCTAGGACACAAATGTTAATGTGTTAAGAGCTTTTTTCCCCATTTTTTGATATCGTTTAGGAACAACCTCTAAAGAAATTAAATACATGATTTCTTATTAAGGTAGCATCTTATAAGGTACTCTTTCGTAAGGTATATTTAAGTGGTCTAACGAGTATATATCGTCAATTGTTCTTCAGAGTTCTATTCCAGAACCCCTATTGTTTCATATTTTTATTAACGATCTTGTTATATTACCGTAAAATATTTTCGAGCATAGATGAGCTCAGCTAGTAATACCTAGTACTTAGCGGGTACTGGACTGAAAGTGCGAAAATAAATGGACGAGCATCTTATATTCTGAAAACGTGTAGTGACGTAAAACGTTGTTTTACGACTGCTAATTACAAGAGAATGCTTTGCTTTAAAATTGGAAGGTAATGGAAGGTTAATTTTGTGTGTCAATCAGATTTTTATTTCAAGCGGTATTCAAGATGTTTTGAAGTCTTTTAAGAATAAGATATCTATTTCTTTATACAGTAAAGGTGGATAGAATTAGACGATAATGAACTACTTCACTGGATTTTACATATGCTGTTTCGAATGTTCCCTAATTTAGAGTAATTTTAAGGTTGAGGTAATACCCTGTTTTCAGGCAAACAAGATAGCAAGTTATATAATTATTTCATAGATTTTAATATAGAAAATAAAATAAATGTTTTTGAATTGAAGTATTGTTCCACACATAATCACCGTTTCTTATTTTTAATTCTGATTTCATTCTATTTTCAATACATTCACCAGCAGCACACTACACACTTAATTTTTTAGCCATCGTAAAATAAATTCGGTAAATCTTCATTATACTTATCCACTGCGTCTGGCAATAGTCGTTTTCTCGAACTACGTAGCTGCGACAGTATTGCATACAACGTACAACGGTTTATACAGGAGTCTACACATCCGCGCCCGAAGCGTTTATAATCTTGCATTAAACTTAAACCTATAATTGTATAACAATAGAAATATAAATAAGAATATTTATTTCTGGTACAGTTTCCGTTTTATGTCTCCAGCTTAGTCTGGATTATTACGATCGTTATCAGTGTCTTTCAAGTTTGTTTCGTCATTACTGCTGCTTGTAGTTAATTCTTTTCCTCTCTTTCTTACGCCTTGCTTCGTAGATTTCACTTGTTTCATTTTACTTTGAGAGTTGTTGGGCTTTAAACCTTAAACTCTTCTGTCTTCTGCAGTAATAACCCATACGTTTCATTCTATCTTTTTTCCTTTTCACACACCTATGACTATCGGATTTAAAGTTTGTCAGCAGTACATCTTCGAAAGAAATCTTACAGTTACTAGAAGTAGTAGTAGTGTTTATTTCAATTACCTATCGGAAAGTTAATTATTTTCTTCTGTGGTGCGCATCTTCAAGAACTAGGTCATCAAAAGCAGATAAATGTTGTGATTCTCTTGCTAATTTATTAAGCAAAATTTTGACTAACATTTGTTTCTTCGCGTGATAGTGAAAATTGCCATTTTGATTATTATTTTTTAGTTTATTTGCGAGCTCAACTTCCATGGCCTCAGTTAAAATCTTATTTTAAGCCTTGCTTTTGCTTTTTTTCGTATCTTACAGTCTTCTCCACCACAAATCTTTATCAACGCGATAAAGCTTTTCTGCTTCGCGAAGCGTTGTTTTCTTATCATTCAGCCTTGCGAGGCTTTTTCCAACTCTGTGTTTTAGTAATGCTTTTGCTTCGGAATATGCATTTTAGCCATTATGATGATCTGTAAATTAATTACTGCGTCTCACATTTACCAATTTTAGTGTCTCATTATTATCTAATAACTGCCTTAAACACTTTCTTTTTGCCACTTGCAACAATACTTTGCAGGTTTTACAGTCTACGGTATTTGATAAGATTGTCTGCAGTGAAAATTTATACTCGATACTTCAAGACAGTGCTCAAAGTTCAATTCAAACATATCTATGTATTTTACTATTATGTATGAAGACAAAAATTAGTCTCATTTTTACCTTAATATTGAAGCTGTTTTACTTTTATTCAACTTCACCTTAAAATATAATACGAAATCTACGGTAGTAAAGATATAATTTGCACTTTGTGTCTAAGTGATGACTTCGTTACAAGAGAAGAGTTTAATTAAAATTGAAGTTATAAGATGTGCTTTACGAAAATCTGTTTACACTTTTAATAATAATTCAAATATTTAGGTCTAGAAAATAGGTTTTATTTCCCTTTTATATTCTAACATTACTACGCACAGCAGTATTACAAATGGAAATGTTTCAAATTCTTCGCCACTTTTTCACTAGGACCGCAATCATGGGTCGGATGGTAGAACTATGCAAAAATGACTATGGGCTGGATAAACATTGGGCAAAGAACGTTACGATACTGATATCTGTACATATTTAACGAGTAAGTATCCTTTTTACCCATGGCATGGGAAAGAATTACTACATTCGAGGCCGAATGAGTTCAACGTTCGCTATTTTTCACTTCTTCACGATGGTATTAATAACACCTGTGTACCTATATACCTATGTATGTTGTTCGTATGTGGTAGAATATACATACACACGCATATATACAAAATACATACACGCTCGTATCTACAAGACAAGGTAAGGATAATAACACATAATCGCTAAATACTTTTGCTTGTTAAAAGTGAACGTATAATAATGTTGGGTACATAAAACGCAAACTGTGTGGCACGACGAAATGTGTGCATTCGAGTGGAGGCACATGCGTTCGGAAAAGGAATGAGTATAATCTCATTTGTACACATTATTATATGTAAAAGTGTCCCATAAAAATTCGTGTAAATATGTAATGCTGGTGACGGATATACCTTAACTAAAATAAACCTGGCTTATGAATTTGTGACATTCGTATATACCTGAATGTATCTACAGTATCTGGTAATTAAATTAGCCCAAGCCCAAGTTATGATGAATAATATATTTTAAACACTTCTTGTTATACTCTCCGGAAAAATAAATGTACATATTTCTTAAATACACAGACTGTTAGCTTACAACATACATATATTTATTTATTTCATTCATAGTATTAAGTTTCAGCCTCGCTAATCCCTTACCGAATTCATAATTTCTAGTTGCACTCGCTAAATTCTAAGAAGGCGAAGGGGTAGTACAATACATTTAGACAAGTAAAATTTATTCAGAATTGTTAGAAGCCTCGAAGAGCGTGTTTGTGACAACGTATGGTATTTACTGTTTTTAGTTTAGTGTTTTATAATTAGATTAATAGTGTCCTAATTTTATACTTTATATTTTTATTTACTTACGAATAAACTTACGCGCTACGGACAAAGCAAAAGATCTTGCAAACAGTGAATAAATTAGAATAGAGACTTGATTGGGGCTGGTTTGTATTCTTAAAGCAAAATTGCTAGTAAAGTTAAAGTTTCATGCAATCGCCACGCAGAACCACCGAAGGAGAGGACAGACAAACTATTAATATTGCTTTACAAAATAGACGAGCTTCCATTAAAAAGTTGTTACATCTTCTACAGTCCTCTAACGGAAAAATATCAGAGCGGACTTTGCGAATTCGATTATACGCTGCTAGATTAGAATGTCGCCGTCTTGCGAAAAAACAGCGGTTACTCAAAACATGGAAAAAAAACCTTTGCAGTCGGCCAAAATGCATCAACATTTTAATGTTGGATAATGAAGACAAGTTTTATATAAAATTGTATCGTAAATATATTAAAAATGTTTCACTATATTATGTGTCATTTACTATTAACTTTTCAGTAACTGATCAAGTTACGATTCGAAACGGTTACAAATCTATCAAATTTGTAAGACAAATACCTACGTTATGGAAAGAAATGTGCAGCACATGTTAAACATCCCCTCGCTGTGATGTTAAGGTCCCTCATTGGATCTGCACTTTTTCGAAAGGATAATGAATCAGTACGAGTATGAATACAAAAATGTAATAGCAACTGTTCTGATGCCCTCTATTACAATACTTCATTAGGTACAGAGGAATATCCTTCCATGTTTATACAAGATGGGATAAATGTTTTCACAATTTCGATATACCAGCATGTGTAATGTAGAATTATATGTTTTATATTTCATGTGCTTGGATTTTGTTACGCTAAAACTTACGTAAACGAATAAGATTGCCAATGTAGTTCTTTAGCTGTCAGTTACGAAATGTGTTTCTTAAGATGTATGTTGATAATATACGAAGATATATAGATATCTAGTTAGCCTTGGTTAGTTTCTTGCATATACAAAATTTTGCGATACCGTAGCAATGAGCTTATTAGAAATGTCATTGTGAGATTCCATGTCAAAATGTAGTTGTGAGATATAACTTTATGAAAATCGATCGAAATCGTGAATATTGAAAAAACTGAAACTGTTTCAGTTTCAGTGCAGTAGTTGAGCCCTGAAGATGTCCCATACAAATGGGTAAGAAACGTCGGCAGATATACGAGTGACGCGGTTCCAACCTGGAAGCCCAGAAGCAGATAGCTTTACCATTACTGTTCTAACTTCATTAATAGAAAACGGCTCATTGTAAAAACAGGAGTTTCTGGAACACTACGATAGACAGTATAGATCGTGGTCGGTAAACAGCAGAAATGCTCTAAGTAAAGGCATCAATAATACGATTGACTTCAGATATTACCTCGTTATCGTTCTTAATACTACCGGAAATTCCAGACTTGCCCATTTTTCGCTCCAATAAAACTTCAGAAGGGTTTGGGATCATTTAAGATTTTACTTTCAAAGGAGTATAAATAAAGCTGATAAGAGTAAAAATAGGAAACAAAAAGGCGTCCAAGCATGAATCTCAAGAGGACTTATTGATCTGAGCTAATTCATGTAAAATGTAATGAGAATCATTTAAATGTTCATAACATCTTGTTTATGACGCGTTTCGAATACATTAACTCTCTGCACGTAAACTCTAGTGCTATTAACGAACGATTCTTAGCCAAGTTTAAAGTGTTCATCTTTACACGCATCATGGTAGTTTAGTTTAGTTATCTGTTTGGCGAGACCACACGGTTTCTTTCTTTCATTCGGACATTTGTATAATTGGACGCGAGAGGAAAGAATTGTTTCTTATTATCTAAAACATGTTCAAAATTAGCCCTTATGAAGTTATATCTTGGAATTAAATAAAAATTTTGAATGATCATTACGTAACAACATATCGTTTATAAAGCAAACATAATGATTACGAAAGCCGGGATAACATATAAGAGCGCTTGAGACTTCGGATAGAGCTAGAGAAGTTGACGGTTCAAATCACTTTCGGGGTGGTAAGACATTTAAGATCGCTTTTCGTCTCAGGGGCGGCCGACACCTCTCCCAGTACCCTTCAGTGTTGAGGAATAATCGACACTGCTTCCTCCTTTACGGCAAGGAGGGGTTAGTAGCAAAGCCATGGAATACTTTATACACACTCTCAGTTCCGTGGCCGTGAGAAGTTAAAAAGACTTACGCCCAGTTTGGGCACTCACTGCCACAAAAAAAAACAAAACGAATAATGTTATATATAAAATGGAGATTGTAAGATACGTGTGTGCTCTTAAAAATAATATTTTATTTATTAAATTGCTAACTCCACAGAAATTTCGCTTAATAATGATAATAATACTCTTTATTCCATAATAAAATTCGTCAACAATAAATAGTAATTAAAAAAGCTCGTTAACTTTTTAGAAACACTAATCTATAAGTATATCTTTAATATTTATTTTGATGGACTTTAGTGGAAAGTCTTTATATTCCTGCGTTAGATGATTATAAATTCTTAATAACTGCATCCTAACGTCAATATAGAATACTAACTATATGGTGGTTCAAAAATATTACGAAGTACACAGTCTGTGGCAGAAAAAACCGAACTTTTTTAAAATAGTAATTCTTACTAGCGCCATCTAGTAAAGAAAAATATGCGCCGGTAAAGTAGATCCTTCACCAATGTTATGTCAAAATATCATGACATTTGCATCATTAGAAGCTGAGAAATTGCGTATAAAGTAACAGCGTGTATTTGACATTGGGCGAAAAATGAATTTTAAATAAAGCAAATATCAAGGTCTGTTTTAAACTCAGCAAATCGTTAACTGAGACGTTTATTTTGATGAAACAAGTATATAATGATGTGTATTTATCACGTACAAGTGTTTATGAGTGGTATAAACGATTTAAAGGCTATCGTATGGACATAAATGACGACGAACATCCTGATGCAAAAAGATCTGCGGTTACGGAAAGTGATATCGAACTTGTACGTGAATTTATCAGAAATAAACCGAAATCCTCATTGAGATACGTGGAAATGGAATTCCAAATATTCAATTCATCGCATTTTGACACAGCATTTGGGACTGAGACACATTTGTGCAAGGTTTGTAACACACAAGCTAACTGAATTCAACATTGTACAGACTTGATTAAAAACTCGAAAAAGAATGAAAATTTTAGGTATTCTATTGTAACTAGCGATGAGAGGTAGTCTTTTCAATGTGATCCAGAGGCCAAGCGTTAAGGCTCTAAATGGAAGCATCCAAGCGAAGAAGGACCGAAAAAAGCCGTTTGGAGAAGTCAAACGTGAAGAAAATGTTGATTTGTTTTTATGATTCGAAAGGCATAGTGCACAAAGAGTTTGTACCAACTAGTCAAACAGTCAATGCTATATATTATCTTGGTGTTATGAAGCGTCTTTTGAAGCCCTCAATATCATGAAAACGGTAGCTGTGTTTGTTACGTGATAATGTACCACCTCGTCGTTCGACGCTTATCACTGATTTTCTAACTACAAGTCGCGTTTTAACCATCAACCATTCACCGTATTCACCTAATTTATAGGCGACTATTTTGAATAAAATAAATTAATTTTACCAAAATAGTACGCTTTTGTTTTTATTTTAGAAAAGTTCGGTCCTCTCGGCGACAGACTGTGTATATCCCTTTTTTACTTTACAATGCTTCTTGTACAGGATTTTTGGATTGCAAGTACTGTGTTTGCTATAGAATTTCCCCAAAAAATAATTCCGTAGAATAGTATATATGCTGATGAAATTATTCGTGTGTCTAAAACCATTGAAGAGTTTTCCTGGTAAGTATTCTTTCCAATTTAGTATACTATCTAGTTCTAATCAAAGAAATTTTGTGTACTCATTTGACGTTAATTCTTCCACGTCGTTATAATTAATTTTCAAACTTTCGCCCTCTTGTAGTGCTAATTTTATTAAATTATCTTACCTATATTTAACTTTAAACTGCTTGATTCAAACCAACTGCTCACTGAAGTCATTATATTATCAATTTTATCCCTTAATGATAACGAACTCTCTTCTGAGATGATAATCAATGTATCATAAGCGAACATATTTATAAAATTGTTGCTAACTCTTGGTAGATTGTTCATATGCAGGTCACAGGAACACTCCTAAAATACGTAGAACCTTCGGATATTCCATATTGTGAATGTAACCAGTCGGATCGAATTTCCATTCCATTGTTTCGCAATATGATGCATAGCAATCCATTATTTAAATAGAGTGTTAATAATTCAATTCCTCTGAAACACATTAGCTCCAACTTCTGCAAAAAGATCGAATGATATACACTGTCAAATCTGAAAATACTTTTAGCGACCTTGAATATATGCATTTTGTGACCTCTTTAAAGTGCTACGCGTTTCTGCAAAGTCAATCTTCCTCTCTAAAATTACTTTTTCCATGATTTTCGCAGTTACTGAAACTATAGCGATGGGCCTGTAGTTTTTGATACTAAACTCGTCACTTTTTTTAATATAGACTTTACAATTTTTGTTTCCAAGTGTTTTCGAAAATGCTTCCACGAAAGTAATAAGGGTTTATTGCTGTTGAAAAGTATGTACCAAACCTGCAAAAACGTGTGCGCACTCATTAGCGGCGGTGATATATTTCGAAAGAGATCGGAGGATTCTTATGCGCATGGTATGTGTATGAATGCGGGATTAAATTGATGGCGAATCGACGACTTTAATTGTTATTTTCGACGAGTGTTAATAGATTTCTTAACCGATTTACGACATTAGAATACACTGACACTATTATTAAATGTATTGTTTGCAATATCAACATTTTACTGTACAGTATTTTTGTGTGTAAAAGTCATGTTAATAGCAAACAACACCGGTTAAATGCGCAATGTGGTGTACCATATTATAATCTTCTATATGACTTTATTTTTATATTAAGTGTATGCAAAATTCCACAAAATATTGTAGATAATGAAGAATTTCGAAACTTTTGGGGGAAGTACATTCCGGGATGGTGTTTGTCAACAAGAGGTCAATTACAGTATAATTTTCCTCAGGTGAAAAACACAATTACGGATCAAATAAAAGCAGAGCTAAAATATCAAAACATATGGTAGATGAAACAACGGATGCAAGAAAGGATAGTATTCTAAATGTGTTGGTGCACACTTTAAAAGGCTGTGAGATTTCCTTGGCTCTTTTTTACGTAGTAGAATATTACAGAAGGCAATTGCGAAAAGTTCAATATATCGGCAACCCAACTTGCTGTTGGTTACAGATGGGGGTTCGAATATGGTTAACGCTGGGAAGTTACCAAAACAAACTCCTCAAATGCTTCATGTAATCTGATTGCTCCATACATGTCATCTTGTAACTGAATTTATTAGAAACATTTATCCAAGAGTAGACCAATTTATAGTTTCTACCGAAAAAGTTTTTATTAAATCTCCAAAACGCATTCGTGAGTTTAAACAGGCTTGCCCGGACATTCCTCAGCCATCACAGCCGGTATTGATGAGATGGGGTACGTGGCTTAAAGCCGTTTTATATTATGAGAAATTTTTACACATTATTAAACCTTAATCTGGTATGTAGACTTCCGCGGTCGTGGTCCATACTATCTACTTCTAGGCTTCCGGGCTGGAACCGCGTCACTGGTATAACTGCCGACGTTTCGTACCTACTTGTGTGGGGCAGTAGCAGTAGTTGAGCAGTAGCAGTAGTTGAACCCTGAAGATGTCCCATACGAGTGAGTACGAAACGTCGACAGTTATACCAGTGACGCGGTTCCAGCCCGGAAGCCCAGAAGAAGATATTATTAAACCTTGTATCTTAAATTTAAATCCGCAAGATGCTCATGCAATTTCAGTCAGCAGCTGGTTCAGGGACCGAAATCCATACTCAAATAGAGCAAATTTCCGAAAATTATTCAATTCTTTTAAATACTATTTCCAAATTAGAGAACACCGAGCTGTCATTACATGAAGCGCTAAATATATTACCTCAAAGCCTCGTTAAGAAATCTAACAGATAGTACAGGAAGATTAATAACCGATAAATTGTGTGTAGTTGTAAATAAGAATCCCGATTTTCAAACTAAATATTTTTAATATTGATAGTAACTGAGCCGTACGCGCCCGCGAAAGCACTGGTTTCTATAGCCTTAGTGTGTACACAATATATCAGCATACCTTTTTATTAAAACTATGAGTAATTCATAGACTCCTCGCTTTTGCGTATTTGTTAATAAACATATATTATAAATCTTAATAGCCTATTTCATATAATACTTTTCATTTTTATGCATTTAATTGAAATTGCTCTGGCTTTCAGTATTACTTTTATCCAAATTTACAAAATAAATTCATAGTATGCAATGATTGTCAATATTAATATTATTAATATTAAGTTTATTATTTTATAAAGTAATTTGCGTCTGTGACTTTCATTATTAGTACACGCATCTATTACAAAACAGCTGTTATATATGCGTGATTTAGAATTAAATAAGTTATTAATCGGTTATTATAAAACTAATCAAACCTATACATTATACAAAACCAAGAAAACACATCCTGTATGTTATTTTAATGTTATAATTTCATGTGTTTATAATTTACTATATCTGCTATATCTATATGTACCTATATATACATATATATTCATGTGTGTGTATGAAAACTTTGGATCTATAAACATAGAAATTATAAATATGAATATTATAATTATAGGTAATAACGCGATAATTTATAGGCGTTGAAAAGTTAAGTTTGAAATAAACGTTAGGCTTAATACTATATTATAAATAGATATTTACGTACATGTCTATATAGATTAAATAATTAAAATTTACTTTAGTATCAGTTTATATACATGCTCCTCGTTTAAATAATATACATTCCAATTGAATATTTAGTTATTATCAGAATTAATTTAATTACACGGAGAATCTTTAAAGATTCCGTAAATAATACAATAAATGGAAAAGTGTCAGCATTTTTTTCCATAATTTTCGATGTAATCTGGTTTATCTGTATATCTAGGTGAGGATCACTTGATTTGAAAATATTCTTAAAAACTCCGGAACAGATCGACAAAGCAGTGTTTGAATTAATAACTTTTCAAAGAGCAGCTTAGAAAACAACAACAATATCGGAAATCAAACAAGAACAAGTCAATTGTCCGTATACACCTAGAGGAAAACTTTTCCAAAAAAAGACGATCACTTAAGCTTGATATATAACCCCTTGCCACATTAATTTGTATATCAACCTTCAGTGATCAAGTTAATCAGCCACAGACTCCATCAAAATTACCTTGAAGAAAGGCGACTTAGATAACAATAGCAATTAAATTCAACACTAAAGTACAAGAGTAAGTTTAAAAAAGTAATCAAATAACTAACAAAACTAATGTTAGAATATAAAATTCAAAACTTGAAACGCATATTCTCCACAAAAATAAATGATTATTCATTGTGAAAGGCAACTCAAAAAATAAAAATCAGATAGAAATCCCACCAATTAAGAAATGAAACGGTGAATGGGCAAAGACTAGCTAAGAAAATCAGATATATTCGCTGAATATTTATGGAGAGTTTTTAAGCTCTTCTTTAGTGAAATAACTTTAGAGCAAGAGAGAGTAATTCATGAAAGCCTAGACGTCCTACACCAGATGCAATTGCCTATGAAAAACACTACACAGCCAGAAGTTATATGGGTTATAAACAATGAAATAAATCCGAAGAAAGCATTTGGTTTCAACTTAATTACTAAAAAAGTCTTGAATTGCTGATTTAAACCATCGGAATAAGTTACCTTTGACAAACCGATTAACCTGAAAATAAACCTTGCTGAACATAAAATAATCCTTTATTACCCATTCGGATTCATAGGCTATCATAGAATTATAGAACAGATACACAGAAGCCAGTCAAACAAACCCAACTCTGAATAGAAATAGGTTCTGTTCAGCCGCCTTTTTATATGTCACACAAGCATCCGACAAAATCTGGCGCACAGGACTGTTACAATCATAGAAAAGTATCTTCGCGAAATATATGATGTGTCTAAATCCTACTTAACCAATAGGAAATTTCTAATTGAAAATAATAATGAATTGTCAGAACTATATTCTATATTGTCTGGCGCATCTCAAGGTAGTGTCCTTAGCCCTACCTTATACTTAATATATACTGCTGACATGCTGAAAACAAAAATGTAACATTAACTACTTCGATGATATAGCAGTATTATCGTCCCCTTGAAACCCAGATACGGCTTCAACACACTTAGGAAGACATTTAAATGGCAATCAAAAAATTGTTAAAAGACTGAAGGTTAAAAGCTAAGGAAAGTAAATTCATATAACATTTACCACCAAACAGAGAGACTGTCTTGCCGTAATATTAAATGAACATCAGCTGCAATACATTGATTCTGTGAAATACTTTGGCAGGAAACTTATTTTTAAAAAACATATTTTCAAAAAAGGAACAACTTGACATATAACTTAGCAGGTATTATTGAATGTTAAGAAGAGTGTTACAATTATCAATCAAGAACAACCTCTTTATGCACAAAGCGATACTGAGGCCTACATGGACGTTCGGCATACAGCTCTGGAGAACAGTCAGACACCGGATGCTTCAATGGTTTCAAAACAAAGTGAAATATTCAATAGTTAATGCACCATGGTACGTCTCAAACTTAGTTATTCAACGAGACACTGCACATGTCATCAGTGAAAATTGTAATTCTAATCTATAGTCAAAAATATAGTGAAACAAATAAAGGTGCATCCTAATGGCCAAGTCAAGTCGTTAATAGAAGAATCTATGGAACTGAGACGCATCAAGCGATTCAAATCTATTCACTTGTTTACTAGATTAAACTAGATTCATTTAGGTTAGTAGTGTATTAAGGGTATCGACTGCATTTTCGGTCTTAGTTTTAAAGTACATCACGGTATCATTGCCTTACCATAGACGATTTGATCGATTTTCCAGTTGTATGTAGAGGAAATAATTCATCACTCTTTCCTCCATGCTCTTTGAAAGCCCAAGAAAATACTTAGTATCCTGCTGAGAATATAGAACAAATTGCATCTCTAAGGGAAATAATATATAAAAAAATCTGTGTATCTTTCACATAGAAATTAGTACTATTCTCATCTTTAAATGAATTACATAAGTTCGTTTAGAAGTAGGATAAGGGACGAAGTAAGTAATTAAAAACTTTTTTGCTGTGATCTTGTGAAAATGCTCCCCAGTGTGTTGACATAATAGATTAAAAGTTTGCCCTTTTCACGCTAGATCTTTTTGATTAGTTTTCCTTTTCTTATTTAATTTAGAAAAAGAAAATATTTAGCAAACTAACAAGGGAAGGTTCTCAACTCGAATACTCGTTACTTTGTTTTATCAATAATATTGTGTTTATTATTAACGTTTTGGCACAATTGTAAAGTAAATATGTTAACCGTAACTGTAGGTGTACTAAACAAATTTACTATAAGGTACTATTTGTATCAATGTACTAATGATAATCATCAAATTATTGTCTTCCAATTAGTAAATGTATCATTAGCCAATCATGTAATTATTACATGGACATGTAATTTCATAAAATATTACTCGGCTTTCTCAAACAAGTATGCCAATTTTACATCAATGCAGATTAAGTACATTTTATTTAATACATCGAGTAATAGTACGGCAATGTCTAGAGTTAATTTACTCTTAAAATCACTTTTAGTACATTTTGCCAAGGATTTAAATTTGTGTTCAGATGTATTTCTTTGATTATTTTTATTTATTATGTATTCGTCAATATAGATAACTATTACGTACTGCTTTTGCAGATATATATATGTTTAGATATTTCCATATATTTAACTATTATGTGTGTAATATTTGTACATTGCCCGTTTTGCGATTTTCATTGGGCAATTTAAATGAATATTATTATCAAAATTTTAAAATATTTTTGACCGACAGGGGTAAACTTTAGATTTTTAAATTAGATATCTGGGAAATTTCACATTTGTCACAGAGCATTAAAAACTGAATACTTTAATATATAATTCAAATGTTCCGAGATTCATGCTAAAAGCCCTTCAAATGCTATCTTCTTCTGGGTTTACCCATTTGTATGGGACATCTTCAGGGCTGAACTACTGCACTGAAACTTCAAATGTTTTTCGGCAAAAACATATCTTAGAGTGGAATACTACTTACGTAATATTTAAAATTTTGTCTAATTTTTCAATTAGAAACTTTCTCTTGTATGTTAGGTTGTGCTGACAAGCAAACTAAAATATATTAATAAAAGGCACATGGAAAATTGCTTGCAGATATTGCATCTTTGATATAAAAAAAAGATAGTTCAGGAAACGTTGAGAATACTGAGAGGTCATGGAATTGAAGACGCGAGCGAGTCCTTGATCGCCTTAAAACAAAAAGAGCTCGACGGACCTGAGTTCCATCAAATTACACTGAGGCTAAAGATACAGATCAGAACACAACACTATAACCACAATAGAAAATATAAAAATACACCATGAACAACAAACAATAGCTAAATAAGATCCGTTTCCAGAATGAGATTTCTGGTGTGATTAAAGAATCGAGTCACACAGCTCTTGGTAGCTCAATACGAGAATATCTGCCTGGTAAGCAGACGACTGGGGTTCAACTCTTCACCGAAAGGCATTATTTTGTCATTAATTTCTGCATGATATAATAAGCAAGAAATTACTTTTATTTTCAACAAACAATAGCATCTAAGAAAATAGGAATAGATTAGAGAATTTATTACTTTTTTTTAATTGTTTTTGATATTTTTGTTTTTTTTTTGTTTTTTATTTTTTAACGAAGAATAGATTCGGGATCATAACTGATTAGAAACTCATCGTATAGCGTGATGAAGGATGGTAGGTAATTAATAATAATAATACTCTTTAATACCTAAGTATTAATTCCATTTGCAGTAATTACAAAAAATAGAACTTCAAATTGAAATGAAGACCTGTTGATTTTACACCAATGAATGAATATTGCTAGATCACATGATTATAGACTATAGCTTCATAAAATAAACTCTCTTTACTATTGTGACCGCTAGCTATGTCTTAGGCGAAGATCTTATCGTATAGAAGTCAGCAGTTTATAATAGATTTTGAACGTTCTTTTATATTTTATGGTATAGTACATGATCACATTCATTTTTTCATCAGTGTTACAATATCAAACCATAGAATTCTTCTAAAACCTCCCCACCTCCACTTTTCCTTAGTTTTTCATGTTCATTTCACTCGTATATTTTCTCGACATGTCTAGATTAAATGAATTAGAAGTTATTCAAATACCTCAACTATATGAACGAGGACTGATGTATACATTGTTGCCGGTAATTCTTAACCACAAATTTTCAATCCTTTTTGAGAGGTAGATAAGAGACAAAACAAATTAGGAAAAGAAAATGGTGAATTAAAAAGATTAAGAAAAAATGACCGCTATCCAATGCGTATCATTCATGATTTTCCTAACTTTTATTTTCAGAACAAAGCTCACGTAATATCTACTATGATCTCAGAATGAATAGAAATATTTACTTTTCGCGTGCATTTCAATGTATATATTGTATAAATAAATATGAATATTATTAAATACCATAAAAATAATTTTAAAAAAACTGTTCAATAACAATTATTGACTTGTTACATAAACTCCGTCTATAATATTGACCAACCTTGAAGGAGAGATAAATACTTATGTTAAAGTAACAGCGCACAAACCAATACTTAACAGTAAGCAGTTATACAGCATATACAGGTGTAAATGTATAACAACGTCGTAAATAATTTATACCATAGTTAAGTATATGTAAATGATCTGTAAAACATAGCTGGCAGGTGTATTTTGAAATAAACATTATTAGGCATTATTTTATGTACCTGTACTTTCCGTATATTTTCAGTGCGATTACGATCAGAAGGAATGTTCTGTAGAAAGCAACCAGTATAATCTTTTGCAAAATCTAAACTGTTCACTGTGGTGCTACTCAACTGAACTGCTTGAGAGTTATTTGTTTCGTTCGGATATAGGAAAGCAAAATGAATTTATGGCATCATAAATTCATCATATGGTGTTCTTTTGGCATAATAATAATATTAATAATAATAAAAATAATAATAATAATAATAACAAATACTACATCTAAGAAAATACTTCCAAAACAAAAGCAATTCCAATACACAAAGCAATTTTAGTAACAGACAACAGATATACATAATTGAATCTGAAACAAATAAACGTAGAAAATGAAATTCAAATAATAACAATACAATAAAAGATAGAGAAATGGTCCAGAAAAATACTAGACAGCATTCACTATAATATCATTCAAGATATAAAAGTAGATAAAGGATTATATGCCAATGGCTAAAAATGGGACAATTGTTTCTAAAAACAAAAGGATTTGTTTTGGATGTAATCACCACAAAGAACTGTAGAAAACACATACTTAAAGAACCTTTACACAATGACAATTGCAGACAATGCTGCCAATTCAAGGAAACTACAGGACAGTGGATAATTTTTTCCATAAATGAAAGGATTTGCTTCATATGTACTCACACAAAAAACTATAGAAAACACATAATTAAAGAACCTTTAAAAATTTCTCTGAAACTACAGAACATATAATAGGAGAATGTAAACTATTACTAAGGAATAGACAGACTAAATATTACAGTAAAAATTATATATCAGAAACTTGCACTCAAATATTGATTTTTAAAAACTAACACGGTATATTAAAAACACACCCCCGTAAGTATCCTTGAAAATAATAATTACTAACTATACTGGAGCAGGACAGCACACACAGATGAACAAATTACTAGTAATAAGCCAGACATTACCCTTATTGATAAAAAACAAAAGACAACTTACATAATAGATAATGCGATAGCAAATTATGCAAACATTACACAAAAAGAACAAGAGAAAATAGTAAAATATACACTACTTGTAATCGAACTAAAAGAGCTTTGGAATCAAAACAATAACAACAGTACTGATTGTGATGTCAGTAATAGGTGTTTCAACAAAACAGTTTCTTCATCATATAAAAACTAGCAAATTATACAAACATTACACAAAAAGAACACGAGAAAATAGTAAAATATACCACTTGCAATCGAACTAAAAGAGCTTTGGAATCTAAACACTAACAATAGTACTGATTGCGATGTCAGTAACAGGTGTTTCAACAAAACAGTCTTTTCATCATATAAAAACTCTAGATAAACTCATATACACACATAAATATACAAAAAGCAGTCATTATAACAATAGATCTCATAGCCTAATATTCGCCATCATGTGAAAAACACAATCGCGCTTATGATAACAACCCTTAGATGGTCATACAAAATATCATAAAACTTGTAGTAAATGCCCTTTTGTGATTGATAATAAAATCGTACAATATCAGCCGTGTACAGTTCGACCTCAACCCACAGATATATGGGTTGAGTGAAAAATTTATCGACATTAATTAGAGGAAGTGCGAGAAATCTACGCAATAATAATAAAAATACAAATTAATAGATACGATACATGGTACAAATGTAAACCACAAACAATTTTAAAAAATGTGAAAGCCAAATTATACTGGACCAGAAACATTTTCACAGATCACACAGTAATGCACAGTAGACCAACTATTACACCAACTCATAAAAATACTAAAATATCATACCTTATTGACATTTCTATAACCAACCCATAACCTTCAGCAAAAATATAAAGAGCAATTAAATTTATTTTCAAAATCCGTTATAAATTTAAAATTACAAATTTCTCGTTTATATTAGAACTAAATTCAGTTCACTGGTGGAATCAATTTGACGTGCAGATGCTGTGTTTCTGTCACTGATTTTTTGTGGGAGCTCAGATGCGATACTGTGATTAATTATTGATGATGAGGACAACTTGGTTGTCGAAATACATATATAGAATAAGAACATTGATATGGAAAGGGTTTTTTAATTTTTTTGATTAATTCTCTCTTGATATTTAAATTAAGGTGTCCTTTTGTCAGCTCTAATTTTTTCAAAATCAAAATTGTAGAGTAGTTCGTTTTGAAATGAAGGCACTATGGTTTGGGAATAAATTAACCAAATTCGTCGACATCAAATTTTAAAAAATCATGTAGGATCCGACTTTTATTGGTACTTACAGTTAACTGACTCTCATTAGCACGAATTGCTTTGTTTCTGATATAACTAAAAGTCCAATGTCAATATATTAGCAATAACTTGTGTGGATACCCAAAACTGTATCAGATAAAGTTTAGTTGATTATTTTAAGTGTAATTTAGATTTCATATGTATTATGATTTTCTAAACCATTTTCCAAAAATGTGACAATTCTAATAGCCACAACACGTACGCAACATCTTTTACACTTTATCATTCATTAAATTTAATTTGAGCGATCATTAACTGCTCGCATTGGTCGTACACATTTTTTCGCTCAAACAAAGCGCTCTTTTGATCGCGACTGTGCGTGAGTGCATAAATTTTATATTTCAAATGTAATATTTTTTTTCTATCTTTAGCCAGACAGGAACATTAACTTTCAAAAATAGCCAGCAACTGAATTTAATTACCAAGGTTTTGTTAACTAACACGACTAGTTAACTCTTTCTTCTTTTATCGTTACGCTTGGCTTAATCTCTTGTTTAGACAATTAGGTAGTTGTAAATTAAGAATAGCTACTTTGTAAAAAAACTATTGGTGTTAAGTTGAAGTAATGAATGGACTATTAAGGAATAATTTTGGGCTTTTTTTATTCTTTCAAGCAACAAAAGAACTATAATATAATCGCATCTATAAAGATATTTTGCGATAATATTTCTTTCTACCAGATCAAAGAAACCAAGACGTATGTACGTGTATTAAAAAATTTATTTGTATTATACATATGTAGACAGTATAGATATTTCATTCTAAATATTTAGAAATTGTTTTAGCAATGTTCAACGTCTACTTATTAATTTTAGCACGATTTTCAATTTAGTTTGTTAATTTATTTAATTATCCAGTTATTAATACAATATGTCGGCCTGCTTATTGCTTACTAACACTCTTGATGATGAGCCATCAGAGGTGGTAAAATCTTTCGCCAGCTTGTTTTCTAGCTCGTACAATACAAGGTCAACTCATATCAGTTCTAAATGTACAGATGTTAATTTCAATTCTCAACACATAAACTTCATTACAACTGAAGAAGTTTCGCATCTATCGAGAAATTTGCCTTATCTACGAAGTTCTCTGCAGGCCTCCTATTATTATTTCAACTTTTCAGGATGTTAAAAAATTAACAGAGTTACAACAGTGTTTAAAAAACGGGCCGCTCGACATCAATAACTATAGTGCCTTGTAAAATTTTGTCAAAATATTCGAATTTGTTCTCTATGATAAATTGCTTAGCTATCTTTTGTAGCCTTTTTTTATCAATTAACTAACATGAACATATTCCCAGTAGGTCTACTACTCCCAATCTGGTTGATATTACTCAATTTATCAGTGAACAACTTAATGTATGTATGTCAACAAGTTGATGTTATATATATGGACTTGGGCAAAATTGTCGATACTATAAGCAATGACATTTTGACCTCTAAGATGACAACACTTGACTTTGCTCCCAATATTACTAATCTGTTTTCATCTTACCTGCAAAATTATTCTAGCTACGTTTATTATAAAGGCTTCATATCTAAACTCTTTGGTATCTCCTCAGGTGTTCCTCATTGTTCTCATCTGGGCCCCTTTTGATCAGCATTTATGTGAACGATCTCTCGGAATTATATTTTAATTGTCTCCGAAAATAAATCTGTGCATTATATATAAATGGTGATCTTGAAATCTGATTCTATTTAACATCAGCAAATATGCTATTCCCTCTTTTAGCAGAAGTATCACCCAGTTTCGTTAATTCACTATATCTAAATTAGACAAATTACAAGATCTTGAAATTTTTCTCTACTCCCACTTAAACTTTTCTAAGCATATAAGTGTTTTAACCATATCAGCTTACAGAAGTCTAAGGTTTTTATTCTGTCATATAAGGGCTTTAATATTCTGCAGACTTTGAAGATTCTCTATAGCTATCTTGCCCGGTCCAAAATGGGATACGCTTAAGTAGTGTTGTAACTGTTCCTGGAGCGTCTTCAGAAGAGATTTCTGAAATATTTATCGAATAGAATGGATGGATAGTATTGTTTTGGGAAAGGAATATGACCGTCTATTTATTGGATCTATTTTGAAAACCCTTTGTGTACGTAGAGAGCTAGCAGTGGTTTGTTTTTGTATTTAGTACTAAAGCAAATTATATTACTTCATTATACACATCTTATATATATATATATATATATATATATATATATATATCATATTATATCATTCTGACGCCGAGAACTTTTTCACACAACCCATATACTATATGTATCTACGTGTTTGAGCTCGGGCTCTACACGGATGATACTACAGTTTTGTTATACATTATAAAACGAAAAATTAATTCTAATGTCTGGCACCATAGTTGCCGTGTATCTTCTGCTGAAGAATATATTTATTACATTTCTATGTATATTTTTAGTAAAGGTTATGGGTGTTAACGTCAAGATTAAAAAAGCTAACAGAGCAACGATTTACTGGAAAAGGTGTATGGAGAAGTAAAGGTGAAGAAAAATGGAACATAATTATTACTGCAGATTAAACTTAGGTATACTGTTACAATTCAAAGATGAAACAACAGAGCATACAATGTGTAGAAATAAAAGGGCGACCACCTAAAGAAGCTCGCGGACATAAATTTACTGCTAAGCTGTGATTATAAGTTTTTGATTATAAATGGATGGCGTAACGTAATAAAGTTCCATGTGTCACTATAGTAACTATTAATTATTATGAAGAAGTTTCGCATCAGTTAATAAAGAATCACATCCCTAGGAAGTCACCTGAACTATGTAACTGAGAAGCGGAAGCTTCATCATGATAACTTTCTCTTGCGAGCGGTTACTAAGTTTTTGAACAAGAAAAATGTCAAATATGTATCGTACCCTCCTATAAAGTACCACGTAACTTCTATCTACATTCTTAACAAAGACCTAAAACATGACACCGGGATACAAAGGGCTATGTACAACATATCATAACTTCTTTCGAATTTTTTTTATTATATTATATTTTTTTTCTGGTATCAGTCCAATTAATGAGTTAATGTATGCAAAGTTACATCTACTACAACTACTAGTTATAATACTTGCACCATGAGAACAGGTCCAACGGTAGTTTTTTGTGTTAGGAAATATCAAATACTAGTTGTAGAAAAATATAATGAAACAGGTTGTTTTTTTCGCGGAATAAAAACGTTACATCCGTTCCTCGATGTTTTCTGCTGAATGAATCATTCCGCGAACTCTTGATAATGAAAATCCCAAGGTAGTAGGTAAGGGACATTATCATTTCATTGAAAAATCAGCAAACCTGTAACGTAATGTAATTCTCCAAATACGGAGAATAAAACGGTCTGTCTAGTCTTATGTGTACTCGCGACAGCTGTGTCTTTATGCTACGGCGTAAAGAATATGGGGAAAAGCGATCTGTCTTATTTATTTCCGATCGGCAATGTCACAACTCCAATCACAATGAATATTCGCATGCGGTAGTTGTTTATTTGATATGTTTATTTTAAGTTGAAAAAGTATTACTTCCCAATAGAAATACCATTATATAGTAATCTATTATATTATCATGAAAATAATAGACAGTAATGTAATAAAACTATAAAGTAGTCTGTGGTAGAAAAGTTCTTGAAATTATGATAACCAAAAACGTTATACTCTAATAATATTATCTATTCTCAATTTAAATGATAAAGTCTAACCTACTAGAGAAACCTATAAGCGTTTTTAAAATTTCGCTCTTACTTGTTTTAATTAAAACAGGGCTCAGCATGAACTTGAATATTTTACTTTTTAATAAAATATTTATTTCTCAGAGCTCGTTAATACGTGGCGTGTTTTTAAATAAGTACCGTTTTGATATAAAAAGAACACAATTATAATATTTTCAACTATTTTATTTTTGTAAGATAGCTTGTACTTTAATCTACTTTTCAACATAATTACCGCCCATATTAAGGCACTTATCAATTTACCATATCATACAAGCAGCTCTTGAATTTCATCTTCATCTACCGCCTGATTTGCCAACCGCTGCATGAAAAACACTTCTTCAAACTTGCGGAAACTTATGGCAATGGCGAAATCGTAAGGCATCTGTTTTGTCTATAAACATTAATACGACCATTTTTAAATGCTCTAATCAATTTTCGCACAATTCTCTCGTCTATAACGTTTTTTCCATAGCCTTCACTAATTTTCCGATGAGTTTCGACCCCTTTCAGGCCTTTTACATGCAGAAAACGAATCACAGCGCATATTTCACAATCGGCAGGATTTTCATTTGTCTTAGGCACTTCAAATATGCACAAACTAACGTAAACACGAACAAATGCTTCCGTACCGGTGTCTGGGGCTAACCAACAGATAAAGGTACTCAGTGCGCATGCACAGAACGACGACCGCAGCGCTGCAACGGCTACAACTTACTTAAAAAACATGTCTCGCATATTAGCATCAGCACAAATAAAAAAAATTGCGCAATATATATACGATGATTTTTTTTAAATTTCTGGTTATATTATTCATACATTCAAGTCAATTTCGTTCATAACTCCACGAATATTGATTTTTAAATCATTGATTGTCGGGATTATTTGCGTACCCTTTAGTTTTAAGAAAATCCCAAAGGAAAAAAATCTGAAGTTGCAAGCAATGACAGCATTTCAGAAAATTACACGGCCTCGAAATTTTTCATGTAATAACTGTACTATTTTTTCGCAGTGTAACAAGTAATGTCATCTAATTGAAAAAAAATTTTATTAAACTTCATATTTTCCAGCAGATGCCATAAAAAGTTGGTAAGCATTTGGTGAAGTGTATTACAAACGGTTAATATTACTCTATTCTTATTTTCCATTCCGCACGGTCTTGTGGGCAAGCAAGGTCACCTGTTCGAAATTACAAGTTTGGAAATTTTTCGTGCAATAAATTTCCTGTTTCTTTTGCAATGTGACAAGTAATGCCATCTCAACGAAAGAACATATTAAAGTTCATATCTTCAAGCAGAGGCCATAAAAAGTTGGTCAATATCTGGCGAAGCATCTAGTATTATTGGTTAAAACTGTCCAATTCTCATTTACAAAAATAAAGTCCAGGTACACCTTGTATTGAAAATCAACACCAAACGATCACAAGAAGAGCATGAACAGGTTTTCCATAATCTCTCGTCGGTTTTAACGTCCCCAAATGTAAGAGTTCAGCTTGTTAATGTAATAATCGTGGTGGAAATGGACTTCATCACTGAATATTGACTTTTGTTACAAAACACGTCGTTAATTACAGTATACTTTAAGATTCAATTGGCACACACGAGGGTTTATGTAATAAGTTTAGTGTTGATTGAATTTTGTAGACATGTGCACCATACTCATTTGTCAAATTTCTCTAAACGGATTATTTTCAAAAAATTTCTAATTTGTGATTAATAACAAATTGAGGTCGATAGACTTTCTGTCACGCTTTAATTTACCTTTGCATTACTTTCAATTGAACGAATATTACACTCCCTCGATGATCTTTAAATAACCAGAACTGAACCGGTCAGCTCAAATTTTTGGATTATATTGTGTCTTTTTGACGCTACTTATTTTATCAGTTGTTCTTCTCACATGGGGAATGATGTTTCTGCCAATGTATTCCGGCTATTCTTTTTTCTATTACTATTGTTTATGGCTTCGTTGATGGACTAGCATTGAAAGAGAATCATTTGTAATCAAGGTTTTGTTACTAACCTCAATTTCTGCTTTTGGTGTTCTATGTCAGTTAATTTCTTGAATTTTGATATTAGAGTGATACTGCTGTATCATTCAACGCTAGAAAGAAGCACCATCAGATGATGTCAAAAAGGATTCTGCCAAAACGTTGTGATAACCTCCCTCTTTAGAACTACACGATAACATGGGAAGACTCAAAATACTGCCGCTACATATTATATCCTCGAAAATCTACGAACAAACATTCATTCGGGCTGTATAAATAAAAATTACTTTACTTATTCTATATTAGTAAACGCAATCGATGAAATACACGATTTATTAATTTTTTGAATTCATCACGCTCCTTGTAAAACGATAAATATTTCACTGCGTGTTACTCTGTTAGCATGTTGTGCTGCGCAAGTCTGCTGATAAAAATAATTTCTTTCGAGTTTCGTAAGATGCTTGTTAAAATCATGATTGTTCAGAACGTTTTGTTTGTCTTAGGTATTGCTCTCAGAGGTTGGACAGTGAAACGTTGATAAATATAACAATAATACGGTGAAATATCGAACAGAATTATATTATTATATTTTGTGCCATTCGCTATTTTCTATTAGAAGTGTAATTCCCAACTAGACACTAATACGAGTGATTTACAAATGCCGATATCTGCTGAATTTTAATTTTATTTCTTGCATTTTTTTTCACTCTATTGATAAGTCAACCAAAAACACTCCCACTTAAATTTGTTCAAGTTTTATCAAGCTCAACACATACGGAAACTTATCTATTAAAAATTGATCGTTAGGTAGATTTCGCATTTGCTGGTGGGGAATTTTATCCTTTTAGATATACGTGTTAAAATATTCCTTCATTTTCCGTAGGGAATAAAATAGATTTAAAAATTTCGTTCAAATTTCAAAGAGTTAAATATTTGTGAAATTATCAGTTTATCAGTTTGCAATTTATTTGACTAATTTACACTTATACGCCGACGTTTAATGTATATAAAAATTTCGATCTCTGCAGTTTCATTATTGTAATATGTTAGTCGTTAATATGTTCTTTGTGTACAGTCCAAATTATATACAGAGTGATAATTCTGTTTAATACATTTATAGATAAATCTAAGAATCCGATAATACTAATATTTATACAAAAAATTAATAATTGTCTTTATAAACTTGAGAAATATTCAAAAATCTACACTTTTGCTCTTCATTGGTAGCAAAAATGTACATAAAATTACTGCAAACCAAAATTAAATAATAGTATTTTTCCTAAAACCAATTAAAAGGAATATAATATGTCATTAAGTTTCTTCCACGAATGTATTACATTGAAATATTTATTATTTGTCCATTACTGTACATTAAGAGTACATATGACCTGCATAGGTATGCTTTGAAATATCATTATTAACAAAAAATTCTTAGAATAACACTTCAAGCTTACGTTCTTCTTATGATAAATAAAGCAACGGACTGCATATTCCAAGAATAATAATATTAATAGTCAAAGTTTGTATAAGAGTTTATTTTAAAAATTACGTCTCGTTACAGCAAAATTTTTCCTCGAAAAGGAAATGACGTAAAGGTCTTTGTTTTTGGTTTTTTTTTTTTTCTTGAAAAAGTATGCAGAAACTCAACATAGAATTTCTAATACTACGTAGATGCACGAATGTGTA
Organism: Dermolepida albohirtum; assembly: GCA_031893035.1. Classification (NCBI taxonomy): domain Eukaryota; kingdom Metazoa; phylum Arthropoda; class Insecta; order Coleoptera; family Scarabaeidae; genus Dermolepida; species Dermolepida albohirtum. The sequence goes on along the minus strand of JAVIWB010004060.1, from coordinate 133,841 downwards.
TGTATCTATGCATGTATATGTGTGTATATATTTATATATACATATGTATATACGAGGCGTGTTTTTTAAGTAAAGACTGTTTTGTTGTATACACTAATAGGTGGTGCGCGCGCCACAACGAGTGCTTGCGTCGTGTCCTGGCATTCCTTGGGAACAACTGTGCTCAGTTATAGCTGTGTAGGTAACACAGGTTCTGTGTTCAAAGTTCAAGATTATCGAATCACCCGCCCCATGCGAGGTACGGTCAGTGATACGTTTTATGTCGACAAGAAACATGTCAGAGACATCAAAGCTGGCCGCAACAACGTCTATTATGAGTCCCGCTCCGGTCGCCCGTCTGTGATCACAGACGATATGGTGGCTTCAGTTGAAGCGAAAATGCTTCAGAATCGACGTTTCACCATAAGCACTCTTTCGAACGACTTTTCTTACCTCTTCGTTACCGGAGCAGGCGGCGAGTTTCTATAGTTGTAAGGTTTGATAAGTGTTTAAACAAACTCGGCAGCTATGGCGAAAAATAGAGAAATTTATGTAGAATCTGAAAATAAATTTGGTGTTTGAAAATTCGGTGGATTGACCGAAAATAGATCCTCGTTAAACGTATTGTGATAGATATTAGCGGTAGATACTAGATACATCATAGATACTTTTACGTTACATATACTCATGTAAGTAGTCTTGCAAGACTGAGTTCTGAGTAAACCCTATCTACTATAATCAGTCTTACATATGAAATGCTTACGAGCATGTTGGAATGCTCTGTTGGCGCGAAAATATTTATCTACAAAAAAGCAATACATGTGTACACATTTGGTGGCATAAACAGATCCCTATTAAGAATTGACATTATGTGGAATTGCAATTACGCTGGCGATATTGGTATTGTTTATAGTATACACATATGTATTTATGATATAAATATATATGTATCTATGTGATGATTATTAAAATGAGAAGCATTGAATTATATTTTATACTGTCGAAAAATTTTTAATTTTGGTTTTATATAAATATTTTGATTTTATTATAATAAATGTATTAAATATTTACAAGCCTTTAATGCCTTTAAACAACCAATAATATAATATTTTATTCCTTTCAAATAAAAAAAATGTTGCTAATAAAGTTAATCTTCTGACTACAATCAGCGAATAAGTTGATTAAAACAGATTAACGTAACATTTACCATTACCTGGGATTGGCCGAAAATAGATTAGATACAATATTAGTGATAAATTCTAGATACGCCATAGATATTAATGATAGATATGTACTTATAGATTACAAATACTCATATAAGTCGTCTTGCAAAGTCTGAGTTCTGAATAAACACTATCTACTATAAAATGACTTGTATATGAAATGCTTACGAGCGTGTTGGAATGTCCTCTTGGCGCGAAAATATTTATCTACAAAAAAGCAATACATGTGTACACATTTGGTGGCATAAACAGATCCCTATTAAGAATTGACATATACATATGTAGAATTGCAATTACACTGGCGATATTGGTATTATTTATAGTATAAATAAGTATATATATAAATTTATAATATAAATATATATGTATCCATGCGACGATTATTAGAATAAGAAGCACTGAATTATATTTTATATTGTCGAAGAATTTTTAATTTTGGTTTTATATAAATATTTTGATTTTATTTTAATAAATGTATTAAATATTTACAAGACTTTAATACCTTTAAACAGCCAATAATATAATATTCTATTCCTTACAAATACAAAATTGTTCTAATAAAATTAATCTTCTAACCACATTCAGCAAATAATTTAATTAAAACAGATTAACTTAACATTGACTATAATTATTAAAAATAATTGATCAAACAATTTTTAAAATTTGTACTTAATAAAGTGCAGATATAAAAACACATACTTTACAAATTTTAAAGCATCTGTATTGATGTAATTCATTAAAAACATATGCTTATTAAAAGAAGTAAATAGAATATTTAATTGCATTTGCTTTGCAAAGTATACATCTATAACTTCATTTCAGCAGGGTATATACAATATATATTACGTTATAGTCGTTAAACAAGAGTAACCTATTATTTAACCTGTTTTATATGTTATTTCACTGTTAAATGTAAAGAAAAAAAAAGTATTTACACGTTCTACAATTTCATGTAGAACGTATTCAATACATATTTTATTATCGCAATAACAAACTTACATGCGCGACTACACACTGAGCGAACCTATCAGAACGAATAGTGGGTAGAAAACATAGCGGAGGAATTTTTAGATAGCAGGCCAATTTGAATTTAATATCAAGTGACTTGTGATGAAGAGAGAAAGTTTCTCGATTAACTTTGATTTCTGCTCAACTCACCGATGATTACAACATTCCGTTGTCTGTATGTTTAATGGGAAGAAAAATAAAAAAATTAATTACAGGACTTATGTACGTGCAACGTATTTACTAATTGTTAAGCCATTTATGCAGGTAAATTTCCATAATCATTATCTTCATAACCATTGTTGAATTTTTTTACCTTATATCTCACTGTAGGTACAGGCGAAAGCAGCGCTACAATTGAAAATATACACTAAAAAGATAGAGTTCAACAAAATGTCAATTTCTCATGAAGGAAAAGAAGTGTTAACGTCATTACCTTTCATTCGGTATTGCTGTTTGCTTCGATAGTTACACTGATGTTTCCGTGTGGGTACCTGTAATGCGTTATTACTTTATACAGTTATTATCGGAGTGTTCGTTTTGTTAAACTTAATTAAGAATATACTCAATATTCCCACGATCTCTATGGTGTTCACAAAAATATCGTCTACGGTTTAATGATAAAAGTAAATTGGCTTTTTTAATTTTGTGTGAATTTATGATGGGAAAAATAAGCCGCGTGTATTATATAGTAATTTATAATTTGAGTAAATATTTGAAGTGTACACTTTGACCAAAATATAAAAAGTTCCCTGCTTGTTCCACTGTAAGAGGTTATTGAAACTGCTGACACAATATTAATTATAGAATTGTTATTAACCGTATATGGACATTTCGTATACATATTTCTACAATTCAAATACGTCCCCAATACGAGGATAGTTTGACAAATAGTGAGAATGACACATAGGTGGCGCTCTAATTGGTAAAACAAATGCACTGTAATTTAGGTTGCCTATTTATATGTTTACATTTCGATATTTAGATAAATCGGTTGATTAGTTTATTTTTGACAGCTGATTGAAAAAGAAGCATCACGTCGTTTTGTTAAAATGGAGCAGAGTATCGTGCGGTGATAAAATACTTCGTAATTAAGAGTATGAAAGCTACCGAAATAAAAGATGAGTTACGGGAAACATTAGGTGAATCTGAATGAATTTAAACGTGGTAGAACAAGCTGTGTTGATGAAGCGCGCTCTGGAGTACCCAAAATCGTGACTTCTAAGGAAAGATTCATAATATTATTACGCAAGATCGACGACTCGAAGTGAGAGAGATAGCAGACATAGTAAACATTTCGACAGAACGCGTACACCGCATTTTAACGAAAGAATTGGGCCTTTCCAAGCTTTCGGCAATATGGGTGCCGCGATTGCTTACGACTGATCAGAAGTTCACTCGTTTGCGCATTTCCAATGAGTGTTTGGACCTTTATAAGCGGAATCCGGTTGATTTTTGAAGGCGATTTGTTACTTGCGATGAAACTTGGATACACTACAGTACACCCAAAACTAAACAACAGTCGAAACAATGGTTAGACCGTGGTTCTGCACCTCCAAAGAAAGCGAAAACCACTTTATCGGCAAACAAGGTGATGGCATCAATTCTTTGGGATTCAAAGGGCATTTTGCTCATCGATTACCTTCAGAAAGGTGCCACAATAAACGGACAATATTATGCAGAACTTGTATAAAAATTACATGTTGAGATTCGTGCTAAACGGACAGGAATGGCAAAGAAAAAGATTTTGTTTCACCAGGACAACGCTCCCTGGCATACCAGCACAGTTACGATGTCCAAAATCCACGAGTTGCATTTCCAATTAGTACCGCATGCGCCTTATTCGCCGGATCTAGCCCCTTCCGACTTCCACCTTTTTCCAAAATTGAAAACGGCACTAGGTGGAAAGAAATTTTCGTCTAACGACGAGCTTATCATCTTCGTAAATGAGTATCTTGCAAGCCGGAATCGCATTTTAGAGATGGCATAAAGGCATTGGAGCACCGTTGGAATAAATGTATTGCTCTTTTAGGAGAATATATTGAAAAATAAAAATTATTTTGTATTTAAAAAATTCGTTTTTCTTTACCATTCTCACTACTTGTCAAACTACCCTCGTATATGGATTTATACATACCACATTATAGTTATATTTTATCAGCAATATTTCAAATAGTTTATAAACTTATGCTATGACAATTAATTATGATCGTAAAGAAATCTAGCTATCTAAGTTGGTATTACAATTATCTTGACTAATTTAGATGACAAAATCTTTACACAATAAAGTTTTCCTTTACCTAATTAAAATAACCGATTATAGGGAATGAATAGTATTTTTCATCGCTCTCTAATTTTATTGAAAATATGTAAAGGTATTTCGGCAAAACTGGAACATTTTTATTGAAGAGCGAGTATAAAGCATAGACATGAATAGCATATAATTAGATGTGAACAAGACGAAGTTATAAAAGAAACAGAAAGAAAAGTGGGCTAAATACACATAGGATTCGATAACATTATATGCTCAGGATTATGCTAACTCTGGTTCGTTTCTTATAAGACTGCTGTATTTACCTTCTATCTTTTACGTACCATAAATTAAATATGCGCATTTAAAACATACCACATTGATCACAATTATATTTTAGTTGGCTGTGTTAATATAACTGATCTATTTTCACTTTATCATCGTGAATGCAATAAGTTCAGAATTTTTCGAGACTTTATGAATATTTTAAATGCTAAACAATTCAACAGAATAGGGAACACTGACATTAACTTGTTGTTTTACTATTTTCGAATATTATTTTTAACTTTGAAGCTTTTCATAATAACCATCCAACAGTTGTGAAATGTTCCTATCACCTTGCTTTACAATATTCTTTTTTTATGATACGTGACCTCGCTAAAATGAATTTCCGATCTCGAATAACTTTAGCTATAACTTTCGTCGTGGTAGTTTTACTTCTCTGCGAAACTTTTTATACCAATATTGTTGGTCCTTCCTTTCTAATTATACAGATGTGGATGTTGCTTTGAATCACTTAATGGCGATAGACGCTATACGTTAATTGTTACTTTCTGGCTTGAGCTGCATGGTATATTATATATTCGATATAACAATTATTATTTTGCGAATATCATATTTGGGATGATATATAGTGATGGTATTTATTGCTGTCTAACAGTTCTTTACTGATTTATTTACTCCAACCTCTGTTATATTGCATAAAATCACATATTCACGTCCGCTCAAGATTTAAGATACGAGTATATCTTTGTTATACATCTGCAATAATTATGTTTAGTGTTTTGTAGGGTGTTTATGTTTAAGTTTGTGTTTAAATCTAAGGCTATCGTTATAACTAAAGCCTAAGTTTATGGCTCATGTTTATATTTATGGTTTGGAATCTTATTGATATACCAGGTGCTTTAATAAGTTTTGTTGTTCGATAAGGGATGGCGCTATTAGGCTCGTTGTTTTATTTTTCTAAAAGTACCTTTTTATGAACACGTATGAAGTTTTCTCATTTTATATTTTCTCTTTCATATTTTTACTGGTGTTCAAAGTTGATGTGATATAGTATTTTTTTACAATGGAAAAAATTGAATATCTTACAGTGACAAAATTCTTATTTCGAATTCATGAACAATCGTTAAAAGCATATAAGTATTCTTGACCTTCAATTAGAAAGATGGGTTGCTGAATTTAAACGTGGTTATACAAATCTTGAAGACGATTCACGCGAAGGGCGCCCAAAAAGGGCACCGACACCAGAAATTGTCGCATAAACACAGAATATGGTTTTGGAAGACTGTTGATTAACCGAGAGAGATTTAGTAGAAGCCCTAGACATCTCATTTTGGACGTCCAGCTGGATGTAAAAATTCGTGAGAGAAGGCCTGGTTTACAGAAGAAGAAAATAATTTTTCATGAAGACAACGCACCCTTTCATACAACAGAGTGTATCGCACCAACGTTGACAACGTTCGACCATGGATCAGCACAGTGTAAAGTTTTTCACCAATAAAGGCAGATCCTTTTGTGGAAGAGGAATTTTGAAGAACCTTTTTATGTAAAAATAAATGAAAAAAACATAAAAAATACTTATGATTTTTCCGACAATATGCTACCATAGTAAGTCAAAAAACCAGGGAAGCAAAATATCAAAAAAGAAAAAAAAAGAAATAGATCAAAGAGAAACTTGAACTGTGGAGTTGGAAAAATGTTTATAGCCAAAGGATAAACGCGGAATGGGGTAAAGTATTAATAAGAAATAGAGAACAGTGGAAAAAGTTCGTGTTTAGATATTGAGACGTCTACATAATTTATTTGCGTAGAAAAATAGTTAGCTACTTTTTTAAATGATGTTATCTATCTATTGGACATTAAAATACGTGGCTCTTCAAGTAAGTACCGTTTCAGTATAAAAAAGGACATCAATTTAATTTTTATAAGGAAGCCTTACTTAACACACTTCGTACATATGCTCATAAAACTGTCACAGATTATTTACAAAGAACAATATATAATTCTTAATGTTTACCATAGATGGTGAATTTAGCTTCATTTAATTTGGAACTTTGGATAGTTTCATTAAAAATGTGTTAACTATAAATTTTGGAAGACTAAAAATGTACATATGTGTTATGTCGTTTATAATTTAAAATCAGTCTACGAAAGGAATATTTTCTACAGAATTTAAAAATTTTATTTATTAATGGTAGAATGTGCAAAATATTTCCGTTTAAACTCGTCGAGTTACAATTTCAGATAGCATTTAAAACATTTGCCAAGCTAATAACAAACAATACTAACAAAATATGGGGTAATCAGAGAAGAATGGCTCGTAAAGAATGGTCGCGCACCAGAAGTCCGAATCTCATTATATGCCATATGGTTCAATTGAACATTTCTCACGCATCAGGTTTATATATATATATATATATATATTTAACGTTTTTTGAAATGTTTTCCCGCAGAAAGATCCTAATTTATCAAGGATAATGGTCCGGACACTAAACATTATAATCTATTATATAATTTTCTCTGAGAGGAAACGCGATCGTAATATGGAGGGTTTTCGAAAAAGAATATGATGTATGTGAACATTAATAATATTTTATGGCTAATCTTTAGTGTTGAACAAACCTACAGGTTTGCAGTAGCGTACGTCCTCGCCGGGACGGCTGAATAGGTGCGATTATAAATAAAATAAATAATGTATATAGTTAGGTACCTTTTTATTTTTTACGTGACTATGTATTTCGATTTGAAAATGTGATCTAACATTGTATTATAAGTATAACTTCCATTGTTCATTCAATTAAACGCTTACAACGGGATAAAAATATGTTCGTGTATTTGGAAATTGATCGTTCTATGTCTAATGAAGTAAAATTCAAGAATTTAAAAAAGTCCCTTCGTATAACTTACACACTCTGGTTTTCACTTAAAACACTTTTGCTATATGCGTTATAGTTTTAATGTCGGCATTCTTATTCAAAATTTCCCATAATTTATTGGTCATACGGGAACCTACCTAATTTCAGGCGATGTATACCTAGTCAAGTCATAAATACTGGTACACAACTGAACGCACTCATTACGAATGCAACACTGGGTGAATCCATTTCGTATTGATTGCGATTTGACAGTTAACATTTATGCTTCATTGTGCGAAAACAGAAAATTTTGACGCGGGAAATGCAAATTTCGCAAAAGTCCATGTCTCGCAATATCAAAGAAGATTTGGGAATCAGCGCGTACAAGCGACACACTGGACACCTACTCACGGTCGCATTGAAGGAAAACGCAAGCGAAAATCGAAGGCGTTACTCAAACGGAACGCCCACAGACAAATCCTGTTTACTGACGAGAAAATCTTCACTACAGAAGAATCGTTCAATAGACAGAACGATCGTGTGTATGCTCTGTCATCCAGAGTAGCATCCCAACGCATCCCGTGGGTTCAAAGAGGCCATCTTCCCGCGTCTGTAATGGTATGGTGGGGAGTGAGCTACGATAGCGTTACTAAGCTCCATTTTTTTGCCAGAAAGGAGTAAAAACATCGGCCAAAGTATATCAATCGACCGTCTTGGAACCTATTGTGAAACCTCTCAACCAATCAATATTCACCAATAAGTCATGGACTTTCCAGCAAGACTCTACTCCCGCTCACAAAGCAAAAACGACTCAACTGTGGCTCAAAAACAACGTTCCGGACATCATATCAACGGATAAATGACCAGCTGGTAGCCCAGAGCGTTGAAGCGAGCCCTTGTTCGTGCAGTGGACAATTTGCACATGCAAGTGCGTCTCGCGACCGATGAGTGGCCACATCGTCTCAAGTCGTGCTGGAAGGCAAGTTGTTCTAAGATTTGTAGCTACTGAATAACCCAATAAAAACAAAAAAAATTTTTTTTTAATATTAACTCGTTTTCATTTGGCGTCGATATCTCTGTGTACCATTATTTATGACTTGACTAGGTAATTCTCAGGGCTTCATCTAAAGACAGCTTGTTTGGTAATTGAGAAATGAATCTTAAAACAATTGAGTTTGTATTTAGATTTCGATATTTGTAAACAATTACTGGCTGAATGGAATCGCTTGAGTTTCTTATCAACTTAATTTCAAAATATTTAACAATGTGAAACTGTTTCTCGTAGTATATTTCTGTGTGTTTTAATACCGGTTGTGATAACAGAGAAACATCCGGGGGAAAATTTTAAATTCGTGAATGCGTTTGGGAGATTTAATGAAAACTTGTTTGATAGAAACTATTATATCCACTTTTGAACACTTGTTCCTAATTTATCAAATGAATTGTATGGAACACGTTAGGTGAAGCACTTTAGGGAAAAATTGTTTAGTATTTTGCTAGATTTAACCATATTTAAATCGCTATCTGTAACTAACGTTAGAACGTAGCTTGTTGATATACGAAATTTTCCAACAGTATTTTTTATAGTTTACACTACTACATGTATTCTGCGCCTCTTTGTAATATCTTACTGCATAGAAAGAAAGGCAACAAAGTCTTATGCGTACTAATACATCTAAAACATTTTTTTTTGACATCTGTAGTTCATAAACCTGTAGCCATATTATTTTCGTTTTCGAACTCCATCTTTATAAGTTTCGTAATTGTGTCTTTCACTCGCGGTAAATCATATTGTAATTGTTTTCTGGTTGGCGGCTTTCAATGTGGAATATATTTGCTTCAAAATTGTCCAAAATTCTTGTCGTCTCCCACATCTTGAAGAATGTGCACGCAGTTAGCAAATGTGAAAAACCATAATATGGTATTTCACATTTTGCATTCAATACGTAGCGTTTGCTTTTAATGTGCATTTTAGAATCCATAATAATGTACGGCAAAATATTGATGTTGCAAATAACACATTTAATTATAGTTCCTATACATTTTAAAATTTATTTACACCCGTCACAGTTAACGATCAACTTTTCCAAGACATCTTTGCGTCGCTGACATGATGCAAGCTACTTACGTTAATGGCTTCACGCGTTCTCACCTCCCCAACGATTCCTGCTGATGGTTACTCAGAATTTATTCAACTTAATTAATTTTTACCTCAACAGTTACATTTTTAACTGTGTGAAGCAATATGTAATTTAAAGATAGTGATTTTATATCCTTTTATTACTTATAATTTGCAATTTAAATTAATTTTAGAGTAACGAGCAACTGGTAAATTAAAAATAAAATGCTATTTGTGGAAATACTATCTTCACGGGGTATTGGAAGTCTACAATTATGAGATTTTATAAAATTTCAGCAATACGTTTTATTTTATATATTCATTCTCTACCAATGATAGGTAAATTTAATTTATAACAACAATAACAATTATTAAATTCAAATAAACGAGCACGAAATAATGAATATATAACAATAGGGCGCCTATTGTCATCTGTTTTTGTTTTTGATATATTGTTTGTATGTATGAGCGTAATTTAGGACTGGTAAAATAATTATCCCTGCATATTTGGATGGTTAATAATAGGCGATTTTGAACCATTTCAACCTTAACATTTAACTTTTGTGATAGTGCAATATCCGTATTTACACTGGTAGAAATAATGCACTCATTCAACACAAAATGCATTTATTCAATTCACTTTTTTAGTCAGCTATTAACAATGTGCCGAACATGTTTACCAAACCACTAAAAATGTCGAAGTAAAAGATTACTTCAGAAACTAATATCTAATATATCAAATATAAAAATATTTTAAGTAAATGCAGTATTTTGTTTTTTCAACATATTAGTATCTTAAATGAAAGCAGTTCAATGTAAAAAATTATAACTTGTTAGTGCAAAGTCTTCTTTGATAGAAGGAAGAAAGTGGTTTTATTAAAACAACAAAATAGTTAAATATATATATAAAGTAGCGAGAAAAGTACAGGTCCATTTTTCGGATAGAAACAAAAAGCACTTATATCGCTTTAATCACCATTCAACAGTAGTTCTGTTGACCAGGCAAACACCTATGCGTACAATAACCACGGCTTAATTGCCAAATAAAGCTAAGTGAATCAGATCTACTGCAAAGAAAAATCAGTCAAATAGTTAAATAATTATAGGTTCTTTCTGTCATAGTGAATAAATAGAACTATAGAAACGATGTATTATGTACCTATATACATATATATATATATATATACGGACTTGTTCATTCTAGAATTAGATATGCGCTGTCCACAAGTGGAAAGAGTGCAGTTAGGTTAAAGCGCGCGAGAAAGGAGGATGGAATATCTCTCACTGGCAGTTTCGTTTTCTCCCACTTTTGTATTGCAAACAACTTCCCCTACTTTCTCGCGTGCATTGACAATACGTACCTACATTTTTGAATTGTATAAATTATTTGATGCATTTTATTTGAATCTTTTAATAAAATGCAACATGGCTATTTTCTTGAAATGTTTTGCCGTTTGGCGTGAAACTAATAAAATATTCTTGAAATAAATGAAATAGAAAATTCTAAAAATTAAAAAGATTTTCAAACATGGCTATTTTCTTGAAATGTTTTGCCGTTTGGCGTGAAACTAATAAAATATTCTTGAAATAAACGCGAGAAAGTAGGGGAAGTTGTTTGCAATACAAAAGTGGGAGAAAACGAAACTGCCAGTGAGAGATATTCTATCCTCCTTTCTCGCGTGCTTTAACCTAACTGCACTCTTTCCACTTGTGGACAGCGCATATCTAATTCTAGAATGAACAAGTATATATATATATATATATATATATATATATATATATATATATATCTTTAGCTCTTAATTTTGCCGCATATATAATTCAACTTTTATTTACTTATTATTACTTTATAATACAATTACAATTATTATAGTTTAATATACCATATATGAGGTATGGACAACCTTTGACATGTTGTTGGCCAAACTTTAATGTGCAAATACGTTCGCCGCCGCATTTAAAAGTAGTGCATTTTAAAGTAGTGTTCATAATTTTTAGCGATAGATATCAGACATGAAATAATACGATAATGTCTCGCGGGCCAGATCAAATCTTACAGCCGGTGGTTGCCCACATATGGCATATATTTTTATTATTTGCTGAAATAACTTTATACATACTTTTTTTACTTATATAGGCAATTTAAACTAAGCCATCAGATTCTCTCATTTATAAACGGTTTCAAAATAAATTTTGCTTAAATTCTGAAAATAATGTGCATATTCAGAATCTGTGGTATTAAATTAGTAAGTATAATATAAAATTCACATTCAAAAATTAATTTTAATTTAAGTCTTAAAGTTTCAAAATTTGATGCTATACTTTGTTTAATATCTCCTAGTTTTAACTGTCGAAATCTCACCCTTACACTTTCATATCATATTGAAAAATGTTATCTCATTTCTAGTTCATAATTATTTTGCATCATTCATAATTTGTGTGACACGTTATCAACTATTTACCTAGAAATCTTTCATATAATCTTATTTTTTACAATTAAATTACATCTAACCCTTAAATATTCAGTTATTTTTACTCCCTTGTTAGTTATAATAACTAAAACTCCTCTAACTTGTTCAACCTGTCCAACTTAATGTCATATAATAACTATAATAATTAAAATGATTACGTTCACTATATTATGATTTATTGGTCCCCTCTTCATTTTTAGATAAAATTATATAAAAAGTCTACAATTAAATATATACATACATGGTCATTATACAGACTTAGATATTAGATATGCGCTGTCCGCAAGTGGAAAGAGTGCAGTTAGGTTAAAGCGCGCGAGAAAGGAGGATAGAATATCTCTCACTGGCAGTTTCGTTTTCTCCCACTTTTGTATTGCAAACAACTTCCCCTACTGTATTCACTTATTTGACGAAGATCAAGCTAGGATTCGTCAGTTGCCTGAAGAACGAGAACAGAGGGAAATCGAGGTGTGCAGTATTGTTGAAATCGAACCTTCTTATTCTAGTAAACAAATATCTGAAGTAGTTGACGTAAAACCTCTAACAGTTCGTCGTATTCTACACTAGGATTTTTAAAAGTTTCTTTTAATTTTTTCATTGTTTGAAAATCTTTTTAATTTTTAGAATTTTCTATTTCATTTATTTCAAGAATATTTTATTAGTTTCACGCCAAACGGCAAAACATTTCAAGAAAATAGCCATGTTTGAAAATCTTTTTAATTTTTAGAATTTTCTATTTCATTTATTTCAAGAATATTTTATTAGTTTCACGCCAAACGGCAAAACACTTCAAGAAAATAGCCATGTTGCATTTTATTAAAAGATTCAAATAAAATGCATCAAATAATTTATACAATTCAAAAATGTAGGTACGTATTGTCAATGCATAATGATTTACAGCCCCGACCTACACACATCATGTCGCTGGTGAAGACTGATTTCAGACATTTTCACGCGTAACACGCGAGAAAGTAGGGGAAGTTGTTTGCAATACAAAAGTGGGAGAAAACGAAACTGCCAGTGAGAGATATTCTATCCTCCTTTCTCGCGCGCTTTAACCTAACTGCACTCTTTCCACTTGTGGACAGCGCATATCTAATTCTAGAATGAACAAGTCTGTATACATTTATAAGTTTTTACATATACACCTTAACTGTGAGTATTACTATACTTCTCATTAACTATTCGGACTCTTAAATAAAAATTGATTTTAAAACATATCTGATACAAATATCTTAAATTATGTAAATATTTTATATAAATATTATTTCTTAGGCACTAAAATTATCTGAAACCATAAAGAACAAAGTTATGCAACTATTTGATAACCATGATATTAATATCTAGAGCGGTTAATCTTTATCGGCGCGACAGGATAGGATCCGATGTAGTAAGGGCGTAAGTTCATATGCATCAACAAACATATAACTCAGCAGAGAACAATGGGCTTTGATTGAGTATCGTAAATATTTGGAATTTACTCATTACCAATCTGGTGTGCAGACAAATGTGACCGCTTTATTAATATGCAATACTGTAGGATGAATGCAAAATAAGAATTCAGCTACCTTAGATAAATATATTCATGGAAAGAAAGTTTATTGGGAAATTTCTATTGTTTGTTTTATAGCAGCCGGTTTGAATTACTCGGGAATACCAAATTACGTGCACTTGAGGTTGTTTACAACGACAAGAGAGATAGCATAGGATTGTAAACTTTACTAAAACGTAGTATAAGTATAGTTCAGTCGTTGCTCGCATATTAATAGATTATTGTGATTGTGATTATCCGTATTTGTGAGAGTTAAACATTTGCTTTTAATATTAATCAATCGTATTTTAAAATGCCGAAAGAGAAAGCAGTAAAGTGTACAACAGCGATTTATTATAATGCGTTTCAAGAAGAGGGTTATTCAGAACATGCAATTGCTTAAATACAGCATTTAAAAAATCAACGGCGCACTATACACTCCAGCGATATCGTATAACAGGGTCTAATCTGCTAAAGACTTACGAATTAAATTAGTCGCATACGTAAAAATCCTGTTTCGGTTAGTACACCAAAACTCCGTCCAAAAAAGCCGATCTTCATGTATGTATCGCATTGAAAAAAATATTGTTGCGATGAGAAAGGCAGTTACAATGAACGCAAAACTAACGCAACTAGATACTAAATAATTAAGTTAAGGTGCTTTGGACTAGACGTGTCCAAATTTGAGGTCGGTAAAGGCATAGGGTCTTTGTCCGAAGAACGAAGCACGAGAAAATGCTACGCGAATCCATCGTTCCTGTAATAAAGCATGGAGGCAGTTCAAATATGGTCTGGAGATATTTATGTGCATCAGGAACGTGTGACTTGGAAAAAACAAAGGTATTTATATGTAAGGAGGGCAATAGAGAAGTTCTCCAACATAGCGCTATTTCCTCAGGATTGCGTTTAATAGAGAAAAACTTTACGTTTGTTCATGATAATGACCCGAAACATATCACTAGAATTTGCAAAAATTATTTGAACGCTCGGCACAAGTTAATAGAGTGCAAATTATGCTGTGGTCTCCTCAGAGACTAGATCTAAATCCTTTGCTATGGGTCGAAGTCGATAGGAAAAATGAAAAATCACAGTCCAACTTCAAAGGATCATTTTCTGATGGTTTCTGCAATCAGAATGGAACAATACTTCTATAGACACGCTTAAAAAATTGACTGATAGAAAGCTGTATATGGTGCAAGCTATGTTTGATTTAAAAGAAAGATATTTCGGTAAGAAAAGGTGTAATAATTTACCACGAAATCGGAATTATTTCGGCGAATATTTTGTGTCTTTTCTTCGTTAGATATTTTTCAATAGAAGTAGAATTAATACATTTTATTTTTGATGATAAAGATATATCAGACGAAGTAGCCAGAAAGAACAATGGGTTCATCTCTCGAATAGAAATAAAAGCACTTATATTACAACATAAATTCCTAGTTGGTTCCTTTTTATAAATCAGATAGAAAGCATTTTAAGTAAAATTTACATAATTGTCTTTTTTGCGCATGCACGTGTAAAAAGCTAAATGCTTAGTTGTTTTCTTTTGGAATCAACCGGAAAATAATATTAAATAAACTCTTTATTATTTGTAAATGAAAAGCGTTTGTTTCTTATTTGAAATGCCCCCATGCATCACTTTATGTTTATTTAAATAAATATGTATTAATTCAAGTTTAAATATATTAAAAAATGAAATTTAGTAGTTTGTTGAATTAAGAAATGCCTTTTTCCCAGTGCAGTATTTAATTTAGAGGTTTTTAATTGAGAATATCGAAGGTAATCCCTTTTTTCCTTAAATGTGGTCCTGTAGTTTCACTTTCTTTAAGAACAAAGGAAAATTAAATAAATGACATATAAATAATTGGATAAAAATAATAAAAAATTGTAAATAATACACTTAGCGAAATTAGCTACTAGTCTGTTCGCACCTTAATCTCTTATATGTCCATATTTATCTCGTTATAGTCATAAAATGAATATATATTTATAACTTTTTCATTTACTAATGTGCAATGTTGTCGGATTTTGTTAATGGAGTACATTAATCGAAACGTAGCTATTAATTGTTTGAAAAATGTATAATCACAAATATTTACTATCACTTGAAAAGAAGCCACTGAAAATAAATAAATAAGTACTAACGTAATAGATATTAGTCTTTTGTATATGTCTTGGAAAATACAATCAGCACTTGATGTAAAAAATTGTTCTACTTAAGAAACATGTGATGACGTGGCGCCTCTGACCTATATTACAATAAAAAATTATTTATATAACAGTTTGGATGAATAAACATGTTTTCGCATAATTAATTTTAAAGATAATAAGTAAAAATAGCAAAAACTGTTTTTACAAGAAAATAAAATAAACGGACTGAAAATAATATGAAAACCAACGTAAAGCTCTAACTTTTTTGTTTTCTTTTCTTTTTACACATTGCCTAAAATTCTCAATAATTAATTTTGTAAAACGTAATTTTTAAAAAATATAAACACATTTAACAATAATATATTTAATTTAGTAAAAATATATTAAATATGTGTATAAATCAAACACTTGGTTTTGTTTCACAGGATGTATTTATTGTACTCCACAACATTGTTTCGAGCTTTTGTTTATTTTTAAGAGTTAGACATTATTAAAATTATTATAAATACATACAAGTATTCTAATACATATACTATGTATTTCCAAACTTATTTAACTATTAAGGTAGTTCCTAAATTTTATGTTTAAAAATATAATTTAAAGGAATCCTTAGTAAACTACAATCCCTAAAATTGTACTTAAAAGTAAAGAAAATATCTTTTTTCTGTGCTATTGAACCGTTTTTGCCACTAATAGAATTGTTTCACAAATTATAAATTTGCAAAATATAATAAAATACCAAAACACTTAAGAAACCTTCAAGTAAAAATGTAGAAACTTAATCTAGTGACAGCCATAAAAACATATAATAAATACAATATACAATACAACAGAATTAAAAGTGTACATTTATAATTGAAAATTATAGTATTCCATGAATAAAAAATGGTTTAATTTTTAAAAATAAGACTAGCATCATTTAGCAAGCAAGTCATTCACAGTTTAAAGTCGACCGAAATAACGAGATAATTCATAATTACCAACGAGATTACAGGTACCTTTGTAGATAACATGAAAAATTGTGGCATGAATGAAGTCCCCAGAACCCTGATAATTTATTTGAAATGTTCCTAAATTTATTACATTATAACGTTAACCGCAACTAATTAAATTCTGTTATATCTCCTTTCCCTACACATCTGTTATAATTTGCTCGTATATGTCTAGCATTTTGAATAATTTCTGCATATTAACATATATGTATTAATAAATAATTCCATTTCCTTTTGAAAGACATACTATATCTGAGAAAGGTGCTTTATATGTTTAATGGTACTCTACTCTAGGATTTGGTAAATAAAGGTCATTTTAATTTTATTTATTAATTAATTTTAATCAATTGATTTAAATTTTTTTATATGTACTCCTTTCTGAAGAGTTTTTTGATTAATTGTATTGATTCGCCAACATTATTATCCAAGCTGGGATTCGTAGCACCAGTATATGTTACTAAATTTTCGAAATTGTTCTTCGTTCCGAAAGCAGAAACTAATGTATTAATGCCAATGTCCACTTTCCAGAAAACATTTCCTTGTCTTATTTTCACTACTACTTTTACTGTAACTTAATTTTGATTTATAATATTAAACCCTTTTTTATTTTCTTGCACTTCTTATTAATAATTTACAATTTTTATGCATGTATGTTGTCTTATAATCATGACTGACCATTAAACAATATTATTGTTTTTTCTGAATATTAGTTCAGATAATGGTACTTTGTTTACTAGATCAACACCATTTCAAACTATTTGTTGGTATTTGTTCATTTACTTGGTGTTTTATGTTGGAATTAGTGGATATTTGTTTTTCTTTTCGTATATTGATTGAGAAGTGTTGTATTGTGATGATTTCTAGAGCAGTAGTTTCAATTTCAATGATTTCTTGCTGGTTCTTGTATTGATTTTAATTATCATAGTCAAATTCTTCAGTTCCTAATTTTATTCTTGTATTTTACTTTTTTTCTCATGATCGTGACTCTTTTTTATCAGCTAACATTTGTGACATAGCGGTTTCTGATAATTCTGGACATATGCTTAAGAGAAACTTATAATGTTCTGGTGTATATCAAGTCTGTATAGTTGCTAATTTTGTGACTTTGTAAATATTGACGTCAATATTGGTATTACATACTTTGCGTTGCCAAGTTTTCCAAGTCTTAGAAATTATCTGTTGCTCAGGCAAACATCTTTAGCCAGTTGATCAGTTAGTTGAGGTTTTATAATTATTCTTATAATAATTTATATTTATGTTTTTAAAATTATAAAAGTTTGTAGTTTGTATGTAATATCTAGGCCATATGTTAATTTGATATCAATGCAACTAAGATATTATTATTATTAGTGTAATTACCAACCCACACGTACCTATGCATTTGAGCTTGGACTGCACACGGCTGATATTGTATGGTTTTATTATCCATTATTCAAACATTTATATTCAGTTAGCGGTTTTCTCATTATTATTATTGTGGCGCTTTAATTCACTTCCTCAGTCTAACAACGGGAAACTATTCACTCAATCCACATATCTACGGGTTTAATCTCGAACTGTAGGCGGCTAATACTGAGGTGCTATTTATCACAAATCGGTAAATTAATACAAGCTTTATGATGCTTTACATAACATATTTATAAGAAGGAATATTAGTTTTATCATCATTATTATCTTTATATTTAGATGAAGATGAATATATGTATGTATAAGTACATATATATGGTGGACTGAATTCAGAATCCTTTTAGAGGGTTCATGGAGTTATATTTAGGAATTACTCCCATGGTAGAAATTGTAATTGGTATAATTTTGAAATGTTTCTGATACCATGTAGTTGCTATGTAACTCTGCTACTAGGATAGGTATATTTTTACTAGAGGTTATGAATAAAGAAACGTCACAATTAGGTGGTATGTTTTTAGTATTTTTTAGCTAGTTGAGTTAGAGTTTAGGATATAATGTTTAGTTTATTCGAGTTTTTGTTTGGACTGTTTCTATCGTTTGGTAAAGTAAGTAAATCGATCTATCTTATATGTGCCTTTCCTAATTTTTAACCCTTTTTGAGAAATTGTCATCGTATAAGGTTTAAACTCGGTCTCGAAATTCCGAATTTTTATAGTCCACTCATTTCATCACTCAGCTATCAGTCGGATAGCAATTACTTCTTTGGAACCTGTATGTACATTGCAGATATATGAGACTAACTCTCCGTCTGACCATTTTGTGATCTAAGTGAGTAAATCAGAAGTGGAATTACAGGAATTACATATACGTTAAATGCTTAGTTTTGTTTTTAGCGTCTAATTACTGAGGGTTGACATATAATATAACCTCTTTCCACATTAATTTTCGTATTTTGTACTGCACACTATGCGTTTTGGCTTTCAACGGTACAGACAGTATGCGGAATTTGTTTCGTACGGGTATTTTGCAGTAGTTTTTCAGGTGCGACATTGTTTAATTATCTGCTGATGATGACAACTTAGTTGAGTTGTAGTGAAATGCGTATACAGAATCCGAAAATGAATGTGGAAAGAGGTTATATATCAACCTTCAGTGATTAAGTTAATCAACCACAGGCTCCATCAAAATTAACTTCATCGTCTACCTGAATTTTTCTCGAATTTGTGTTATAATTAATATATGATTAACAAAGTAATTTTGAGCTATGCCAAGATATTTGTGTGTTCCTTATTGTTGTAATCCTTCTGTTGCATCTATCTTTTTCATATAATCCTTCAAGTTGCATTTTTCCTTTAATTATTTGTAAATTTATTATATTAATTTTGGTTTTGGAGGTGTAGATTTTAATTGTGTCTAGTAATGATTGAAATTGTTGTGCCTGTACCTGTGTTTCATATTTTAACTTGTCAACTTTGACAGATCGTTGTAGCTACATCATTACACGTATCGCTCTGAAAGTTTGAATTTAGATTAAGTAAAGATTGAGGTTAATTTTTAGTACTGACATTTAATTAGTACCGCCCTCTATACCCCATTATTCAATTTAATAATAATATTCTATATTTGTCCAACTTTTGTTAGGTACAAAATAAGAGTTCCATTATAAATACTGTTTCGTTTCATTCCCATCATTTTTAAAAATATATTTATTTTATTCAAACACTATGTTAATATTTCTTAATTTCACAAGGTCTTGAAACTAAAATCTACAAAATTAAAGCTTGTATTTGAAACTAAGCAGATCAATACATATTGCTCATCATTTCAACGCTTTAAGAAAGAAAAGAAAATTTCATAAAATTAATAAATATTTCGTTTTTTTCTAACACTTTCGGTGAGTTTGATTGAATGGTTGTTTAGTTGACTCATACGTTCTTGTTCTTGGTAAGAGCGCAACATGGATCTTTTCGTTATAAAAAGAAAATAAATGAAAATAGGGAAAAACACGTTAGATATTTACACTAAAATGATATTCAATAGACATGGAGTCTGTCAATAAAAATAAGGATTTCAAATGTTTCCTTCAAATCATTCATTTTGTTTTCACTTGCCACAATGTTTGGACTACATGCTATTTTGTGAGTGTATTTTTAGTATGTTTGCTTATTTTTGAGCGATTAAGTATATTTTTAATAGATACTTCGAACCTAATTTATCTTGCTTAAAGGATAGTTTAATATGAATTTTCTCTTAATACTAAAGTGCAGTATTTACATATAATGAAATCAATAAATTAAAAAGGAGCATATATGATCTAAGAAGGTGTATTAATATCAAGTTAGCCTTGGTCAGTTCTTTGCATAAATTATTGCGATAGCATAACAACAAATAATAACTTATTAGAAACGTCATTGCGCGATGTAACGAAAATAAAACCGTCAAAGCGTAATTGTGCAACAAAGAATGTTGACCGAAATTGTGAAAATCGAAAAATCGAGGTGCCGGACCATTATTAAAAGAATATTAAATAAATTAAAAGGTAAACAGACAGACAGGGGGGGGATGCTGGTTGTTATGCTTGGTATGCGATTGTGAAAAATTGAACTGTATGCATCAAAAGAGGTAAATTTTTCACTGAGTATTGAGAATAGATGTATATACCGACTTCTCAAAGATGTTTTATTACATAGATCAGGAAGTATTTCTCTCCAAATTGGAAGCTTATTCTTCACCCTTACTAAAACTATTAACTAATATCTGCTATCTAGATTATCATTCTTCTTATGCCTGATGTTCCGCAGGAACGTAACTTGGATCCGCTACTATTATTAATCTATATTAACTAGATATTAACTTTATAGTAGCAACTTACTTTTCAATAGCAACTTATTAAACTTGGTATTTATCTAACGAACTAATGATGGCTGTTCCTAAATATCAAATGTTGACATTCATTTGGAAGACTAATTCAGTACTTTTCGATTATTCACTTAATTATATTCTCTTGGATTAATATTCTTCTTTTAAAGATTTTGGGATTACATTAAACTCTAAATATTCTTTTCTTCGTAAAACCTAAGTAACACAGCTTTAAAAATTTCAAGATTTATAATATGCCATATAGGACTTTCCAATTCATTAATCACATCAAAGTTATCTACTTCTCCCCCTTCCGATCAAAATTGATGTTAGTTATGCGATCTTGAATATATACAATTTATAGTACTGTTGTCGAAAATATCAAAGAAAATTCTAGAAGTATTTATGCTATAAATATTCTGGAGTTTACTCTCACCAAGACTTAGAAAATGATGTTCTTTTGAATTCGTCGTATCTTGATACTTTGGAAGTACGTCTGCATCAAATTAACTTAAAATATCTGCACAATTTGTTGCAGTCTACGATAAAACAGACGTAGGCAAATTATTAAATAAGATGTACTCCGCTATATGTTTCTCGTCTGTCTAGTACATTCTGCTGATCTCTACCATGAACTAATGCATTATTTCAATCTTTTCTCTACAAAATGTGCCTGTTGTATAATAAAATATTGCATAAAAGCACTAAATTTTACTCCCTTCCCTGAATTTATAAATAAATATAGATTCTAATTTTGACTGTACATTTTTTTATTATGAGTAAGCGTTTATATGTTACTACTGTTATTTCAATTTATTATGTTATTGAATGTATAATGTATTATTAATTCGTATATTACCATACATATTTGTCCTGTAATTGGGTTTTCTAATTGCTAAACTAGAATTATTATTATTATGGTTTCTGTATTCATTTCTGAAAATATAGATGGAGTTCATAACAGGGCATTGTAAGACTATTAAATGAAGTATTTCATGTGAACGTGACCATTACATAGTTCACCTTGATATTGACATGAAAAAAATTTCTGCATAATGGATTCCAAAATGTCTGAATATGGATCAGAAGAGAGCAAAAGTCTCTCAATATATAGACTGCATATTGAGAGATGCGTCCACCTTTGCTTTTTTCTGATCCATTTTACGGTGCATGAAACTTGGATACGAAAATAGACAAAATAAAAACGCTCTCTAAGGTCAAAACAGTTCTGTGCTGAAAGAATTGGAAAAGTTTTTAAGTTTCTTGGAATTGATTTTAGAGTAATTACTAGTGTCGATTTTCTGAATAATGAGTAAAATATTCACTGAGGAATATTATTCGATATTAGTGACCATTTTACGAGAAAAAATAGAGAAGATAGACGAGGAAAGTTAACCAAAAGTGTTTTGTTTTGCGGGGCAATTTCTTACCATACAAGTCGTACGTCGTCATGGAAAAATTCGTGATTTAAAGTTCGAATTACAAGAACATCTCCATAGCTCACTTGATCTGGCTCTGTCGGATGTTCTTCTCTGAACTGAAAAAAAGATTTGAAAGAATTTTCTTCTACTGTGAAAGTTTACTATAATGTAGACGCAATGTGAATACATTATTTTATGTTTAATTCCCGTAAACTCTTGTTTTTATTTTATTTTTGTAAAATAGTTATGTCCATGGTGTGACCTATTACTCTTTCCTTTTGTATAGAAAATGTTAAACAAACCCTTAAAAATATAGCATATGGTTATAGTAACATTTATTGGTCCAAAAGAAATATAAGTCCAGTAAAAAAGTAATTGGATTCAAACATCACTAGGATTATAATTCTTACTTTGATGAAACTCTGAGATTTGTAGAGCAATCGACATCATTGGCAAACACAATCAAAAGATCTTTTTCGTTGGTGTATTAAAAGACCGTCCAACATTAAATTGTCTTTATGGCATTAGATTTTTATTACAAAAAATAACCGAAGTTTACTGGTTCTTTGAATGAAAAAAAAATATTAGGTTTGAACGCTGACTGTATACTTACGATTGTGGAGACTTTATTAAGTTGCAATCTCTTGTTCTTAATCAGTTTTCAACTCATAGTTCCACAGAACTTCTAAAACAATATTAGTTTAAAAGCGGATATTGTAGATCACTAGAACTTATAGATTCCGCTGTGTTTAACTTCAAACATTATATTTCAACTTGATTTTGGAACAACGTTAGAATATTTTTATTATAGTTATCGCATTATATCACATATATTCAATAAAATTTCTTCTCTTTCTATTTCATATAATTATGCATAAGTACCATTAAATTAAAAAAAAAATTAAGAAGATTTACAAAATTTATTTCTCGGAAAATTGGATCAATATGAATTGGCCGTTATTTAATTGTATCGAAATTATACGTGTAAAGTTTCAACATGCTTAATATGTGCATTAATTTCAAGTTCAAAAAGCTAGCTCTTGGTTCTCAATTGAAAACGTAATAAATATTTCTGCTCACACTTTAGAGTTTAATAGAAATTTAAAACTGTTTCAAGTGGCGTTACTAAATGTTCTATCAAGTGTAGATTATACAGGCTGTTTACTGAAAGTACAGCAAAAATTGTAGGGTTATTCTTAAGCAATTTTAAGATTTTTTTATCTTCGAATGACTTTCGAAAAGACGCTAGGCGACAGGGCGATAAAGGTTTCCAAACAAACAATCATATTTTATTAATTAATATGTAAAAATTCTTAACTCACAAAAACTAAAAATTACTATCACCACCTAGAATATATGCATCTAATCTTCTCATCATTGACTACCGAACTCTTTCAAAAACACCATGTGCATTACTTACTGCACACTAAGTTCTTCAAATTCCCTATAAGAAAAAATCCAAGGGATTTAAGTCTGGTAATGGAACAGACCATGAAAAAGGTTTACCTCGACCAATCCAGCGACCTTCATCTGTTGTGTTTTAAAACTCACTAGCAACCACACTAAATGTCCTGGTGAATCCTCTAAAAAGCCAGGTATTCATTCTTTCAAAAAATTTCGATACGCCTCCGCCGTAAGTTTTCTTGTTATAAATGCCAGTACAGTACACGATAGTTTTACTTAATCTTCATTAGTAATTTTAAAAATACCCAAATCTTTATTTGTACCCTTGCATTTTTGAAACAAAACGTCTTTCCAAAAATCATTTGGGGACAAAATATTTTTGGAATAACCTGCTACACAAACAGATTGTGCAAGACTATTTCAAATTCTACATGCATGTTATTTTTTCTGAACATAATTGAAGAGATACTACAAGAGCGGTTTTATATTAATCAAAGTAGCATGTTAGCTAACGCGATAAACAACTGCAACTTTATCGTGGGAATACTGCCAAGTGTATTAACAATGACGTGCAACAATGTGTATAAAGTTTGTTGTACAAGGCATAATTATTAAATTTCTTTTCAATGAAGGTGCAAAGGCGACTGATATTCATCAGACACTTCATAAACCATTTGGGGAGAGTAAAGTGTTTATCACTCGGAACAATATTTTAGTAGGGTAAATTCCTCCAAGAATAATCGTGAACCCATCCAGCGTAGGCTGTGGATCTTGGGAACGTTCAATTGACCAATGATTCGAAACAATAGCCGAGAATCTGTGAAGAATATTGCTAGAATTATAAGCATTAGAGTTGGTATTGTTTACACTATTGTCTACGACAAGCTTATATTTAATGAAGGGGTGGGTTCCAATCTTTTGCACGACAACAGCAGAAACGACTTCGGGTTTGTAGAGAATTTCGCCTGACCTGCCATATAGTCCGGTGATTATCAGCTTTGCGTCACACGAAAAGTTCTTGGGCGGCAAGCGCTTTATTTCTAATGAAGAACTGCAAAATTGGCTACGTCGTCAACCGAAAGAATTTTTTTTGATACGAATGCAAAAGCAACCGGAGCAATGGGAGAAATGTATTTTAAAGGAGTTATTACTTAGAAAAATGATGTATATATAATATTAATTTGTACAGGGTTCATCAGTGAAGTGGGAAAATTTAAAAACTCTGTTAATCATTTGACGTTTAGGTGAGGGCACTGAAGTTAAAGATAAATTGTCAGTCATTTAACGCCGCCATTTAGTAAACATGGAGCGGTAGTCAGGTGCTCATCGTGCTTTCTGTGTAAAAGGGTTTTATAAAAATCGTCACTCCGCGGTAACTGTGAGAAGATTATTTCGCACTCGAGTCATGGGCGGGTACCGTCTATTCACGGAATTAATGTATGGGTATAAAAATTCGAAGAAACTAGGTCTACTTTAAATTAAAAACATAAAGGAGCAGCAGGAAGTGTTAGAACGCTAGAAAACATAGATAGAGTACGAAATGCCTTAACAAGCAATCCAAAACGTTCTGTGAAGAAACATGCAGTAGCACTGAATATTAGTGAGGCGTCAATAAGTCGAAGCACTTAAGTTTTAACCTTTATAAGATTCAAATTGTTCAAGAATTACAAGAAGCTGATTTGCTTTCTCGCATGAATTTTTGTCAAGAAATGTTGCAGTGGTTGGATGGTGACGAAAACTTAATCCATCATATGTTTATGTCAGATGGAGCCCGTTTTGATCTAAACAGCTATGCAAATAAACAAAATAGCCGATATTGGAGCGTTGAAAACCCGCTTCACTTACACCAGAAAACTGATAGTAGGTGATAGTATGATCTGGCATTGTTGGACCATTCATTTGAAGACGAACGAGAAAATGAAGTAATGGTTGTACATTGCTGCAGTTCGTTACACAAACATGGTCACCACATTTTTCAAACAGGAACTGGTTCGATTTCCAGAGATTACGTGGTTCTAGCAAGATGCTGCTACTATTAAAGACATTGTTTGGCCGACTAGATCGCCAAATTTGTCTGCGTGCACCTCGTTTCTTTAGGCTTGTTTCCGGAACTAAAACTAAAAGTTCAAGAAGAAGTTGCACGTATTACATTGGAAGCATTACGGCGAGTAATGGGAAATTTTCGAATAAGACTACATAAGTGCGTACATCGTAATGGTGCTCATTTGTCAAGCGTTGTTTTTAAAAATAAAATGGCAAGTCTAGCAATTGAAAACTATAAAAAGCGCTAATGTTAAAATAAAAACTTTCGTAGATACATTAAAATTTGAATTACCCTTGTATTAAGAAGAACTAATATTTGCTTTTTTGGTTTTTAACTAATTATGTTAAAGAACAGTATAATATAGGATGCTGTGAAGGTGCTTAAATAAACAAGTGCAGATTATTAGAACTAATTCCTTACTTTTATGCTTTTAACTAATTATGTTAATTAACTATATGGTATATAATGTAATGAAGGTGTTTAAATAATTCTTCGAAACGAAGATACGTATCTTTTGCGGTAAAACTTGACTGAGAAATCTGCTACTGCCTAGCCATCCATGTATATGAAAACACACATTTCTTCTGCTACAGTCGTTGCCTTTGTAAGAGAATCAATTAGACCTGATTAGCATGAAATAAAGTACCGTGTTATACCGTATCAGTAATTATTGTAATTTTATCTTACCGCACTTGTATGTTCTAGTGATTTATTGCTTTCTGTTTTAATTTATGGCACCTTTCATTCGGAAAATAAATGTTGCTCACTCTCTTAAGACGCGCGCACGGTGGTATATCCCTTTAAGTACATGCATACATGGCAAAGCACTACAACATATCTTAAAGTGTCAGTTTTCGAGCTGATTTGTATTATTTAAATTATAGTGGGAAATAAAATTTTATGGGTAATTTAAAATTGAAACAAACATCTATAAAGTTGTCCGAGTATTTGTGTTGATTTGAAATGGTACTTTGTAGTATTATAATTCAATTGTATTACATAGTCCTCCTTAAACTAGTACAAATTCGCTTTTAATCCAGATATCTAATATGCTACAATATAGCAAACTAATTGATTGTTAACGTAGTCTTCCCTATAGCTCTGTGTTTACCCCGACGTTGTTCCTAAATTACAGGAATTTATTGCATATTGACGTGCAATATAATAAATACACGGTTTTGAATTGTAATTTGTAATTAATCTGTAAATTAGGACCCAGGTATAATTAATTTGTAATTTAGTTTTAGGACATATTCAGATAATTTGCTATTTACGTATGAGTAATATTTAAAGATGACGATATCAGCAATGTTTGTAATTGGTGTAATTTGATGATCTTGACTAATTTTTATAAAAATGTTGAAATTTATTACAAAAGTTCTTTATAAGAGCTTTTATTTCTTCAATGTGTACCTACAGAGACTAGTTTATATTTATTTACTTAATTTATAACTACGGTGCGGATATTCGGTCGGCACCTTATTAGGCTTGCATCGAGAACGAGGTTTTGTCGTTAAAATATGTAATGCAGTGTGCGTTCTCGTTCGGGGGTGTTCGCTTGTATTACAGTTTTTGAATTTTGCACGTTCTATAGAATTACGTCGTAGTTGCGAAGGTCGAGAAAACGAGCATTATTTCACCACAAGTTTATTTGTAAATTCCTGCTGGGCGATATGCCTGTAAAAGCACATGGATAGTGGACAGCACAAGAAAAACAATAAAAGTAATTTCTATTTGACTTTTGTTTACCCTCTGTGGTATATTCTTCGCTCTACTTGTAACAAACGTTTTGAATTAAAAAAGTCATTGCATTTAGTAAAATTTATCAAATTTCCTTCTTTAAAAAGTTCAACACATTTGCTTTTACTACTAATGTACCATATACATACAAACGTGTATGTATAAGGGTGATCCAGAAAGTAAAGAACGTTCTAACTGACGCAACACGCGGCGGACTGCTCACACCGCCACGAAATTGTCCAAAAAAAGACCTCAAAAGAAAGCGTCTACCAGATTGGTGCCTCGAATTTTGTGGAATAAAAAAGAGAAAGAAGAAATACGAATGAAAACTGCTCTGGCCTTTATGCTCGTTACAAACAAGATAGGGAAGAAGTTTCGATCTATATTATCACAGACAAAGAGACATGTGTATCACCTGAAACACCAAAGACAAGCACCTGCTAATTAAATGTCATTATTCCCGATCCACAACAAAATGCAAACTAACGTCAGGTATGCAAAAAAATAATGTTTAAGGTTTCCTTTTTTTGGATAGGAAGGGTTTTCTACTGATTGATTGTATTTCAAGACAGAGAAACAATAAATACGGAAGAGTTCTGCTCCCGTCCCATTGTCATCTCAGCAGTGTCGATTAGAACGGCACGGGTTAATATCTATGACGTTTTGATTAAAGATAACACATGTCCATATTTAGTCATGCTAACACAAGATTTTTCTCATTAGCTCAATAACCTAGTAATAACTGAGTATAAAGAAGGTATAGAAAAAGGTATAAATTGTTTGAACTTAAACTACGACGACGAAGATAAGCAGTACTAATAAATATCTGAACGAGAAATGGCCATCGCAGTTTTCATATAACTGTAGCTTTGAAAGATGTGGAGTACTTCAAGGTTTCACACTGAAACCTTTTCTATTTCTCTTAAATATTATATTAGGATATATGAGATTTGATAATCAGAAGAAATTGTAAACAATTTGTTTTGCAAAATTAAACAACTTAAAATTAAATTTGTATTCTTCTACAAAGATACTATATTGCAAAAATACAAGATTTTTATACAATTCGATGCTTAATAGGTGTTTCTTTTAATTTAAGAAAGTAATATTATACTACACGAAGAAGTTAATTTAAAAACAATAATAAATAAACTTTTTACAGGGATGTTAACATCGCAATGTCTATTAAATTCTTAAGTTCATTAGTTACTAAGACTAATAATAACAAGAAAATACATTCTAAACCGACCAATTTTTAGAAGTCGCCAAGTATCGGTTGATTAAACTATGTCATGTGTGTGTGTGGATCTACAATGTATATTCCATATACACATACACACATATACACGCATATGTATGTGTACGTATGACCGCAAGTGTGTCAAGGTCGTTGGAACGTACATACAGACATCTCGTACACATAAAACGGATATTTGTTTACTTTTGCTTAATTATTGGATGTACTGGGCTCGTTAGCTTGTTGTTTATGCGATGTGTATTCGATTAACTTACACATTGATTCAGACCGACCTTGCTTGAAAAAAATTAAGTGTTCTTTTATAACAAAAGCTGTTCACGAATTTGTGGGTGAATATTGGCAGAATTCGATAATTTCAGTTAAGTAAGTTATTTAAGCGAAACGTACGAGTTTTTATATACCAATACATACTCAAACTAATTGGATTATGTTTTTTCAAACATCGCGAAATATTTTAAAAATACGTATATGAAGTTACATAATGTATAATGTTGCCAGTTTCGTATTTTAATTATTAAAATCGTTGATAGAGAATGTTGTATATGTAATCTAATATTATTTTTTGAATGTAATTTTAACGTTTAATTTATGTAATTCATTTTACATTTATTAAGAAGATGATTTAACAGGAAGTAAGTAATAAAAGTATTAAGCTTTGTATTATTTTTCGACATAGTTCCTTTCAACATCGGTAGATCGCATGCAATAAAAGCGTTTGACATAGAGGTATTCACCTAAGGGTTGACGGTATGAATTCGTTTCAGGGGTGCAATTTTTCTCGTCTCTAGTATGGTCGGTACATCTCCTGGTACTCTTCAGTGTTGAGAAGGAACAAGCAACATTGCTTTCCTTTTCACGGCGAAGAGGTGTTAATAGCAAAGCTTCGAAATACTTTATACACATGAAACCAAATGCACATTTTCGTTACAGTGTCGCGACAGATCGAAAAGACTTAATTAGACACTCACTACAAAAAAAAAAAAGGATTTTAACTCACTTGTATTGTTTTTTCTCAAAATCTTCAAAATACTGCTGCGTTGCTGCAATAAGTTCTTTCACTGACCGAATTTCCTTTCCAGCAAGGAAAAGGTTTAGTTTGAAGAGTAACTATAATAGAAGTCAGCTATGGTTACGTATGTAGAATAGAATGGATGAGGAACAGCCTACCACAAATGATTCAATTTTTTGCAAATAACTTAACTGACGTGACACATTTTTGATTACAACTTAATATTCACGACATCAATCTTTTTGACAAGTTGAATAACTGCAAGCGTGTAAAGTGTGACACACACGTTCAGTCGACACGCTACCTATCTGCTTGATGTCAATTCTTCGGTAATACATAACGACATCATTGACTTTATTGATCCTTGCCAGAGTTGTTTCAGTTTTCTACGGTTTTGATTACACATCGCCTTATATTAGAACACCAAAATTACAGAAACCAGTGAAAAATTTTGGTTTTCGAAAGAGCACCGTTACCAAAAGTTTGTCACATGTTAGCCAAAATTTGGGTATTCTTTTAAAAAGTAGATATTCAATTGCACCATGAGATTAGATATTTTAGAATTTCTCAATTAGGTTCGCACTACTGGAGCCTTTACTTCATATGTTAGAAATCAAATTTTACTCGCGACTATGAAAAAGATGGCAGAATTAGAAGATTCTAAGATTTTCCAAGAGATGATGAGTAGGAGCTGAACCTGACCTTTCCAAATTATCTTGGTATGTACATTCATGAAACTTAGCGTAATAATTTTCTATAGAATATAAATTATAATAAATGCATATATTTGCTGCCTACAAGCCATTTAGATTCATTCAATTTTGGATTTTCTTCTCGAAAAGATCTTTTTTGCAAACCAGTTTTTCCTTATCTCGTTAATGATTTTGAATACACATGGAAAACGCCTTCAAAATAAAGATGTACAATCCTTCTTACTGCTGTATCCCAGCCAACCATCACAATTTTGTGGATTTAATCACATTTCTAATCTCTGCTTCAACATGCTTGTGTCTTTTTTATTTCTTGATTTAATCTCAAACATGTTTTTGCTTCTTTCTTTCCCCAAAAGTCTTGCCTCTCTTGTTGACAAGGCCCAGCCTTATCAAGTATGTATAATTACGTATCTTGGTGCATCTGAAGACGTTTTTTGACAATGTTATCCTATTTAATCTCTCTCTGCTTCTTTAATAAACCTTGCTTCTAGTTTTTTACCTACATCTGCATTATCTGTAATGGTTAATATCAAATACACATAAATTTTAACCTGCATATATTATTAGTTTTTTGTTCATTTGTTTCTATCAACAGATTTTTTCTTCTCTCTTTCTTTTGTTATTCTGGTTTTATTTTCATATGTTTCAACCTCTGTTCATTTATCATGAAGAATCATCAAGTTTCTTTTAATTCTCGTTCTGATCTTGCTACTACTATTACGTCGTCTTCTACGTAAACATTTGTTAACTCATCGTTTTTAGTGTCATTTCTTTCTTCTTCTGTTTTACTCCCCATTCACATATTATATTAAAAATGACAGCCGACGAGGAGTCACCCTGTTTTATATCAGCATATCCACTAAAGCTGCTTGACACCCTCGTGTTGAATTTAGCTTTGTTCTCCGTATATTTCAGTATCATTTTAAACAGTTCTATTAACTTTCTTTGCATTTTAATGTAGTTCATTGGCACTGGTAACTGTTCATTTTATAAAATCATATACTCATTTAAAGCCTATAAAAACTGCACCAAGCAAGTCATATTAGTTCGAGTTATTTTCCAAGTCTGAGACCGTATGCCTCTCTGCAATCGTTTTTTCTACATACACCCTTATGTTATCGTATGTTACAAAGAAAACGATTAACATTTGATCGGTAAAATTGAAAATTAGTTTTGAAAAAAAAGCTTTTCAATCAAAATAATTTCTGTCTGTTTAAATACATAAATGTATGAATGAATTAGTTTGAAATTTTAGAGGTAATGAAGGCTTTTAACAACAAGAGAATTTAATTCGTCTTTAATTTGCAGTATTAACTAAACATTCTGCGGTCGTGGTTCCAAAGTGTTTGCCCGAAATAATTGGTTTTATAACAAAACCAAAGGAGGAGTCGATACGAACCAGTTATGTTCTACATATAACGTAGCCAGAAATTGTAATCGCTGGACTCTGGTAATATTCTACTCTTTGATGAATGTGGCTGCCATAAATGCACGTACTGTTTTGTTGTGCACTCAAAATCCACCAGTTTCATCAAGGATTTGCAGTAGTTATTACGCCCTGAAAAACGATGTCCCATACAAAATAAGCTGCCAAAAATTTACCAAACGTCGGCAGATATACTAGTGACGCGGTTCCAGCCCGGAAAAAAAGGACCCAGAAGCAGATAGCAAGTTCGTCTTTGTTTAGAAATTCTTATCGTTTTTTTTTGTGTACGATAAGAGACCAAAGTATATAGCAGGAAGTATTAAATAATGAATAAAAAAATAAGTAACAGTAGAATGCGCAGATTTCAAATCTATTGAAAATTTTAAAAAATATATAAAAATACATGGAATCCAAAGCCGAAATAGTTCAAATATTTGCTTTTGTATATCAAATAAGAGAATGCCAAAACTTAATTCGTTTTATGGCTCATTGCAGGCGAAATATTAACTAAACATCTGGGTTGTTTATTTAAAATTATAAATTTATTTATAGTATTTATTTATGTTATTGCTATTATTTTGCACAATTGAATAAGTAAATTGAACTGAATTGAGTGTGAGCCCATGAAGATGACAACTTAGTTGTTAAAATACCTATCTAGCAGGATACAAACATTAATGTGGTAAGGTTTATATTCCCTTTTTTGATTACAATTAGATATTAATTTTCATAAGAATCACACGCATTGACGACAGTTATACTTTTGCTACTAAAAGAACGAATTTAATACATCTTACATGGATGTCTATAGGTACGATATATGTGACATTCATTCTCAATTGTGATATAAAAAATGCTATTTTCTACTTCTCCTTATGTTTGTAATAGGCATTTACTATAATTATTATTAAACGTTAATGAAAATAAAAGGAGAGGAAAATTCGTTTAACTCTTTTTTTATCTGGCGTAATACGCAATAAAATCTAAAATCGATGGTCGTTATGTCATTATCATGGTGCTGTAAAAACAGCAGGTAGGAATGATGCAAGATGTTATATGAAGATAATATTTTCGATTTTTTTTCTGTCCTATTGAGACCAGACAAACAAATAAACACGTCAATGTCAACGTTTTCCAATAAACTAGATAAAATATATTACTATAATTGCGTTGAAATTCGAATTGCATTATAAACTTTAATCTTTATTTATGTGAAAACCTCTGTAATTCAATCAAAGTTAATATAAATTTATGATAATATTTTAGTTACATTTGCTTTCTACATTGCTGGGATATCACAATTATTCCATTCTAATAGTATATTTTTCATATGTCTCTTGTAAATTTCTGTTAATAACATTAGAAATAATATTTCCATAGTAACTATAGATATTTAAAAAAACTTACTAAAAGCAACGTGACTAAGAATGCATAACAAAAGAATGAAGAACTGAGACGGACTTCCTAACAAAGTTGATAAGATCAACGTGTAGGTGCTAAATGCGTTTGTTAATATATATGTTAATAATCACTTTTTAACGTAAAATAAAGACATTGTCATACAAAAGAGTATACTTTGACATTTTTGTTATATACATACTTCTTAATGCTCTAAGATTTGTTTGTTTCTGAATTAAACATTAAACCATTTTTGAGGACTATTGTGTTTATGAAGATGTCCTGAAATGCTAAACAATATATTTGAAACGTTTATTCTAATTGTGTACAATACAAAGGGTACAAATAAATACTAATATCAATTCGAATTCGGTGGAGGGCGACATTTCGGATTGCGAGAGCCAAGATTATTTTCACTGAAAAATTACCGCCAGAGTAAATAAAAACCTACTCACTATACTGATATCACAAAAGGCCCAAGAAAGGTGAGCACAAAATATCGAAGACACAGAAGATAGGTATTTTAGGTTGCTGCCTTTAAGAGATAATTTCTTTAATACTATGGTGATTGCAAATGAAGTTTGCAGAACATGGAAGGCGTATTGAAATGCGTACTGTTTATCATCCGAAAAGTGCTGTTCTTTTCTCATACTATTCTCGTTTGATTGTATGTGCCACTGCTGAACACAAACGTAATATACACTACAGTAGTGTAGAGAACGAATACAGCGAAACGAAAAATGGTATTGTGAATCGGCTTAATATATACAGTCGCAAAAAAATTCGTGCACCCTATGAATGTTGAATATCATCAAGTGATGATAAAGCATATTTACTTCCATTTAGTAACATTAAAAAACTCTAAAAACCTCCAATAACAATATGAAAACCATTATTTACAACTACAAAAGAATTTACTAAATATTGTACGTGATATTAAATATATCAAAAGTTTTCGTACACTTCATTTTTTGCAAGATATTATTCTATTGTAAGCCATAAATTTAGAACGAATTCGGCAAATCCTCTTCATGGTATCACGTATTAATGAAAACTGAGCCTTCAATGCATTTACAGAGACGAGTTGTAAATGTAAGCACATGTCTGATATTATGCGCGAGTTAACATTACACAAAGAAAAAAAAACCTTAGGCTAAATAGCGAAATTTATTGAAAAAAGGTATTTGAATTGTACCGAGAAATAGGCGACCGCAGATTCTAAAGCAGGGCGATCAGAGAACTGTTACAAGCTCAGTGAGTCAAAATTCATGGAGAAGTATGCTGAGGATAGTCGAATAGATAGAGTTTTTTTACTGGAAAGAAAGTACGTTAAGAATTTGAAGAAAAACTGGTCGTAGCGGATGAATATCGTTTAAATACCTTTCATTAAGCGTCGTTATTGCTTATTTTTTCTAAAGCATAGAGCAAATATGTAGGTATAGTTCGTTTCAAGTTATTTTAATTTGACTAAATAACATGTAGTACTTTTAAAGTACTCTTGCGGTGAAGGCTTAATGAATCCTAAATACAACTAAGATGTGAACTCACTTTAAGAGCCAGAGTGGTATTAAATAAATGATATTAGTTCTGGGTATTAAATTTAGTAGTTATTATTTAACATCGTGTAATTAAAATTCTATTACAGCTTAACATACAGTCCATATAAATTTTTATTAGTAGCAAAATATATATTGTAAGGTAAGAAAGCATATATTTTATTATAAGAAAATGTGGAGACGTTGGGACGAAGTCAGGGTAGATGGGCAATATGAAATAAATAACGATAGCTGTGTCTCGATGAATATATATATATATATATATATACAATATATATATATATATATATATATATATATATATATATATATATAAGTGTTTTGGTCGACCGTGTATAAGATAATCCACATTAATAAAGTTCGTCGGGTATTCGGTCAATGTAAGGAAAATGAAAAACCAATCCTTTGTTTTATCCTCTATATTTCGCTATAAATTTATAGCTTCATCAGAAGTTAAAAACTAGATTAATTTAAAAAATTTTTAAAAATCATTAAAATGTAATTTGCCATACTATATACTAAAACACAAAACCGTAAAACTATTGTACTAGCGTCAGTGGTAGGTAAAGTTAAGAGCATGTTTCCCAAATAAAAATCTTTTTTATATGTTTTAGTATATAGTATGGCAAATCACATTTTAATGATTTTTAAAAATTTTTTTAATTAATCTAGTTTTTAACTCCTGATGAAGCTATAAATTTATAGCGAAATATAGAGGATAAAACAAAGGATTGGTTTTTCATTTTCCTTACATTGACCGAATACCCGACGAACTTTATTAATGTGGATTATCTTATACACGGTCGACCAAAACACTTTTAACAATATATATATATATATATATATATATATATATATATATTGAGAGTTAGAAGAGATAAAAGATCTATAAGGAAGGTACCAAGTTGGGATATCGATATAATTGGACGAACAGTATGTAGTACGTACAAGCAGCATAAAGTTAGCACATTAAATAGCTTAAAAAAAATTAAAGAAAATACTGACAGAAAACCTAGAACAACAGTATGGCGGACGTTAAAGCAAAATGGTTTCCAATTTGGGACTATAGACAACGACGTGTATAATGAAGTCAAGGAAGATACAAAAATTGCGTCAAGAATATTTAACCGATATGAAAAAAAAGGTTAAGGGCGATTTATTTGTTACGTAGACGAACCTTAGTATGGCATAGACGATGCCATGAAAAACGGTTGGATCGATGATTCACAGGTATTTTCATTAGATGTACCCATTACAAAGGAAAAAGAATAATTATTTTATATGCTGGTTCTGAAAACGATTGGGTCAGCGAAGTGTTACTGTGCTACCTCCATCACCTAGTGCAAGTGATGGAGGTAGCACTGTCCTTGAAGATGTCCAAAGTATTTGAAAAAGTATTTTTTTAATGTCTTATATATCATTGACTTCATTAATATTGGATTAATGTTAACATTACCAATTATTACGTATAAATAAATGAGCAATTATAGGAAAAGTCTTAATTAGAATAGTAGCATGAGTACAGATTTGAGCATTATCTGTCGGAAAGCATAAAAGAATTTATACTTTTACTTACACAATAAGATTAAAAATAATAGGCGTTTAGTTTGCCTCTATTTACGATAACGTATTATGTATGTAAGAATAATATATAAAACTTCGCTTCTTATAATTTATAATGGATTCATT
The DNA here is from genome assembly GCA_031893035.1 of Dermolepida albohirtum. Taxonomy (NCBI): domain Eukaryota; kingdom Metazoa; phylum Arthropoda; class Insecta; order Coleoptera; family Scarabaeidae; genus Dermolepida; species Dermolepida albohirtum. The sequence continues at coordinate 97,058 of JAVIWB010004060.1, read as the reverse complement.
TTATATATCTGCATTTATGTATTGTAACATATCAAGAACTCATTTAAATACATTAGCGTTCAATATACAAAATATACCCCTTTGCATCTACGGCCCAGGGTAACTAAACCTCATTTACGTTATCCTTAGCTTATCACACTCTTACACCAGGGGATGCTACAAAGATACATACTTTCTATTTAGTCCATTAAAGTAAATTGAAACGGACTATAAGTATTAGCGTCGCCGATAAAAGGTTTTTACGTGGTGTCTTTCTTTATATCCGTTTTTTCTTCAAATTCACGTTTTCTTAATGTACTTTCTTTCCAGTATAAAGTTTTGTCTCTCTCTCTCTCTCTATATATATATATATATATATATATATATATTTTCTATATATATATATATATATATATATGTTTACAGTTTGTATATAGTAAGGGTTTATGGTCAGTATAATACAACCAACGTATTAGAATAAAGCAAATTAATAACTTTTTTATGTAAGAAAGTAATTTGATTATTTAATAAAGTTTCAAAACAATTAAAATAATAAATTTCTATGTAATTTGAAGTAATATTCATTCAAAGTTAACATTACAAGTTGGCTAAAGTTAATTAGAAAATATAATATTCATATTAAGAAATATAAAATTGAAAGTTATGTTAAAATATTTAAATTCAAAAATAGCAGATGTTTACATAAGTACATTTTCTATTTTGCAATATCCTTGTTATTTGAAACGAACGGTGTTCGCGTCCATTGGGTCCGAGAGAGAGAGAGAGATCATAAGTTCCTAAAATTATAGGGGAATGAGTACCAATAATTTCTTTAAGTTAATTTTATAAATATATTATCCATTGAAAACATTAGTACTGTACAGTTTACATATATTTCATAATAATACAATATATACAATCTGGCACAGAGAAATCCGAAATTTTTTAAAATAAAAACAAAAGCTTACTATTTTGGTAAAATTCATTTATTTTATTCAAAGTGGTCGCCTTCGACTTCAACACGTTTTGCACGGTTAATTAACATGAGAATGAATTTTGAAATAAATCTTTACAGATGTCCTTCAAGATTTCCTTCGACGCCTTTTTAATGGCTTCGACGTTGGCATAACTCTATCCTTTCATCGGCAAATGTAGTTTGGAGAACAGACAGAAATCACAGAGGGCCAAGTCCGATGAATACGGTGAATGTTTGATGGTTAAAATGCCATTTGTAGTTAGAAAATCAGTGATAAGCATCGAGCCAACTACCATTTTCAGGACATTGAGGGCGCACACGACGAATACGCGCCAAAAGACGCTTCGTAACATCAAGATAATATACAGCATTAACTGTTTGACTAGTTGGTGCAAACTCTGCGCAATCTGGCTTTCGAATCATAATAACAAGTCAACATTGTCTTCACTTTTAACTTCTCCAAAAGTATTTTTTTCAATCTTCCTTCACTGCTTCCATTCAGAGCTTTGACGCTGAAAACACCACGTCTCATCGCCAGTTACAATAAAATACTCGAAGTTTTCGTCTTTTCTAGAGTCTTTAATCTAGTCTGTACAATGTTGAATTCAATTAGCTTGTGTGGTACAGACTTTGCACAAATCTTTTTCAGTCCCAAATGCTGTGTTAAAGTGCGATAAATTGAATCTTGAAATCTTGAAAATATTTAATTCCATTTTTTTCCTAAACCGAAAAAACTAGATGATTCTTATTTTTCTGGGTTGAAATGTCTTGAAAAGCGGTGGACTAAATGTGTAGAATTGAGAGAAAACTGTATAGAACAATATATATGTATGATTTTTCCCAAAAAGTTTGCTGTGTGTTTTTTATTCTATCTTCATATATCTATCTTCACATATCTATACAGAGGAGCTATATACGTATATGTTACATGTTCCCTTATATACACTTGTTTTGTGATTTATGATTGATTCTTTCCTAAGTAATTAACACTAATCATCTGCTTTCTAATCTTTTCATATTTTGTGTATTTCTTTATGTTTGCTTGATTTATAACATACTTATTATTTAATGATATCATTGAATATTTCATTCAAGTTTTCAATATCTTCTATATAGTCTACTGTATTATATGTCCCTTTTCATGACTGTAATGTTTTAAAGTTGTAGCATTAATATTGTATTTCTGAATTGTATTTGTGGCTATAAATTAAAAAAATATTAAAAAACAAACAAGACTGAAAGGCGAAAAAACACATATCAGATACGTTATTTTTTTAATTATTTTAAAAATACAAGTGTACATTAAGGATATATTTAAAAAAATAAGTTTAGAATTATTTGTATTATGTAGGTATTTAGTCAGTGTCTAATTTTCCGAGAACTACTAACAGGTACACATAATATGACATGATTTTTACATTTAGAAACAAAGAGAATACCTGCAATATTCAGACACGCACATTAAGCTTACCTTGCTAAGAAGATAAAGAATGAAATACAAAATCTACCTAGTGACTAATATAATTACGTGGTGGTGCTAAAGAACGCACTGTATTTACATTTTTATTATCTATTGCTTGTTTTAGAAAACTACCAAAACGTATACGTAAAGTAATAAATTGGTTTAACAAGTTTCTCGACGATATAGTATTGCGACATTTAAATAATTTTATTGTATGGAATATTTTTGATTTTAGCCGATTTACTTTTGTGATATTGTGCTGTAAAATAAAATTATTATTATTACATAAAGCAAAGAATATTTTAGCATGTACAATATATATAACGAAATATTTAAATCAAGGACGAAGGATTATCTAATTTATATCTATTATGTAGATGTGCTTGTAAAATAAATATATGAAAGATGTTTTTGAATAATTGAAAAGGTAGTAACACGAATATTGTCATACGACAGTGAAACATAGACACTCAAAAATGGAAACAGAAGCCAAATGAACGCATAAGAAATGAGGTTTCTAAGAAAAATACAAGGTAAGATAAAAAGGGATAGAATCAGAAATAAAATATTCAAAGAACAGTTAAAGATGAAGCTAACGACAACCAAAATTCTAGAAAAATAACCAGTATGAGTAGGTCACATAAATAGAATGACGGACGAGACACTTACCCAAACATTACGGGAAATGAAAGTACCGATGAAGAATAGAAGGGCCAGACCAAGAAAAACTTGTAATAAGTGCAGAAGAAAAGTTATCCCGGAGCAGAAAAAAGTGGAAAAAGGAAGTAAATTCAGCTCAATAGTCTTACACCTCATGGCAGAAAGACTTTGGATTAAGTAGTAATATGGAAGATATTGTGGCATGAAATTATAAAATTAATAATCAACTATTAAAATTTGCTTATTTTCAAAAAAGACTCAAAATAGTGTTAGCAAAATTTCTGTATAATCCTCCTGTAATGTAATAGCCTTATCCCAAGGTTTTTCTTCAAAATGGCTTTAATAACATCAATTTCTATTTGATAGTAATTCTTTCAGGGTTTTTCCTAGTTACTACTATGCGGATTCGGTATACATTTGATATTTTTACTACTCAAAACTTCTATCAAAACATAAACACGTGCGGGCAAACATTATCTTGACAAGTATTGAACTTCTAATCAACTAAGTTTATTTTCAAATTTCTTTATAACACTTAACGGCTACTGTAGTACCATACAGGACGATACGTGTCTAAATAATTAACAAAATTTGATGGCTATAACAGCAGGTTTTTCTGCGCGTGCTTTATTTTGATAGTGATCCTTCCTTTTTTAAACATAGCTTCATCTGCATATAAAAACTATACATTCAAGTTTCGCTCGCAGTTTTACACGTCTTCCGTTATTTTTTATCTTCTTAAGCACATTATTTCTGTTACTCACAAACCGCTACTCTGTTTGCTTTTTGATTTGATGCTAGCGAACATAGAATCCAGCGATCTCAAAATCTTGACGTGCTTAAGTATTTGTGCAAGAGGGAAAAACTCCGCGAAATATTTCATGCATACTACATTCGTACAGACTTGTAATAAATTCAGTCCTAGCTTATTGAAAAACAATGGTAAATTATGATGTGTCTTCAAATCCTAATTAAAGAACTTAGTAGAATAGAATTTTTGAAATATCGATACCAAACAGTTTTTATTTATTGTAATTCTCAATAGTTTACGTTAACTTTGCAAGTATTATACAATGTGTTCAGCCTATAACACATAATTTGCCGGATTATACCCAGAAATATCTTGGTCAAGCCAGCTCAAGCCTTTTTTGATTCAAAGTCTAGTTCGCTCTGGTTTTTCTTTCTCAGTTTAACAATTCTCCACACCTTGACAGAATCGGTCGAGTTATAAATCCAATTACTCTGATAATCTTAATTATCTCGACAATTCTGTCAGCCATTTTGCCCGTCTGAACAAAATAGTTGATCATACAGTCTGTGAATTTCCACTAAATATAGTATCACTAAGAGGGTCTTAATAGAATTACTTGTACGCTATAATTTCTTATAAGTAGTAATAATAAAATGGTAATATATTTATTGTCGCTTATAAAGGATTTTCCAATAGGGACTTGACGACTTTTAATTCAATTTGTGAACGCACCCTTTCACTAATCATCGAACTGTCACTGTCAATTTATTCAGTAAACTTAACATTTTCATCATGGTAAAGTACACGAACGAACAACGTCTGCCAATTATAAAAATTTACTACAGAAATTCGGAGTCTGTGACCGCTACTTTAACTTCGATTTTCGGTCGTAATTCTCGCCCTGGTAGACAGGCAGTAACAAGTTTAGTGCAAAAATTTGAGTCTACATATTCGTTATGTGATGTTGCCGTGCCAGTGAGACAACGGGTTGGTCGAAGTGTCGAAAATATCGCTGCCGTTGAAACGTCAGTAGCAAATGATCCAAATCAGTCAATTCCACGATGTTCTCAAGAGTTGGGCATCGCCCAGACCACTTTATGGCGAATTTTGCGTAAGAATCTTGGTTTACACCCATACAAAATCAAGCTGACTCAAGAATTGAAGCCGATGGACCTTTTGAAGCGACGTACGTTCTCCGATTGGGGAAAAGATGCGCCAAGATGATCAATTTCATCGCAAAATCATTTTCAGTGACGAAGCTCATTTTTGGCTCAATGGGTTCGTTAATAAGCAAAATATGCGTTATTGGTCGGGTGAAAATCCACATGTGCTTCATGAAACACCACTTCATCCACAAAAAATAACTGTTTGGTGCGGTTTGCATGCCGGCGGCGTCATAGGGCCATATTTTTTCGTCGACGATAATGATCGTCACGTTACTGTGAATGGTAATCGTTATCGCGCCATGATTACCGATTATTTTTGGCCCGTATTGGAAGATATAGACTTGGACAACATGTGGTTTCAGCAGGACGGTGCCACAAGCCGCACAGCACACGTTACAATCGATTTATTGAAGAGTAAATTTGATGAGCGTGTTATCTCAAGAAATGAACCAGTCGATTGGCCGCCTCGTTCGTGCGATTTAACGCCTCTAGACTTTTTTCTTTGGGGCTACGTCAAGTCATTAGTCTACGAATCGACCGCTGCAAACGTGCCCGTGGTGGCCATATGAACGAAGTCGAGTTCCATTCATAAATGTTTTGATTGTACTTCAACCCGATAATAAAGTTTTTGAAATATCTCAAATGGTCTGCATTTTATTTTGAAAAAAAGTTGTCAAGTCCTTATTGGAAAACCCTTTACTAATTCGTAAAGAAGAGTGTCTGCAGTAATGGACGCATAATTACTTCATTTTGATGTTTCCTCGATGAATTATTGGACAATGAGTGCCTTTACTTGCAAGTTGGAGTTTGTTACAAAGAGTTTTTTATAAGAAATAACTAGTAGAAGGGTAATATACTTTATATATTTTACAATAACTTGTAGAAAAGAGTGTCTGCAGGCATGGACATAGCACTAGTTCATTTTGATTCGCCCTTCCTGGATATACATATATCATTCAATAATAAGCGCCACCATTTTACATCCTTGCCACATATTCTGCTGTACCAAGAAGTCCATTACTGTAACAAAAAAATAAACGACAGCTTGTTTAAACAACAACCATTCACCCCAAAAAGATGTTTTGCAAAATTTCGATGAAGCGAATTTGTCTTATTTGATAAACCACATATTCTGCTGTACCAAGAAGTTCATTATTGTAACAGAAATATAAACGACAGCTTATTTAAACAACGACCATTCACTAAAAAGATATTTTGCAAAATTTTGATGAAGTCTGTTCTGATAAACCAATGTGAATTTTTCAAAGAAGTTTGCTGACAATAATTTGAACACACATACAATTCAGATCGCTTAATTTTAGATACTAAAAAATGATTACAGTGTTAGTTTGTACAGCGCAATTAATATTGGAAAATCTATGTGAACCATTTCAAATGATTCGTACTCTGGAAATTTATTGTTATTAACACGGTGGGAATAGCAGGTTGGAATAGAGTTATCTTATCTAGTACTAAAAATGAGAATAAGATGACAAATAAAACCCAGTTACAAGACAAAAATAAAATGTATAAATTGAAGCAAATCAGTCACAAGAATATTTCGAGCGTTTACAATAAGAAAACTATGGATTAATCATCACCAGACGTCAATTTGCTCGAGAAAGAAGACATAATTTTAATCACCTCGGTGCTAGATTTTGGAGGAATACGAACTTATATGTTATTCTCTCTAAATGAAATAAATAATTTAAAACAATTATTATAGATCTGAACCAGACAGTTCGAGAAAAACGTTCTAATTTGAATAATCGGAAAGGGATGATGTTTCATCATGTAAAAGTAAAATCACCCAACGAAAATTGAGGGAATTATACTGGAAAATTTAAATAATTCATTCGTCTTCCATATTCTCTCGATCGGGTATCGTCAGCTTTTTGTAACTGCATTTTACAAATTACTACTGCATCGTATTCATGGAAATCAAAAGAAAATCGTTTAGACTAGTTTTTTTTAATAATAAACTAGCCAAGGTATTCGAATGCAAATGATAATTTATTAAAAAATATGTAATAGTTTTAATAAGTTACGCTTATTAATTCATTATTATTTAGTTCCAGTCAAATTGTATTATAAGTAATAAAATTATTAAAGATTTTGTAATGACATAATGTGTACATACATATTTCGCAGTTTATTATGATCGGGAAGAAAAAACAAATTTAAACAATGGGAAAATAATCTCGTAAATTCGTTTAAGCAATTATTATTTGTCAATATTTTCATATACTTTTTTTAAACATCCTTTAGACCTTGTGAATCATCCACAGATATATACTGGATAACCATTATAAATAGCTGTCAAATGTATTTGGAAACAAATTATGATGTAGGTGATAATAGAATTTATGTATGGTACATTTTCAACGGAGATTTATTAAAAATCGCACGTCTAATTTCCTTGAAACGTGTGAGAGCACTTTTCATCTTTTATCATGCAAGAGTAATAAATGAATATAACAAATAATGTGTAGGTCTCGTGTGTATTTAAAATGTTACGACACTAGTACATTTTCACGAATTTGAGCTTAATTTGAAATAACTTTTGCGTAAATGAAGTGACAATTTTTGTCTAAAATTGTGCCAAAAATAGACCATTAATTAAATAAGGGTATGCATACATATATATATATATATATATATATATATATATATATATATATACAACCGTGCTCAAATGTATTAGACACCTTACGAATTTATGTACATACATACATATATAGTTTATATAGTTTAGTCAAAAGAGAGGTGAGGAAAATAAAACTGTTGTGAAAATTATGTACAAAGTGTTATTTAGTAATATAGTACAATTTATCAATATTTTGTCGCTCCGCCCTTGGCCTTAATGACAGCTCGCACTCGTCGAGGCATACTTGCTACTAAATTGTAACACTCTGCCGGTGGTATTGCAGCCCATATTTCGCGAATTTTTGTTGATAATTCTGCTTTTGACAGGCATTTATGTTCCGTGATCTTAGTTTTTAAGATACGCCACAAGTTTTCAATGGGCGACAAATCGGGACTTTGTGGCGGCCAATCCAATACCTCTACTGTGTTTTCCTCGAACAAACGCATTACAGCTCCCGATTTGTGGCAGGGCGCATTATCTTGCTGAAAAATGTATTGTGAAATATCCTAGTCGAATAGTTTTAGCACAGACGGTTCTAATACTTCCTCCAACATGGCTAAATAGCGTTGGCTATTCATCCGTCCATCGCACAGGTACACTTCTCCAACACCGTATGCAGACATACAACCCCAAACCATAATACTTCCAAATTTTACTGTGGGAATGATACATTGTGGTTCATAAGCTTCCCCTTGCCTACGCCGAACGTATAGCATCCCAGGTAGTCCCCAAAGCTGCCAGGCAAAAGAAGAAAGTTAGCACTTAGACAGGATTAATTTTGTTTAATGTTACATGTAGACCGAATTGCATACAACGATAAGAATATTAGTCATGAAGATGTACTTACATACCTCGATATTCGATTCATCAGACCAAAGAATCTTCGACCACTTCTCGATTGTCCAATTTTCATGTTGTTTGGCCCATAAATACCGCTTCTTTTTATGAGCGTCAGTTAAAAGCGGTTTACGTCGCGCTTTACACCCTCGTAAACCAGCATGCTGGAGACGCCTTCTCACTGTTTGCGCAGAAACTGTTACGCGATAACGCTGTTTTAGCTCACTGGCGAGCTGTTTCGACCATTTTTCCTATCACTGAGAACCAGTCTTTGTAAAATTCTGTCTTCTCTAATCGAGGTACAGGGTTTTCTGCCACTTTTTGGTCTGTTAACAAACGACCCACTCTCCTGATAGCGACTAATGGTTGTACGGACTGCACATCGCGAACATTTTTTTTTGCAATTGCAGCTATTGATAACTTCTGGGAATGCAGTAGCACTATTTGGGCGCGTTCCCCTACCGACAACTCGCGTGTTTTAGGCATTTTTCTTCAACAAATAACTGACACAACGTGAAAAAATAGGATAATCTAATTGATCTCTACCACAAACTCACAAACGCACGTTGCTCACACACTGCTAGAATGACGCTAAATTTCTAAAATCCACAATTTCCCCTTTCCACCTATTCCTTTTAATAGGGGATTAACTAGGGTATTCAAAAACGCATTTCTGTAAATACCATTAACTATTTTTATGGTTAATTTCGGTCAGTGTCTCGGCGATGTTAGACAGAAGTTCTCGAAAGAATCGGCATCTCGACGTTTTGATGACATCTCAATCATCTTCTTCACAGTTAAAATATCTAATAAATATATGCCCAATACTCTATCGAATCTGACCTACAAGCATTTGTAGTTCTAGTTAACCTTACTAAATGCAGGTGTTATGTACAGCTGCACAAAAAAAATCAATGAAATTTATTTAAAAGGAATCGGTTTATTGAATTAGTTGTTCAAAATATCTGCCCAGTTGCTGTATATAATCTAGCTCTAGCTTCTTAGAAGTGAAGAAGTAGCTCTGCTAACAGTCTCAAGATCCGCACGAATAGTTTTTGCGGTATCCATAATTCTAACAAGTGTCTGTTTTCAATTCGTTCTGCGTAAACCAAATTTTTCAGTCTTCCCGTAAAAAATAATATAGGGGATTTAAGTCAAGTGAGCTTGGTGGCCAAATAACTGTTGAACCTCTTCCAATTCACCGGTTCGTATAATTTTGATTAAGAAAATCTGTTACTTGTCTACCGTCCTGCGCCATCCTGCTGTATCCATATTCGTCGTCTTGCATTAAGATGAGCGTCATCCAGTAATATTGTAAGGTCATTTTCCAGAAAATGTAGGTAATAAACTGCCGTAATTTATAAGTGGACCAATGTGACGGGACGATCGTCAATAATACCACACTAAACATCACACCGAAAATCTATTTTGAAATCGACACAGACGTAACACTTGTACTAGTAGAGTTATCTAAAACTTCAAATACTTGTAGCTTAGTTACGATACAGTTTTGGGCATATGTTCATTAGAAATTTTTAACTTGAAATTGATTCATCCTTACGCTGTGGCACGTCATGCTATGGGACACTCGGTGTAGGTACTGTAAATGTCTAGATACATTTTTCATGCTTCTACATTTCCATATTGTAGGTACGTATGTGTGTATATCCAGATTTCTTTTTTGTTATTATTTGGTTATAACCTTAGGTGAGGCGTTTTCGTCTTTTAGATAATTATGCTTTAGATTTAACCTTAGTGCATATGTATTCACATTTCTACAGTCCATGGTTTAATTACTTATCCAGTCTTGCAATAGAGTACGAAAAATAATTTGATCTCTACTATAGGTAAGACTATATATATTCATAGTCGCATGTCCATTGCTGGTTATGGCAACGTCTTCGACAGCTTATTAATTTCTTAATTAATTTATTTATTAATTACTGTTCTAATACTTCGCTAGACTCCACATAAGTCATGAACATCTATTGAAGAAGTTAAAGTTGTTTGGATCTCCCACTCTGATTGAATTTAAATCTACATTCTTGAACAATAAGCAACTATGCTTGTCTATTATGGTTACTGATTCTTTGATTTTAGTTCAGTTTCCCGTATACCTCAGTGTTTTAACCTACGTCCATTCCTATTCTAGTTTATTAGTTAACGATCTATTAAATTTTTTGATTTCGTTGACAGTTACTTACGCCGAAAACCGGGTCAGGCTTTGTTTAAAAAAAATCATTAATCAAAATATTTTCCAGAACGTATTTCTTTTAATAATAGTTCCTAGTATTTACATTTACTATCAAAAATTTATACGAGGTTTTATTAACCTCATAGAGATTTTTGGAGTGTTTTACAAAAGAATTAAAGAAATTTAAACAATATTAAACTATAACCAAAAAAGGACAAACATTATTATTATGAGTATAATATTTCAAATAAAAAGCATTTACTAACTTATAAAATGCGACTTAAAAATATGGCATTTAACTATCTTTTAACTAATTATAAAAAAGGAAACCGTTTTAAATATCCTACTTTAAATAAAATTAAGTTAATTAAATTCATATATTTACTACAAAAAAAAGAAATAATAATAGGACTTAAAAGTAAAGCTTAACTGACTGATGTCAGCATCCCTGATTACATTTCGCTTCGTTTTTTCCTTCTAAAGGACGGTACGTTTTACTCGCAAATTAATGACCTACGGCTACTCCCAATGAAATACTAACTAATTTACACACAAAAGAAAGACTACAACAGACATTATTAGGAGCGTTGCAGTTTTTTGTAAATTACGGTCCTAACAATTTCCAAAACAAACTGTAAATGCCGAATAAAACTCCAAATAGACTCCACTATATCGAAAGATGGTAAGTAGATATAAAAATAAACCGTGTATGCGCATTACTACGTGATTACTTTCATTTATTGAGCTAACGTTGAACTTAGCAGACAGTAAAAAATCTTATCCAAAGTACCAACTGGTTCTTTTACTAGTGTCCTGGAAAAAATTCGAAAACCTCTTCGCTATTTAAACTTCCAAAAATTTTCTGAATACGAACACGCAAACTACTACACTGCTAAACTCAATTCCAATACACTATCGTGAACAAGTATTCTTTCTTCTTCATAACAGAGTTCAAAGTGTTAAGTTCAACTATGCAACTAGGCATGACGCTGTAATTCTGCTTCTAAAAATCGTGACGGACGTAAAAAAAGATGAAAGTCACGCAATTAAATTTGTATTCATTTGAGAAAATTAGCAGCTAGAGCTTTTTGTATAATCGAAACAAACTGCCGGTAATCGTTTATGGTAAAGTTCGCATGTTGTTGATATAATAAAGGTTTTAAAGGTGGTCATGGAAGCTGTGAGTTCTAAATACGATCCAGATACTCCAGTTGGTATGCTAAGTGAAGAAACCATCAACACTGAAGCAATAATTATTCGTACCTACTCATATTTATTTCTCGCAATTCGCTAGCATTCTTTCAGGAAGTATCTTTCGTATCATTTAAGCATATATTATGCAGTACATAATGTACATAATGGATGAAAAAAAGGTAGATCATCATCAAAGAGAACACAGGCCTTTATGTCTTTAAGCGTATCTCTATTGTTTTGTATCCAGCACTAGATTTCGTATTCTATTCCATGCCATTCCTTTTTTCTCTAATTATTCCTTACTTTTATCGATTCATCTGATTCTCGGTCATCCTTTTTTATTTTTCTCCGAACTCGCGCTTCGAATACTTTTTTGTAAATTTATCATCCACTATTCCATACGCATATCCGAGTTGCTTCAATTATTTTTTCATTAATATATGCTATTTGTATATTTTTCCTGAATATTTCAGTTCTTATTTTGTTCTTCCAGTTTTTGTTTTCTATTTTTCTAAGGAACCTCATTTCCATTTCATTAATTCAGGATATTTAACTTTCTGCTGGTGACCATGTTTCATTGCTATATGTGGTTGCTGGTCTAACAACTTTGTAACGGCTTTATTCTTTATCTTTTCCTCTTTTGAATCCATTTACGCTCATAATATTTTTATGTTAGGGGATGATGCATTGAACTGCAGCAAACGCCAGTTATTGTAAAATAGCTTTGCTTCAGTCAATGAAGGATCACATCTTCAGAAAACAGCCTGAGGTAATTGAAAAGCACTTTACGACTGCTTAACAGATAGTTTAAATTGACCATTTTCTTTGTTCATTAACCGATAAATAGTTTTTCCTCAGCCAACTATTATAGTTTTCTTTTATTCACTTCACAAGTGCTTAACAGACAGTTTAAATCGATAATTTTCTTTGCTCATTAACCAATAAATAATTTGCGCTCAGCCAACTATTTTACTTTTCTTTTATTCGCTTCACGAATGCTTGACAGTTAGTTTTAATTGATCATCCTCTTTGCTTATTAACCAGTAACTAGTTAGTCCTCAGCTAATTGTTATAATTTCCTTTCAATTCATTTAAATTCATTTAATGATTGCTCTTAGAACCACTGTCAAATTTTATTTTATCATTTTTTTTAAATAACTTGTATACTTTACCTTTTGTAATTATTTTGTAGATGTGTTTCATTGTTGTACTTGGGAAGTGTACTACTGTATAATTTTATTCCGAACCGACTATACGTATCGAAGGGGTAAAAGTATATTTTGACCTATAGTTATCTCAGGTCTAAATTAATTATTTTAGATAAATTCGTTAATTAATCAATTAATCAATACTTTTTCGAGCTAATTATCAAACATGCAATAAATTTGTTTGGCGCTTATAAACTGCTGTCTCTCTTTTCTTTTTTTTTTGTATACGGGATCCATTAGTAATTAAACGAACACATTTTGAGGATCATTTGTTTCAATATTGGCGGAAGGCTCTTAGGGTTACAATATTATGGCGTCCAAGAACATCATGTCAACAGGCAACCTCTCCCATTCTCCGCAATTTTCTGAGCTGCTAAGCAGCTTGAGAGCAGGCAAGAGAATCGTTAATTAGCTAAAAAATATACGGGCGTTGTTAACAGGTCCAATTTTTTTAAAAATTCTTCTACAGATCCATTAACTCAAGTCAAAGTCTATTCCGACTATGTTACACATCAAAACACTGAACGGTCATTCTCTTTATGCACGAACATTTACCAAAGAAAATATGGAAGTGTGGATGTTATGTGACAGATGGTTAGTCTGGCTAATTCAGATTATTAATACTTGTCTCCTCCGTAACTGCTTAACAGCAATAATAAATAAAGTGTATTGCTTACTACCAATTATTCATTATTAATTGCGGTATATATTGTACACCCATGTATTTATATCAGAGTTTACGGAATCTGCTCATAACCTGACATTTGCGTAATTCGTCTTGGTCTGCGTATCAGCACGAGTTGCTACTGGAATACGCGTACGCATCAATGCAGATATTCAAAGAACGATAATCATCTAAATTTAAGACACTTCGTTTTTAATATGAGGTCGTTATTTATGCGCGAGCGAACGAGCCACACCGAGCAATTTGTAACGATGGTCGATGGTTTAAGTTTATTAAATTGCCGCCAACGTTGGGCATGTTTAAAATAAAACGGTAGGGAGGAGAGGAAAAACAAAATGAAACAGGAAAAAAACAGCATTTATAATTGACGTGCTGTGAATATTTTTTCATTTATTTATGATCGAATAACTAATAAGTCACGTCACTACGGTAACCAATTGAGCACTTCAAAACAAATTTTGTGGGAATTCTTGATGAAACGTATAATACAAATACAGTCAAATTCCCATACGCAGGTATAATAGAATAATTTTATCTATATTTTGTATCTAACTTCTTATAAATTAGATTTAGAACTTTTTTATCTGTTAAATCCACAGTATATATGCACATGTAACTAGTAATAGTATTAATTAAAACAATGATAGCTTTATTATCCAACAAGTTTGCACCCACTTGCAGGACACGATTATAAAGTTGAATAAAAATATGGTATCATAAAGAAACTAAAATAATAAATTCACACAATAACCATAAATCATTCATCAAATTAAGGCAAGGGCGAGAGGGGGATATAGGTATCTGGTAGCTATAATAAATAAAATGAAAAAGAATATCGACGAGAGAACAGATGCATCGGGAGAGCTTTTTAAAACAATAAGATTAGCATTCCTAGTGGAAAAAGTAGAAGTCAATAATTTGAAAAAGACGACATAACCGATTATAATGTATAGTATGTCTGTGAGATTAAATTATTAATCAATTAATCAATGACATTTATCTAATACATTTAAATATAAACACTACTAACTAAAACATAGTTACAAAATATAAACAATATAAGAATAAAGATATATTTTATATATATATATATATATATATATATATATATATATATATATATATATATACATGCATGATGAAGCTTTTCAAAGTCGTCGTACATATATTCTCAATATGATCCTTGAAAGTCTAGATTAGTCTAGATTAGGTAGACGTTGTCTGTTTTTACCATTACCATTTTAACGTGGAACGATAAACGCTTCAAAAAAGATTACGAATTATTCAAATACCTTGCAGGTAGCTATAATCGTCCGAGTCGAAGAACAATTAACGTCTTGTGCATCAGCACATTCATTTCATAATGTTTCTGTACCAGTGAGACAAAGAAGTGTAAGGAGTATTTGCTAAAATTTGTGAATATCTAAATGTATCAATTCGTCGTCGATTTCAGGCATTGAATGCTTCCGACACTAGTTTTTGGCGAATTTTCCCTTTACACAAGAACTCAAAGCAAACGATCATTTGCTGCGTCGCAGATATAGTAAATTATTCCGAACTTTATAAGAAAATCATCTTCAGCAATGGAGCTTACTTTGTGCTTAATGAGTTTGTATATAGGCAAAAACTACCTTTATCTGGTCTGAATATTAACCAGAGATAATATGCGAATAAGTATTGCACTCATTTAAACTAACTGTCTCGAGTCAATCATGTTGGAGAAGTTGTTAAACTTTACTCTCTTTTAAACGATACTGCTAACTCCGTTTCTGTGAATGAAACTCGCTATCGCTTAATGTTGACTAGCCTTTTTAGCCAAAATTGCATGCTTTTAAATTGCATAATATGTGATTCCAGTAACACAAGGCCACTTGCCTCACTAACACTCAAACAGTACATTTACTGAAAGAGAAGTTTGTTGTTTTTCAGAAGCGCATGAGTTAATTTTCCTCCCATTTACCACCCCTAGAATTCCTTCTGTTGGATTACGTTAAGTTGTTCATTAACATCACAAACCGGCAATATTACAAGACTTGCAGACAACATTAACTGCAGCCTCAGCAGCGGCATTAATGCTTCATTGCTGATATTTGACCCAAAAATTTTTCTTAAATATTCCAAATCACTTATCTGGTCTCTCCTTCGTACATGGAATTCCTCCACGATGTTGACTTTCACAACTTTATGTATGTTTATCTGCAAATGATAATTAATCCATCCTCCTGGCTTATTTTTCGTATGTTCTTGTCTTGCAGCTTTAGAACATCTCTCATTTGTTTTATTTCTTTTTGATTTGCTCTAAACTTTCGTAGCACCATTACCATGAGCAGTAAGGGAAATGGTCATCCAATTAAACCTTCGCTTAAGCGTGTAAGGTTACGTAAAAGACTTCCTGCACGTATGCTTTTTAACTCAAATTTTAGAGCGTAAAGTCACAATAGTTGAAATCAAAAAATCAAGAAATCAAAGGTTGTAACAGAACGCTTCTTCTGTAACTTCAAGTCACTGGTTGACATTCTAAATAAGCTTTTTATCAACTTCTAGAAATAAAATAAATTTTTTCCGAACATAAAGAAAACAATTTGAAGGTCGGATGCAGTAGTATGACTTTATACTTTAAATCTAATCACGCTGTCGGCTAAACCTTCCAAAGTGATTATATTTAATAATGGTACCGCAAAGAATTTGATATGATATTAAATACCAGCAAAGAAAGTTAGAAAAGCTCTTCGAGATTATCGCGTTCGATTCCTACAGCTTCTTCTTTGTTTCCTGCCTGAAATTGTGTCATTAAAATTATAAAGCGTGTCTTTTAAGTAAGTACCGTTTTGATGTAAAACATAAGTGTAATTTTCTAAACAATTTTCTTTAACGAAAAACATTCACCTTATTTTGCTCTTCAACATAATTACCGCCAATATTAAGGCACTTATAAAATCATTTAACCAGCTTCTGAACTTCATCCTCATAGAAATTTTCTACCTGTTTTCCAACCACTGCAGCACGGCCGTTTTCGCAACATTGTGCTAGCCGTTTACATGCTTTTTCAAGCGAAGGAACAAGTGATAGTCACTGGGTCACAGCTATACGGAGAGACTAAAGTAGCTCTCATCCATATGATGAGACGAGATCTTGGGTACGAAGAGCATACCACACCTCTTGTTTTGGATTGCGCGACGCAGTTTAGCTAAGATGTTACAATATAAATTGGAATTTATTGTATTACCCTGAGGCAAAAAGTTCACAAGCAACACCCCCTGCCCATCCCAAAGCGCAGTGCACATGATTTTGCGTATTGAAATTGTTTGCTTGAAATTCACTTTCTTGGGTGACGTTGAATTCCTTTTTTCCATGGATTGTTGTTTTGATTTTGGTGTCACATGAACCACAAATGTTTCGTCATCGGCGATAATTTGGCTTAACAACTCATCACCTTTATCACGGTATCGCCAAAGGAAAGTCAAAGCACTGGCCTCACGAGTGAATTTATTGCACCTTATTTAGCATTTTCGGTACCCAGCGTGAGCACAACTTCTGATATTTTAATCATTCAGCAACAATTTCATAAAGAACACCCTGAAACTTGCAGAAACCTATCAGACAATGACGAAATCGTAAAACGTCTGTTGTTTTCTGGAACTCATTTTCGTGGGTATACCTCGCTTATAGTGTTTTCTTCATACATTTCACTGAACCGCCGATGAATTTCGAAAGTTTTTATTCTTTTTGCATGCAGAAAACGAATCAGTGCGCATTTCACAATCGGCGGGATTTTTAATTGTCAAGGCCATTTTAAATATGGACAAACAAACGCAAACACGAAGAGATGCTTCCGTACTGGCATCTGTGATGGACCAACAGATTCAGGCATTCAGTGTACATGCTGGAACTACGTTCGCAGCGCTGCAGCGGTCATATTACTTAAAAAGCACACCTCGTATTTTATCATTTGTCAACAATTTGACGTAAATACATTCAGATTTGATGTAAATACATACGATTTGACAGCAAAACATTTGCAAGGAAGGCGACAATTTTTTAAAGGTTGTTGATCATAGTTTATTGGGTTCTTATAGAATACTGGATGCATTGCATATATGTGCACTTTAGCAAGTAACGTTTTCAAGGTGCTACTGCCATTGACATTAAAAAGTTTTAGTGCAGCAAGGCTAACAGCAGGGAAGATATTCATTGCGAAAGCGGACGAAATATTGGAAGAAAAAGAAGCAGTGCATTCAATATTTAGCTTCTTAGAACTCATTAAAAAAAATTTCCGCGTTTCTTAATATTTCTGCAATTTTCAACTTTTAATCTTCGACGGCTATGAAAATAAAATTTTTAATTTATGTAAAAACAATTCAAAATGTATTGAATTTAAAATTAAGGCAATTTATAAGATATTTAATTAAAAGAGACATATCTCGCTTTTAAGAAGTTTAATTTATCCAAGTCTACTTTAATTAGTAGTTATTAAAAGAAAATGAGCTCATCAGATGGATGAAATCTTAATCGTATTATATTAATGTGAAAGCTGATCAAAATCCATGGATTAAGCTCGAATAAATTCAATTCATTTTAGGATGTCGCATTTTTGTAACATAGCGGGCCAAGTATCGATCGGTATGCTTTCGTAAATGGGATAATGTAATTTTCCATACATACCATTACAATAGCAATAAATTTAAGTGCTTCCAAATATATGCTTGTTCATATGTATAATAATATTAACCTACATACTCTCTGTCGTCTATTCATTATACATTTTGCAATAAAATAGATAAAATATTTCCACACCACGCACAAATAACACTGTACAACATACATTGTATAATGTAATATCGCTATTCGTAAACTCACTAATTCTAAAATGTATGTAAATTATCGGCATACCAAACAAGGGAGATAAATATTTCATGGCATAGCGTTTCTGTGTAGGTCGTAATAGCGACAACAAGCTTAGATCAATGAACAATCGATTTTCGTAGCGGTTGTATGACCCGTCCCAGCGTACGCCACTGACACAATGCCTTTTATTGTTGCATGGCAGGAGTTTCGTATTTTAGAAGCGAATTCCACAGATAATCGATTTGATTTTTTGCGTTACAGTTAGATTATTATTGTTATTGAGGACCGCCTTGATGCATTCTTATAATAGAAACTGTACACGAGGCAATAACGCTTCTAATGTCTACTATTCTAAGATATTTAGTTGTTTACTTTAATGATGACCTAGCTTTTTTTTCAACTCATTCCATTTCTTACACTCTGCTAGGAGAAACGTTAATTAACTGAAAAAGATTGTATGAAAAGTGGGGTTACTGGCAACATTGTTAAAAAATATGAGGTAGTTTGGGTAATAAAAGTGATGTTAAAAGAGGATAATAACCTAACTATAAGGAGTGTTGATGTTATTATTTTAACCTTTCCTGGACATAATATACGATATGTGGCACAGTCGGTTTGAAAAGAGTGAAAATATAAAAACATGAACAAAAATGAGGATAGATTACTGTCGGAGTCATCGTTTATAGGCTGAAACTGCTGAAAATTATAAAAAGTTTATACAAAATTTTGAAATATATTTACTAGCAGGTCTTTAGTCTAAAATAAATATTCAAAAAGGTAGAAATATTATAAAATATCATTGGAGACATGTGTTAATATTTTTAATAAAGGGTTTTCCAATAGGGACTTGACAACTTTTAATTTAATTTGTGAACGCACCCTTTCACTAATCATCGAACTGTCACTCTCAATTTATTCAGTAAACTTAACATTTTCATCATGGTAAAGTACACGAACGAACAACGTCTGCAAATTATAAAAATTTACCACAGAAATTCGGAGTCGGTGACCGCTACTTTAAGAGCGTTAACTCCGATTTTCGGTCGTAATTCTCGCCCTAGTAGACAGGCAGTAACAAGTTTAGTGCCAAAAATTGAGTCTACATATTCGTTGTGTGATGTTGACTTGCCAGTGAGACAACGGGTTGGTCGAAGTGTTGAAAATACCGCTGCCGTTGAAACGTCCGTAGCAAATGATCCAAATCAGTCAATTCCACGGCGTTCTCAAGAGTTGGGTATCGCCCAGACCACTTGATGGCGAATTTTGCATAAGGGTCTTGGTTTACACCTATACAAGATCAAGCTAACTCAAGAATTGAAGCCGATGGACCATTTGAAGCGACGTACGTTCTCCGATTGGGGAAAAGATGCGCCAAGATGATCAATTTCATCGCAAAATCATTTTCAGTGACGAAGCTCATTTTTGGCTCAATGGGTTTGTCAATAAGCAAAATATGCGTTATTGGTCGGGTGAAAATCCACATGTGCTTCATGAAACACCACTTCATCCACAAAAAATAACTGTTTGGTGCGGTTTGCATGCCGGCGGCGTCATAGGGCCATATTTTTTCGTCGATGATAATGATCGTCACGTTAGTGTGAATGGTAATCGTTATCGCGCCATGATTACCGATTATTTTTGGCCCGAATTTTAAAATATGGACTTGGACAACATGTGGTTTCAGCAGGACGGTGCCACAAGCTACACAGCACACGTTACAATCGATTTATTGAAGAGTAAGTTTGATGAGCGTGTTATCTCAAGAAATGGACCAGTCGATTGGCCGCCTCGTTCGTGCGATTTAACGCCTCTAGACTTTTTTCTTTGGGGCTACGTCAAGTCGTTGGTCTATGCCAACAAGCCAACAACGTTGGAAGAGCTCAGAGTCAACATTGAACGCGAAATAGCATCCGTTTCGGCCGAATTGTGTGACCGAGTCATCGAAAATTGGGTCCAACGAATCGACCGCTGCAAACGTGCCCGCGGTGGCCATATGAACGAAGTCGAGTTCCATTCATAAATGTTTTGATTGTACTTCAACCCGATAATAAAGTTTTTGAAATATCTCAAATGGTCTGCATTTTATTTTGAAAAAAAGTTGTCAAGTCCTTATTGGAAAACCCTTTATATGCATTAATTTTGATTAAGTAAAACCGCCGAAAGACAATATGAGAAATTCTTACAAGATTAAACTTTTCGACGTCGACCATTTATAATCATGTGAAAAGACTTGGTTTCACATCCAAGGTGGATATTTGTGTTCCACATCTTCTCAAAGAAGGAAATTTACTCCGTGGCATTGACGTCTGTGATTTTGAATTTGTTTCTGAAATGTGAAGAAAATGAAAAGAAGAAATTCACTTTTAAAACAAATTATAACTGAGGATGAAAAACTGATAGTTTACAACTATGTTGAACGCAAAGAATAATGGAGCAGGGAAGATAAGTTGGGTCAAAGTACTTCGAAAACCTATATTCATCAAAAAACTAATGTTTGCTGTTTGGTTGGATTTTAAAAGAACTATTTTTTAACTTCTGCCAGACAATTCCACAATTAATTAGAAAGTGTACTACCACCAATTGGACAAATTGTGATTTGCTCCAGGCCTCATACAAGTTTGATGGCTCGCCAGAAAGTGCTACCATACCTAAAATATTGTCCAGATCTGGCACCCTCAACGTTTAGTTCCAATGATAACGTTAAAAATCACTTGGTTCAATTTTTGGCAAATAATGATCAGATGTTTTGCGGGCGCAGAATCATACTATTACAGCAGAAAGAAGGTAAACTGTATTGAACCAAAAGAATTAATATACAGCGTGTTTCAAAAAGAATAAACGTATTACAAAATATTATTTTGTCCAAACTATCGATCGCTGCGCCTCGGCTCGGCTATTGGAGCAACGAATACATAGTCTAGTTTATTTAATAGCCGCTAGATGTCAGTTGTCTTCTGTTTTTTTTGGTAACCGTCATATATTTAAAATGGCTACTCCGCAGCAGAAATCGTGTGTGTTCTCGAGTTTGCGAAATGCAATTCCGTAATTACAGTGCAAAGATGTTTCAGATTGAACTACCAAATTGATCCCCCGAATAGTTAGAACATTCGCAGATGGTATCGACAGTTTTTAGATACAGGATGTGTATGTAAAGGAAAGAGTCCTGGCCGCCCTCGAGTTTCTGAAGAAAATATTGCACGAAGTCAAAGTGCTTTCAAACGTAATCCTTCAAAATCAACTCGTCGTGCCAGTAGGGAGTTACAGCAGCCTACAACAACAATTTGGCGTGTTCTGAGACGTCGGTTGGCTATGAAGCCGTACAATTTACAGTTGTTACAAGCTCTGCGTCCTGATAACAAACGGAAACGTGTGGCATTTTGTATCGAAATTCATGATGCTATTGACAATGATAACAATTTCGCATAACGCATCGTGTTCAGTGATGAAGCGACTTTCCATGGTAAACAAACTGAATGTTCGAATTTGGGGTCTACAGAACCCAACATGTTCAACATGTTCGAAATTCGCCTAAAATCAATGTGTTTTGTGCGATATCCCGATCATCTATTTACGGTCAATTCTCCTTTGATGCTAACACGGTTAACGGTCAGCAGTATCTCACTATGTTACAAAACTGGTTGTTTCCGAGGCTGAACGAAGACAACTTTATTTTTTCCCTCATTGGAGTCGCCAAGTGCGTGAGTGTCTGAATGAAACTCTACCGAACCGTTGCATTGGTCGTCAAGGAGCTAGCGACTTAGCATGTCTCGGCTGGGCTCCACGATCACCGGATTTGACACCCTGTGACTTCTTTCTGTGGGGTTTCTTTAAAGACAACGTTTATGTACCTCCACTTCGACAGAACCTGGAAGAGTTGAAGAACCGGACTGCCCTAACATCAGTGACGAAGGACATGCTTGCCCGGATATGAGAGGAATTTGTGTGTCTATGTGATATTGTTTGTGTCGCTGATAGCGGACTTATTGAACATCTGTAATCTTTCCTATTCTTATGTTTTAAAGCTTATTAAATATATGGATTCGAAATACGTATATTCATTTTGAAAAACCCTGTATAATTGAATCAAATACTATAAAATAATTGTTAATTTCCATGAAAAAAAAATTAAATTACTTTTAGAACAACCCAATTTTACTAATATTGTTCTTAATAACAAAGTCTTACATTTTTTTAAATCGAAAACATTTAAAAAATCATCACTTCTTATTTAAGCAATCGCAAATAAATGAAATTTTATAGATGCTTCAGTGTGGTAATCCTATCTATAATTATAAAGAAGTTAACTTTCTTTTATTGAATATTAGATATTTCCTAGAGGATAAATTTAATCTAGACGTGTAGGTATGTACATTAATCGGTACTAACAATACCACATTTTTCTCCAATAACGTAACTAATTTTAACACGGGTACTTATTCGTTTTGTTTCTTAATTAACATGCACAATCCCGACGTGACGTGAAGAATTTGAAATCAAACATGAGGAATGCGTCCCCAATAGCCTAAACCGTCGACCAATATTCTGTAAGCAAAACGAGCTTCGGATTCCAGATTAATTCCGGCGACAGAGTCAATGGCGGGACCGACCCAAAATAATTCCGAAACAAATGGCCAGAATTTAAGTTTGTGTCTGAGGCGAATTCCCTTGTAATATGCAAGCATAATTCATATTTATGGCACTAATCTAGACGCATTAGCAGTGATTAAAGCCGGGGTAAAAATGGATAGCAAAATCTCGGAATACATTTAATAGGGTGCTGCGATATATCACAAAGAAAGTGAAAATGTCACATTTTCGGCGCGAAAGGGGGCTTTTTTGTTCTTAAGAAATTATTCTCGTAAAAAGGGAGAGATGTGCTAATTTCGAAATTAATCAAATTAATTTTATTTATTCACTGCATACCAAATAATATAGTGCTAAATTTTGTAGAAGTTCTTTTGATTCTAAGTTTTCCTTCGATAAATTAAAGCCAGATTACCAACATAATATACACATATAACAACATTGATTGATTTGCACGTCTATATACATAGTGTTTAAAAAAATGATCGGGAATTTTATACAAGTGTAGTACTCATGAAAAAAAAATCAAAATACGAGGGTAGCCGTTCATATTTCGAGAACTGGCAACACTGTTAGTGTTGTCTCCGATCTGATGATTGCATCGTGAAGTTTGTCATTTTTGACAATATATTTACCCTGACAGTTTTATTACGCGGTCATTATTTCTATTGTTGACAGTAACTTGAAAAAATAGAATTAATTAGCGAACATTTTCGTGCAATTATTTTTCATAACTTTCGGCGTGGATTATCTCAACAAGAATGCATCGACGAGCTGAATTCTTTATATGGTGATGAAGTAGTGAATTCAAAGTTGGACGGCGTTCTTTGGACGACGAATTTCGTGAAGGTCGTCCCACAAATGTTGTTGTGTCGGAATACATTAATGCAGTATCTGAATTGATAATGCAAGACCATCATGTGACATACCGCGAGATCTCTAGGTATTAGTAACACCAGCGTGCATAAGATCCTGCATGAACATTTAGTCGTTAAGAAGCAATGTTCACGTTGGGTACCACATAATTTGACAACCGCTCAAAAAAGGACTCGCGTCGATCGGTGCTAGGAATTGCACAAAAAATGCAATGGCGCTGCTTCGAAGAACTATTTTAAAAAAGTTCGCGCCATCTATTAAAAAAATATGCGCCGGTAGGGTAGATCTTTCACCAATGTTATGTCAAAATATCATGACATAATTAGAAGCAGAGAAATTGCGCCTAAAGTAACAGTATGTATTTGTCATTGGTCGAAAAACGTGCAACGAAGAGCAAATATCAAGTTCTTAATCACCAACTATTCACCGTATTCACCGGATTCACGATTAAAAAGGCATCGACAGCGATCTTTAAGGACATCTCTAGAGATGAACTTTTATTATTTATTCGACATATTAATTGACCGTGCAAAACGTTGTATTGAAGCCAAAGGCGGCCACCTTATATAAAATAAATGAGTTTTACCAAAATAGTAAGCCTTTGTTTTTATTTTAAAAAAGTTCGGTTTTCTCTGCGATAGACTGTGTATATATCAATCAGTAGAAAGTATTTGTTTTCCTGATAAATGTTTATGTAATATATAACATGAAATCATTCATAACAAATCACTAAATGAATTTCCCCAAACCCCTGTAAAATTTACTTTATAACGGCAGTGCTTGTCCGCATTTATGAAGTCAATATCTTGGTTTCTTATTTTTCAGTAAATAATGATCAAAATTTAAGGAAGGAATTCATGAATTCGTAATAAGCAAGATAAGATTTTTGGTTCGTAATTTTAGATAGCCTTACATGCATTAACTGTTATTCTTTAATCTCTTTTCACACATATTGCACCCACTTATTTTTTATAAATAAAAGAAAACTTACGATCAATATGTTTTGTATGTATCAACAGATGCATTTCGTGGTGAAGTTTATATGCCGCAAATGCATAAAAACAACTTTCTACGAGCGACGTTTCATGCCTTTAACAACTTGATATGCTGTGATGAAATTAGCGAAGTGATAACGTTTCAATTTTATATACATATTATGTACATATACATGTATTTACGATATGCACTTATTGCGACAAGTTTACGTTATTGTCATAAACAATGTAACGCACTCCAAACTTAAAAAGGATTATTAATCATGTTTATTACGGTCATCTCTTCCTTTTTGTAATTGATTTCGAATGTCTAACTTGCTTTTCTTCTTTTGTGGAAGTAAAATAATAGAAACACGTTCCGTGATACATTTTTTACATCATATCCTTTCATGGGAAAGACGAGAAAGAGATTGTTTGCTACTCAGATCGATATCGCAATTAAGTACAGACACGATTAATTACTTGGCGCGCTCTATTGCAAATCGTTCATTGAAATTACCACATTAAGAAATAATTTATCATAATTTGCAACGCTAATGCCACAATTTCGATTTTTTCTTACCTGTAATTGTTTCATTGCATTTAAATGCATTTACTTCTGTCCGCAACAATAACAATTCTTACAACGGACGCGTAATTATTAGAGGAACGAGGGAATTAATTTACATGCTCTAAAAAGGAAACGATCAATTTTAGATAGTTCAAAGTTCGAAATATTGAGAAAACGCTATCACGTGTGTATAAATATACTGTTTATTTCAAACTGGAAGATATATGTATGTGTAGAAATGTTTGAAAGTAAATCGTTAAGAAAAATTATAAATTTTAATACAGGGTTCAGCAAAGTGAATAACTCATTTTAACCCTGAAACACAATCCATTAAAAAATATTTTAGTTTACCACAGTGGGCATACTTATATACCAAAAGTCATAGAAAATTAATTTTAATTTTGATATACACTAAAATCATATCGTATGACAAACTTAAGCTTCAATTAAGTCAACGTCATTAATTTTGAATCTCTTTGAGCACTCAGGGTAAACTTTGCTTTGTTG
This sequence comes from Dermolepida albohirtum, assembly GCA_031893035.1. Lineage (NCBI taxonomy): Eukaryota > Metazoa > Arthropoda > Insecta > Coleoptera > Scarabaeidae > Dermolepida > Dermolepida albohirtum. The sequence continues at coordinate 70,942 of JAVIWB010004060.1, read as the reverse complement.
ATGTAAGCATATGTATTTATTACAATTTTTGTATAAAAACCGCGATTTGCGATTTTTTTTTCTGGGATAGAACGAGCATGCGCTAGACGATGGTAGTCTAAGTATTGAAATATTGTATTAGATTCTGATTCCAAGTAATAACGGCTCGGATTTCTGCGGATAAAAAAGATATTTGTAGGTATTCACCCATAAGCGGAGTTATCAGATCTATGATCAGTCTTTTCAAATACATTCTTCTGTTGGTTGTGTTTTCTTTTTTCACTAAAACTCTTGCAAAGCGTATTTGAATTAAGTCCAACTGCATCTAGAAGGTAATAAAACAATGTTTTTAATTTTTCTTTAACCTGAATAACAGACTGGTATTTCAGTTTTATTTTTATTTTGTGATGGTCTTGGAGCCTTCTAACAGTATTAGTTGATGTAAACCAACTATCCACGGTAACATTGCGATTAATACTATGAATTGATTTAGTAAGAGTTAATTAATGAATCATCGTATCAGCATATACCTCAACATTTTGAATGATTATCGCTCCCTGAAACTTACTAATTGTTCATTCAAACTATGTACATGTTCATTCTAACTGACGCGTAAAGTGCAAAGCATTTAGAAATAATAACCTCAAACATATCAGCTTATGGTACAAAAATTTTTTCGCCGTTCTTTCCTATTACAAAATTGAAGATAATTATTAAAAAACAGAATCGAGCTTCACTTATGGGAACATAAAAAAGGGGATTTTTGTATTTTTGTTGAAAAGTCGCTGTCTTTGTAGTAACAGCATTCATATTCATTACATCAACGATGTAGAACAGACCACACGAAGCTTCTATTTCTATTAAATTAGTATCTCCGGTGTAGAATGGATCCACTTTTGTATTTGCTACATCTTCTTTACCATTGGAACGATCACTTGCATACTTTTTTCGTCGAACCAAAATTTCTTGATTTGTGAATGCAACTATTGAAATCAAAATATCGTGAAAAGAAAGACCATACTTCAAGTCAATCATGAACATATCTGTTATCAGTATCAGTAATTCGAAATGATTTTTTCCGGTTTATCATTCCACTGGAAATTGTTTTCTCCACGAAGTTTAGTCGCAGTTATTGGTGCTTCTTATTCTATGTTTTCACATTCTACCAAATTGCTGCTTGTTCCAGCGGTATCACTTCGACATTCTGCTCCTAAGTTTTGTTGAAGACAGGATAGAGGTAAATTAAAATTTTCTTTAGCGCCAGAATTACATCATTTCTAAAGTCTTCTATTACTATATCTTCTTTTGAAATACCTGATTAGTTGTCTGCTTCTAAATCAGATAAATTTTCAATGATCTCCTCAGGTTCTATTCAAGTGACACTAACACTACTCATATACCACACATAGAGTTCTTTCCTCTAACAAAAACATGTGTCAATGCAATGGTTGTACCAAATCAACTGATATATGCATATTAGAGAGTAGCAGGAACCATCAGTCGAAAACGAACAGAAACTTCAAGAGAGGGTGGGGTACACCTGTACCCCGAGTAGTCTTCCAGGGTTAAATAGTTTTTAAACATTTATTGATTTGATGCAAGAGAACCTGTACTCTTTAACTGGAGAGATGAAAGCCTAGTATAAGGGAAGGACGGGAAATGCTGATCGCACGGGTAAAACCTACCACTTTTTTTTATTTAAATAAGCCGCCAAAAGCTACTGTCTATGTGGTAAGTAGTTCACATTAGTTGGTCAGTTACTGGTCTTGTCGAGTCAGAACGTATTTATTAGCTAAAGAACTAACAGACTAAAACTAAAATGGACCACACTAGCCGACCTCTATTAGTCACTGAGGTTGCATAGGCATGTTTTAAAATTATTTTACAAATTAGAACGTAATCCACGGTTTTACAAAAAGTGCAACGAATTTATATTTGTTAAAGCATTTTCGGGCGATATCGGTCAATATAATCGATATTAGCCAAATGTAATCGATATTACCTATAATTACTGTTATAACTACACCTTTTAATAGGTACATTTTTAATTACATATAATTATTATATATTACAATTTCATATAAAAAAAGCGAAACTCGTTTGGTAGTTAACAGAAGATCTATCAGGTTTTTTATCAGTCACAAGTCAAACAGGTAAAAGAAGAACTTCAAGATTATATGGAATATCTTATGACTTAGGGCGACAGGAGAAACTAGGACGAAAAGCGATATTTTGTGTCGAATAGAACACGAAGCTTTATTACGAAATTATCCAGCTTCCCAAAATGTTTATGAAGTTTGCTCACACGACGTACGCAAGACTACAATTTCAATTCCCAGAAGGGAACAGCTGATAAAGATTGGTGTTACGACTTTCTGAGACAAAATCCGAGAATAGTTCCTGATAAATCTGAAACAACGTCAACACTTAACGATGAAGAATATTTTTTTAATATTGAATGCACCTTCGACGAATATAAATTTACCCCAAATAGAATTTGTAATGATGAAACTTTTTCAGTTGCATATTCCAAACCACATATTAGCAACTAAAAGCCAGACATGGCTTGGTTCTAGATTCTACTTTAAATTTTAAATAGTCTCAGAGAAAATAATATGCTGCTGAAAGATCCGGATATCCGTTGGCTAATGAAATTTTCGCCGTATGAATTCTTTGCATAAGTTTTTAAAAACCTTAAACAATTTTAACAAAACTACATATGGAATTAATTTACTTTCCTTGTACTAAATTCGAAAGAGCTATCTTAATTGACATTGAAAAAGCTGTTTACCGACAGTTATATCTTTCTAAATCAAATTCGAACAGAGTTTGTATATGTAGCATAAATTTCGTTGGCATAACTCTTATTTAATAAGTATTTTATATAATATTCCCTGTTAATCGCATTAATGTATCGTGGATTTTTTATCATATAAACGAGTCAACATTTCCTATTTTAACTCTTTATTATGAAAATAGCATTCTTCGGAATTTACTCTTCCAACTTCAGGCTTACTATATCATGACAGAAATAAGTCTCTATGCTTCTCTCTCTCTATATATTTATCTGCGATGTGAAAGAAACACACCGCCAGGAAAAGAAACAGCAGCTGATTGGTGCGCTGGAACAATAAATTCTCAATGCTCAAAGTTGAGAAAGACGACCCCACGATAACGAATATCAAGGGTAACAACGAGAAACGACGCCGGCATCGAGACGACAAGACAACAACGCCTGAGTTCCTTTTCTTGTCCAACCATAACAGTAATTTACATAGTTAACCACTAAGCCAGTATTATTCGTGTTCAGTCTTTTCCAAAATATACCACATTCTCACGAACTTTCTTGCCTTTTTTCGTGTTTTATTTCATTACAAATGCTGGCGTAATATTCCTTTTAAACTAAAATTACGGCGGCTAGCATGAATTTTTAATTGCTTCAAATATGTTGCCTCAAAGCTAAGCAATATTTATTACATAATCAATATAAAATAAAATTTATATATGCATATATTATATATATTAACATTTTTATATAAACTTATATACACATATATGTATATAAATGCATAAGTTTAAAAAATAAAATAAGATTTCTTAGTTTTCTTAGATTAGATAAACCTCTGTGAAAGTAATTTTGTAGTTAGAATATATATATATATATGATATGTACAGTACCGGGTCATTAATTACCCTAAAATTTTGGAATTTTAAGGAAATAATAATATCCAAACACATAAAATTTAAAAACGTATGCTTTTATATTACACATCTATGCTAGGGTTTGAACACATGTATTTGTAACTATAAATTTGTTTCAATATTTGGTCAAACCTCTTATAGCTTAAATTCGCTTCAGCATGCTATCGATGCAGGCTTTTACAGTGTCTTGCAACTTTCCAAGCTTTATCGATATCTTCTTTTAAAACTCTTAAATTTGGAGTAAGCAATAGATTTAAGAACACTCTATTCTCGATTGAATTGAGCTCGAAAAGATTTTCCTTCGCATCTAGTGAAGTAATAAAAAGCACTAGAACAGTTTTTATCACATTTTTGTCTTTGGTTAATTGTCCTTTCGACGAAGTACAGAGGTATTGCTTTCTATAATATTCCAAAGATATTCATCTCAGAAACTTGATAGATTCCGTAACCGCTTTGAGTCGTGACTCGTTATTGAATATGACCCGTGATTGAGAAATTAAAAACAGTAGACTCCTAATATAATAAAATATTTTTAAAATATTTCCAATATAATTCTATACAAAGACATTTTTCCATTCAACGACAGTAAAATTTTGATGCATCTTGACCCTCTGTGGACGATTTTTCTTCACTGCTTCTATTAAACGTGGTTAGATCGCAAGGCTCGATGTGATACTTTTAAAAAATTATTAAATATTATATTAAAAGACTGCAGATGATGTAACACACATCGTGAGAGAAGAATTCTACACATTAGAAGAATATTTTGGTGATCATTTTTAGGCTCAATTATTGTATTTAAATGCCTATTTGTATCTATATGTTCTGTTAGTGATATATTATATATATATATATATATATATATATATATATATATATATATATATATATATATGTACATATATACATATATATTTTAACATTGACTGACACTCGTTCATATGACAATGAAGATCTATCTAGCTATCAAAATACGTATGTAAATATTAATGTGGTAAGAGTATTTTTTTACGTTTTTGATCAACTTTTTTGATATCTATCATATTTTTTTGTGAAAATCATTTATACATTTCTTAAATGACTCCGAAAACCTTTGTGTAGTTTTCAAATTGAAATTCGAGATCGAAAATTATTCGATTGCCGTTTCTAAACATTTATTTTGTATCATTCCGATCTTAAGTAATGCTTCATGCATCAATGCTCCCAATCGATTTATTCAAGCCGATACTCTATACGATTTTTAGTTGTTCAGTGATGGTGACAAAATCCTAAATTAAGTAATTCTGTTAAATTTCGTATATATGCCGTATTTTTACGAAGGAACCTATGTTTCGAGCTCGATTGTTTAGTTAAATCGAAGTACATTTCACTTCGAATTAAAATTTTAAATATTTAAATATGAGCATACAACTAAACCAGTTACAGCTTTATTTACATCGCTTTATTATTAGGAGTGCATACATAATGAAATTGAGCAGCGCGACGTGTCCTCGATGGCTTGTTAAGAAAGAAATCTTTTAGAAGCAGGACAGTTCGTGAGATAAAAGTGAAAATATTTTAGGAGCGGCCGGTAAAATCTATAGACATTTAACTTGTTTAATAAAGTTCTACTATAGGATATCTAATATACTTCGTTTTTAACAAGAACTATAGATGATGGAAAAATAACGAAATGTAAACTGATAATAAAGACAGAAGAAGAACCAGGGAGGTCCAAGGAACTAGGCAGGGGGTTGTGACTTCTCCACTCTCTTATGACTCCATTAATACATAATCACGTCATAATATAAAATAAACACAAGGTGTGTCCTATATCCTCGAAGAGAAACTGTCGGTCTGAGAAACCCAGGTATATACATAATAAGCTAGAAATTAAAACATTACCTTTCGGACTCTGTGCCGGGTTTCTCCCGAGGTTCGTAAATCATGCTGCTAATGGGCGGGCAGCGCTTCACTACCAAACATATCGGACCACCCGGTTCACCCGAAAAAGTTCCCTCCGACGTCCGTTGTTATTCATTCGGTGTACTTTGGCGGCCAAAAGTTCCGAAAAAGACGATGATTGGAAGAGATGTATACGTTCAGCATTATAACTTTATTGTTTTTCTTCGTTCTATGCGCGCCGATGTGTTGTTTGTTTCTTAGGTCTTGTCTTTAAATTAGCGGACGATCGGCTTTAGTAAAAAAGAGATGCAATTATTAAGACCAGATAAGGAAAGAAAAACGTACAAACTTCGTATTTATATGGTAGATATTGCCTGGGGATTGCGGTGTTTTCTTTTTTCTTAATGTTGGTGCGTTATTTATGATGATGTGCTGTGTTTATTTTTCTAATCGTGTGATTATAATGGATTTGCTAGTTGAAGAATTATAAAACTGCGTAAAGTTATCTAATTCTAAAGCAAAGGGAAAATATAGTTATTATTTAAAAACTTAATTAAAGGATTTTTAATGTCCTTTATATACTTTGCATACCCAAATCTGTCAATTTATTCATATACATTTATATCTATTTTTGAATAATGAAAATTTTAGTGCTTAAAAGGTAAATAAAAACTCGATAGTTAGAAGATTTTATGTATTTATGCAAACAGTTACGCACTTTGTTTGGAATGCAGGGATGTATTGTGGGGACAGCCGCCCGATTCGAATAGCAACAGTGAGAATAGTTAGGCTAGAGCTGTATTCTTATATGGATGTACTTTTCACAGATTGATAACTGTTGCACGATAAATATAATAATTATTAAAGTTACATTATGTCTTATAAAGCAAGGATGTATTGTATTGTGAGATAACCTATCGAATTCAATAACAGCCGTGAACAACAGTCTGACTCGATGTATTTAACAGTGCAAATGAATGTGTTACGTTGTGTGGTAATACCGGACGAACAACGTGAAAGTATCCTAAGTTGAAATATAATGATTCTAAAACATTGTGTACAGTGAAAAAAAAGTATAATGTGCTGAGACCAACAGGACTGCAAGAAATACATACGTAAATACTGGAGTACATATTGAAAATGAAACAACGAACGTGCCTAGACATGCTGAATTTAAATTTGATCTAACGTGCATGTTACCAATTTACCACTTAATTTACTCAATCAGGAATCATTTTAACAATTCGGGAATAAATATAGTTCTAGTTTCAAATTACCAAGTCGACGAACGAAGAAATTGAAAACAAAATGAAATCTGAGTTAGCAAATAAGAAACTATGATTATGCGTAGACGAGACAACAGATATGAAGAAATATTCTATTATTAACGTCATAGTGAACTCACTGGATCCTCATAAATCGTCACCTCCTCTTATTGGCCTGTAAAGGACTAAAAATATGTAATGGAGAAATAATTACGACACTGGTACAAGAAACATTAGTACGATTTGAATTTTCCACATAGCAAATATCAATATTTGTTAGTAATTAAGCCAGCACATTGCACTATGTAGGCCGTGCTCTTAACGAATAGTGGTAATTTGTTGCATATTACATGCAAAATTCACGTGTTTTATCTCGTAACAGAAACTATTCGCAAATTGTATCTAACAAATTCATTAATTGCAAGTGCAAAGGCGTTGTTTCGCAAGTCCCTCAAGAATTTCACAGACAGTAGCCTCATATCTCTGAATCACCACAGGCGATTTTTACGCGTTGAGGAACCTTAAAGTAAAAGCAGCGCTTGTAAATATTTTCAAGAAATAAAGCCCGCTGATTCATACTTTATTCCTAAAGAAGCTGATACAAGATAGTCATGTGAAAGATATTACCAAACTATTCCGAAAAATTACTAAAACAAAATCCTTCGGCGTCGTTAAAGGTTTCACTGCAAATAGTGGAGTGCAGTAGAGCGATGTTCGTTCACTCTTATACGCTGCCAGTGACGCAAAAGGACATCAAATTTTAGCACTTTAAGATAGATATGTCACGATGCGTGTACAGATTCGCTATATAATTTCATGGATTATATTAATTATGACAACATTACATTATTAGATGTGGAATGGTCATCTTCAACATATAAGAATATTTAATCACTAAGGTTGATATATAACACCTTTCCACATTAACTTTTGTAATTCTGTATACGCATTTCGACAACTAAGTTGTCATCATCAACAGTTTACATCTTGGTTCTTAGCGGTGCAGATCGCGTACGGAGTTTGTTTTTCATACAAGTGTTTTTCGCCGTGTTTTACCAGGTGCGACACTGCAATTGTCTGCTGATGATCACAACTTAGTTGTCGAAATGTGTATACAGAATTGCAAAAGTTAATGTGGAAGGGGGTTATATATCAACCTTAGTGATTAAGTTAATCAACCACAGGCTCCACCAAATTCAACATATAAGAATATATTTTCGTCGCGAAGAATACGGCTTGCTAAAACAAATATCGAAACACACCTAATGCTACAATTCTTTCTCCTATCCCATCCACTATGCCATAGTGACTATGGGATAACGAATCTTGAGCGGGTAATTGTTATTACTACATTATTATATTATTATTGCTATTACTTAATAGCTTTAATAATTTTTGTATTTACTGCCTAATAGTTATTGACATATGAATGTACATCTACATAATAATATAGCTCGGGCCTAACTACTTAATGTTGCTTTTCTCATTGTGCAGCTGTCCCTGCAACACATCCCTATACTCCGGAAAAAGTGCGCAACTCTATTTACGTGAAACAAACATTTTTTCCCAGCAATTTTAGTTATTGTTGTTTATGTATTTTCGAGGGCTAATCCCTTTGGGCCGCCCCTGGCCCATTTATAAACCAAAACAATTATTTATCTTCACGTCGTATTGTAACCCGCTATGTACAGACTAACGCTAGAAATTTACAAGTCTGAACCTGTTAAAGTGTGCCTACAGTAAAGGCCGAACGTCTAGAGATATCAGTATCAAAATGGATAGTGTCGAGCAACGAGCTGTGATTAAATACTTGCGTTTAAAAAAGATGACCTTAATTCAAATTCATCAAGATTTGGTGGTGCATTAGAGGAATCTGTAGTATCATATGACATAGTTAAAAAGCGATGTCGAGAGCTTAAATGTGGTAGACAGTCGTGTACAATCGAATATGCAGATACCCAAAAAAAAGTCTCCTCCTGCTGCAATATCGACGTATGACTATTAGACAACTAGTTGAATATACTGGCTTCTCACACCATGTGATCTATAATATAATTACTGCCTAATTAAACATGAAGTAACTCTCTGCAACATGGGTACCACGAATATTAACGGATGCATACAAGGCATCTCGTAAAGACAATTGTAATCATCTTTTAACGCGATATAGAGACGACAAAGAAAGTTTTCTTGCAAGATTTGTGGCAATGGATGAGTCCTGGATTTATCATTATGATGTACAGACTAAAATACAGAGTAAAAAGTGGACACATCGAGGTTCACCACTGCCGAAAAAATTCAAGATTCAACATTCAACAGGGAAGGTCATGCTATCCGTATTTTGGAATGCTGAAGGCGTAATTTTAGTAAATTTCCTGCAAAATGGAGCCATAATTACAAGTGCTTATTATGCCAACTTAATTCCTAAATTACGTGACGCGATAAAAGGTAAACTTAGGAGGTATCTCTTGCATCAGGAAAACGCACCCAGTCATAGGTCCGCAATTTCAATAGCTGCAATTGCTCAGGCAGACTTCGAATTAGTTGAACATCCGCCATATTCGCCAGATTTGGTCTCCAGCAATTACCAACTGTTTCCAAAACTTTGAGAACACTTGCATAATAGACGATTTCCATCAAATAATTATGTGATGTATGCGGTAAATCAATGGTTTACAAAGGCTGAATAAATTTTCTTCCGGGAAGAATTAGAAATGCTAGAACAACGATAAGAAAAATGTGTTAAGCTTAATGGAGACCATGTAGAACAATAAAACCAAAATATTTTCATTTTTTTTATTGCGAATGGGTCAGGGGTGGAGCAAAAGGATCCACCCTCGTATTTCTCTATTTTTCGTTGAATCATTTTATATATTTTGGAGCACACTTATGTATCATTTTTACCAGTGTATATGTTATAATGTTTCCTATTTGTATGTTGCTATGTTTACACTTTATATTTGTTGCGTTATTTTGGTTTATTTGTAGAGAATGAAAGCTATGTTATTCGCTTTATAAATATATGGTTGTGTTTCTAGATAAAATCAATAACAAATTTGAATGATGATGGGTAATGTTCGCATTGGTATTATTTGTTATTGATGTATATAAGTACACTAACATCGCAAATCCTCTTAATATGCAGACGCTATAGACTGCTTGATGGAATATATGTGCTGTGTTTTCTGCAATTAACTTTGCTATCCTGTCCATTGCTTGACGAGAAATACGTTCTCATCTTACTATTTCTCGATGAAAAGGTGTTTAGAGGTGGTTAAAATACTGAAAATTTTATAGTTAATGTAAGGGATTATTTCCAATACTGTAAAAGAAGATATTTAATTTAAATTTAATTGTGCGAGACTGTAAATAATATACGATTAACTTGTATAATACATGAATAAAATACAAAGAAATATAAGTGAGTAATGGAGACTATTCAAAACAAGTTTATTAAGTAGATAGTAATAGACAGTGGGTTGCTACCTATATTCTATTACTTTCTATACATCTTCTCCAACAAATTGGACTTTTATTGCCAGTTTTGAAAAAAAGCAAAAGGGCGAATGTGACGTCAATTGCATACGAATTTTTCTACTTGCACATCGCTATTAAACTATTGCCCTCCTATTATCCTCTTTAATGGATCAAATACATCATTGTTGAAAGTCAACAGATCTGGATTATAGGGAAAGTTTTCGAATTTTCGAGAATTTCTTGTGTTAGAGCGGTGTATTCCCTAACATTGTGTTGAAGTTTCACGTCATTTTGACCAATACACTGCCTTCACTATTTTTGAAGATTTCTTTTTAAGAGTTCGCAATAGTAACCGGCATTGCGTGATATATTCAACAAAATCAATGAATACTATCCAATTGGAATCTTAATACATAGTCATGAAAATTTTTTTGTTTAACAAATATTTAATATGTTAAACTGTGATAATAGGTACAAAGAAGGAAATTTTTGAGACAAATTATTATCCTTCAAATATGTGTAATAAACGTATATAATTTTACTTAAAAACGTGTTAGTTTTAATCAAATTCACCACCGAACATACGTATTATTCATTTTAGATATAATTTTTACATTGAGTTAGTGACGACTTACTCTTTTGTATTCGTTAATGTCTATTTTTTATGCGATACTGACACTTATCGAAAATAAATATCATAATTTACGAGTGCTAGTTGCTAAACATGCACTTCCTTATATGTTTTAGGGAAACGCTTTAAATACGAAATTAGGAAGAAATCTCCTACTTTACTAATTTTATTTCAATGCGCTTAAAAGCAAACAGAGCTAAAATAATTAGACATATTAATCTTTATGGCGACAATTATACGAACAAAGATTCGGAGAGAACTTTAAAAATACATTATCTTCTTTTCTTTTTGGTTTTCGAGAAGTAATGGGAAGCACAAAAGAATACTGACATTTCTGTTATATTAACTACAGTCGTATTTTACAGGAAACGAGGTATATATTTCTTAGTAAATGCAAGTAATTCTAAAATAGTAATTTTAACAATTTTAGCTGGAATAGTTGCAGAATTTTGTTCGTTTTCGTAAAAATTACATAATTTGTTCCCTGCAATTACAGTAAACAATGAAATTAGAGAAACAAAATTTTCGAAGGAGTATCATTAAAAGCAAAAAAAAAGTTCTTATGCCTTTTTCTTTTCTTGGCTAAACCAAGATGGTTTTCACTGACATTTTGCTTTAATTTGTTCGAAAATGACGCGTAATTTGCCCTTGTAATAGTTTGGTTTTCAGAAGGTAATCAATATGAAGACTAAATTTTGCATCCCAAGAAATGGAAGCCATTATCTTTCCTACATATTGCTATGTATTTTGAACTAGGCATTGACATGCATATACATAATCATACATTATGTTACAACATTTAAATGTGAAAGTTTGTGGTGCGATATCAAATTCACATATAATAACTTGTAGATAATGATTTGTATTGTAAAAGGTTTACAACTCCTGACAGAAACATTCCATTAATGCATACATTGAACTATAGAAAAGTTTTAAGTTGAGTTTCCAAAGGATACGTGTAATTACATGTCCTGTAATTTGCTACGGATACACTTAATGTTGTGAGATGTTCTTATATATCTTGAAAACTACTAAATCTTTCTTATTCTGAGATCTATATTCCACAACTTTAATGAAGAATGGACAATACTCTTATTATGTATAGTTTTTATAGTGCGTATACAATTTCTCGTAATGCCAAAATATACAGTATATAATTGAGTTTGCTGATAATATAAGGTCGTACCAATAGAATTTAGCAAGTTTATTGAAATCTGGAACCAATAAAAACAATTCGAAAACGTATTTATAGCAAACTAGCTGGACTCTGCGCGTGCTGCTACGCCACCAACTAAAATAAATTTGAAGGAAAGACGTTACACTAATATTCAATTCATTTTGAGTCATTTTATTGATTTTGTTCATTTTGAAAAAAATGTGACATTGCAGGGTTTCGTTTCAATTCGATTTTTATTGAAGTGCTGTGGGATACACAATATTTCTTGTTTTTCCATCTGGTGCGTAAACGAATAAATCAGAAGGTTTTCCGACGCGTGAGCAGGCCACATAGACCTGCCCACGCGAGAAGCATGGATTCTTCAAATTTAATCCACACACTTGCAACGATTGTCCTTGTGCTTTGTTGACAGTCATTGCGAAGGCGAGTCGTACCGGGAACTACAAACATTTGAATTCGAATGGAATGTCTGTCGGGATCATTGTGATACGTGGCAACAGTACGTCTTCACCTTTGAACTTTCCAGTCACAATTGTTGCCTCGATAACATTGTTCATTTTCTTGACTGAGAGTCTGGTTCCGTTGCAAAGTCGTGGTGGATTTATGTTTCGAAGAAGAATGATGGGTACGCCAATTCTCAATGTAAGAACGTGCGGTGGCATGCCTGGCAAATCAAGCGAATTCAAAAATTCAGTTGGATAGTTGACAACTTGGTCTTGATTCATCACAGTATCGATGGACTTATATGTTGTCGTTTCGCCGGGTATTCCATTCTGAATGGTGAAGTTGATGGTATTGACATCGATGTTTTTGGCCGCTAATATAGCACGAGTACTGAGCCACTAATGATGATTTTTGTAGTTCTGTGCAATTTTTGGGAAAACTTTTTGCACCAATTCGTCTATACTTTCTGTGATCTTACAGAAGTTTGATGGCAAGGTGATACATTGCGTAGATTCATCAATTTGCATTCGCCTATTACCAATATCCATTAATTGTTTTGCAACATTTCCAATTGGAATGGCAGTGGCGCCATCTGTCGAAAATTGGTCTTACCAACTTATAAACCTTCGTGAGCTCATGCACAACTTTACTAAAGATCATCACATGATCAAATGTATAGTTTACGATTCTATAAAGGATATACAGACAAACATTCATTTATATATACTTACCATATATAGATTAAAGAAATATATCTAAAAGTAGCATTGGGTAAAATTTATATAATATAAATATGATGAAGGAATATGGCGTATTTAAATGCACGATATAATAACAAATAGAGATATAAACCCATTAATTTACTATTTCTACCTGATTTTACATATAATTCGATGTTTATGTGAAAGGCGAATCAAAATCGGTTATGCTAAAACATCGAATTTACCGATCATGCTGTAAGAAAGATTACACGAATCGCCAGAAAATATTTTAAATAGTATACCTAAACACAAAAACAGAAAAATAACAGATAGGTAAGAGTAGTATTTTTAGAAATTTCATTTGAAACAATGAAAAATGTGAATTTAATGTAAACATTAAGTTTAAACAAGTATATTTGCTTCAAGATGAATTTAGAAATTAAAGTTAAAACATTATGAAAAGGGATCAGTGAAATGTAGCGATGACATGGTTGAAATATGGATCTTTTTATGTAGATCCGTTCGGTCATTTGGCGTTGTTTGCATCCAAACTTGGCCAGTAAGTCTCTCGGTGTATAAAAAATCAGTGTCAAGTAATGGACGATGAGACGGTGTATCATCAATTGCCAATTATTTGGTTCTCATATTCAGGGCAAATATCAGAGGGCAACCTACTAAATGTTTCAATATTCCAAGGCAATACATTGTAAACAATATTTAAGGAGAAAAAGGAGCGCATTTACTGCACGGTCGGCTATGCACTGCAATGTCAATGATGTGTAGATGTGCGAATAAGTATTTTGATACTTTTTTTCTGAATAACTATGATTTAATCACTGAAGATTGATATATAACTCCTTTCCACATTAATGTTCGTATTCTGTATGCGTATTTCGACAACTAAGTTGTCATCATCAGCAGATAATTAAAGACTGTCGCACTTGGAAACTACGGCAAAAGCCCGCACGAAACAAATTCCTACACGATCTATACCGCTGAAAGTCAAAATGCACACTGAGAAGAATTCTTCTTGTCGATTATTTTCGAAAAGGTAAGACGGCATCACTTTTAGATCAACTGCACGATCTAATACAATTCAAAAGGCTTCAATTAAAGAATAACGAGTGCTTTTTCTTTAGGATAATGCGCGTTTTCACAGTTCATCTGTCGCATTGGCAAAAAAACATGAAGTGCACTGCGAGCTGCTTCCACATCCAACAAATTCGTCAGATTTGATCTTCTCGTTTTCCCTAACCTATATAAGTTAATCGCTGAAAGTAACACCTATTTGGAACAATTTCATGAAGCTTATTTTATTAAAGAAATGAAAAGCCTTAAATATCAAGGAGAATACGTTGAAAATCAAAATAATTTTTTGCAAAAATGTTGTGTTTTCTTGCCTAAGCTTTTCAATTACTAACTCGTACAACAAAACCACGAATCGTATCTATAATTACTTACATTACATGCTTTTATTGATTCTTGGTCATCTTGTTAATTCAGTTATACATATACATGCGTCCACTTTGTTTGAAGTTGACATTTTAGAATATTATACGTCTATGGCAGCGCCCACATACTGCGTATATAACGTGCTAACACGCGTAAAATATACGAACGGAAAAGAAAAATTACTAGGTAACGAAGGTTAAATTGGATAATTGTTTAATAATTGGTGATCGGTACATTGACGGACAGCCAGTTTGTACGGATTCTTCCTGATGGATTTATCAAAGGTATGTGGTCGACATGTGATTGAAGACCAGAATAATTTACATTTTCATCAGAAGGAATTTATTTTTGGGGCATTTTCATCGGCCTTTGTTCTCGGAAAGTGTAGCTACTTTTTGCGTGTATTGTTTGAGAGGATACTCTGTTTACATTTTAGTCTACGTTTACTAAAATCGATTACAAATTTTTTTACCTCGAGAGGAGAAAAAATTAATTATAGAAAATAAGCAATATAATATATATAATTTTTTTCGTATTATCATTATATAATACATTTATTGCTCTGACGATTCATATTAAATAAGTAGTACAAAACGAAGATGAGTCTAATATATAGTTCTATGTCACACCAGAAATTGTGAATGTGACTAACTAACCTTGTAAGAAAATATTGTTTTCTGTAGAATAGTTGAATAGTAGTAATAACATAAAGGGACTTCCTTGTTTCTTAAAATAGAATCAGATGAAATGTTTTTAAACTACGCTGAATTGTTTTCAAAAATGAATAAAGCGTAAATAAATAGCTTATTGGTACGAAAGGCAATTCCGTACCAAACAGAACTACTTTCTGATAATTGCAGCAGTGAGCTTGCCGAAAGCTCCATAAAAATTAGTCCGTCTACAGACTCATCAATGCGAGTCATTTCTAAAATCAAGACAACACAAATTATTGGCGTGAAAATCTCCGAAGGAACAGATATATTTCCGATATATACACTACCGGTCATATTTATTTGCCCACCTCAAATTTATGTGTTTCCTGAAATGCGGCTTATCTTTCGAAAAATCTGTATTATAATTATTCAACAATATTATTAGTGGAAGTAATTCCATATGAATTTCTAAGAAAATCTTAAATTGTTTATGATATATCGTAAAGGTGTCATAAATTGGAAAAATACCATAAATATTGTATAGGCTAATCCCTACAGTATTAACAGTTTCACCTGCATTTCCGAAAGATATTACCAATATTGTGTTATTGTACTAACTAATTACAATATTAGGATGTGTTATTCAAAAAGGAAAATAAATTTTATGTCAGTCATCGTTCATCTTTTGTTGCGAAAACAGTGAAATAGAGAGTTATTGTGAATATTTTAATGCAATGCTGAAGACGAAGGAATTATTTGTTGAAGTGCGTGCTATGATAATTGCTTATCATCGTACCGGTAAAAGTAATCGCGAAATTGCAAAAGAATTACGATTAAATCGCAGAACCGTTGATTATAACGTTAAAAAATTTGAAGAAAGTGGTACATTTTCCAACAAAAGAAGATCTGGACGACATCTGCAGATGACCGGCATCTAATACAGATAACTAGACGCGATAGACGAAAAACAACACCAGAAATTGCTGTTGAAATGAATAGAGCGCGTGTTAAACCAATTAGTGTGTCCATGGTACAGAGAAGGTTAAGGCAAGCGGGTTTATACAGAAGAATTGCTGTGCGAAAACCACTACTACGGAAGCAAAACAAGATAAAACGACTACATTGGGCTAAAGAACATAAGAATTGGACGATTGATCAGTGGAATAATTTGTTGTGGACAGACGAATCGAAGTTTGAACTTTTCGGTAGTAAAAGGCGAATATTCGTAAGAAGATCCGCAGGAGAAAGAGTACTGCCAGAATGTATTGCGCCTACCGTAAAACATAGTGGAGGTTCAGTAATGACTTGGGGGTGTTTTGGTGGAAGATCTGTAGGCGATCTCGTCAAAATTGAGGGAATCCTAAGAAAAGAAGACTACAAGGAAATTTTAGAAAATAACGCTGTTCCTTCAGGACTAAGGATTCTGGGCGAAAACTGTGTATTATTTTCAATACAACGATCCGAAATACACTTCTAGATTGTGTGGCGATTACTAGCGTCAACTAGAAGAGCAAGAGCAAATCTCTATAATGGTATGGCCAGCTCAAAGTCCTGATCTGAACCCAATAGAGCTTCTTCGGGAAGAATTGGACCGGAAGTTTAGAGAACGTGCTCTATCATCCACCACTGTACTGTGGGAACAACTTCAAGAAGCCTGGGCACAAATTACAGAAGATACACTGCAAAAATTAATTGAAAGGATGCCGCGGTTATGTGCCGCAATTATCAAAAATAAAGGTGGGCACATTGATGAGATCAAAGTTTAATAATAATTAATGATAAAGTTTTTATATAAGAAAAATGTAACTATTTTATGTTTATTTTACACTATTGTATTGGTACAATAAATAAATTTTCAGTACACATTTGATAGTTTAATAATTTTAGCTAATACTAAGGGTGGGCAAATAAATATGACCGGTAGTGTATATATATACGTTGACGTTCATTCGGAGATTTTGGTGGTTCGTATTAAATATTAGTATTATTATTTGTGTTTAATTAAATTTAATATGTAGGAGAAAGTTTCTGTTTGTTATTTTTTGAAAATGAAGCAGAACAATAAATTTTCTGATAGTCACTTACTTATACGAGTGTAGTTTGACAAGTAGTGAGAATGGAAAAGAAAAACGAATTTTTTAAATACAAAATAATTTTTATTTTTCACTATATTCTCCTAAAAGAGCAATACGTTTATTCCAACGGTGCTCCAATGCCCTTATGCCATCTCTAAAATGCGATTCCGGAAGGCATGCAAAATACTTATTTACGAAGATAATAAGCTCGTCGTTAGACGAAAATTTCTTTCCACCTAGTACCGTTTTCAATTTTGGAAAAAGGTGGAAGTCGGAAGGGGCTAGATTCGGCGAATAAGGCGCATGCAGTACTAATTGGAAATGCAATTCGTGGATTTTGGATATGGCAACTGTGCTGGTATGCGAGGGAGCATTGTCTTGGTGAAACAGAATCTTTTTCTTTGCCATTCCTGGCCGTTTAGCATTAATCTCAACATTTATTTTTTGTAGCAGTTTTGAATAATACTGTCCGTTTATTGTGGCACCTTTCTGAAGGTAATCAATGAGCAAAACGCCCTTTGAATCCCAAAAAATTGGTGCCATCACCTTGTTTGCCGATAAAGTGGTTTTCGCTTTCTTTGGAGGTGCAGAACCACATTCTAACCATTGTTTTGACTGTTGTTTAGTTTCGGGTGTACTGTAGTGTATCCAAGTTTCATCGCAAGTAACAAATCGCCTACAAAAATAAACCGGATTCCGCTTATAATGGTCCAAACACTCATTGGAAATGCACAAACGAGTGAACTTTTGATCAGTCGTAAGCAATCGCGGCACCCATCTTGCCGAAAGTTTGGAAAGGCCCAATTCTTTCCTTAAAATGTGGTGTACGCGTTCTGTTGAAATGTTTACCATGTCTGCTATCTCTTTCACTTTTAGTCGTCGATCTTGCGTAATAATATTATGGATTTTTATAATCATTTCCTTAGAAGTCACGATTTTGGGTGCTCCAGAGTGCGCTTCATCAATACAGGTTGTTCTACCACGTTTAAATTCATTTACCCATCTACTTATTGTGGGTGGCGGATGATGGAGCAGATTCACCTAATGTTTCCCGTAACTCATCTTTTATTTCGGTAGCTTTCATACCCTTAATTACGAAGTATTTAATCACCGCACGATACTCTGCTTTTTCCATTTTAACAAAACGATGTGTTGCTTCTTTTTCAATCAGCTGTCAAAAATAAACTAATCAACCGATTTATCTAAATATCGGAAAGTAAACATATAAATAGGCCACCTAAATTACAGTGCATTTGTTTTACCAATTAGAGCGCCACCTATGTGTCATTCTCACTACTTGTCAAACTATCCTGGTACATATTACTGTTTATGTATTTATATATATATATATATATATATATATATATATATATATATATATTATTTCCATTCTTTCGAGAAGATATATGGAAACTCAGTCTCAGTGCAGTAGTTCAGCCCTGAAGATATCCCATACAAATGGGTACGGAACGTCGGCAGATATACTAGTGACGCCGTTCCAGCCCGGAAACCGAGAAGTAGATAACATGGACCACGACCGCGGAAGTCTACGTACCAAATTAAATATAAATATAATTTATTTTGAAATAAAAATTTACATTGATTTTTCGAATAGCTTGCATAACTTAACACATGGATCAATAAGTCCCGAGACTAACAATGAAAACAACATTTTTTTTGCAAAATTTTTTTTTATTCATCAACATAATCACCTTTTAGGGTGATACAATGGTTCCAACGCTTTTCCAATTTTTCAATACCATGTTTATAAAAAAATTTATCTTTCGCTTCAAAATAAGCTTCAGTTTCAGCGATGACCTCCTCATTTGAGCCAAATCTTTTTCCCTGGAGCATTTTTTTAAGGTCAGCAAAGAGCCAGTAGTCACTGGGGGCTAAATCTGGCGAATATGGGGGGTGGGGAAGCAGATCAAAACCCAATTCGTTCAATTTTGCCATTGTTTTCATCGACTTGTGGAAGGGTGCATTGTCTTGGTGAAAAAGGATTTTTTTTCTCTGCATGTGCGGTCGTTTTTTTGCGATTTCCTCCTTCAAACGCACCAGTAAGTCAATATAATAATCACTGTTGATCGATTTACCTTTTTCGAGGTAGTCAATGAAAATCACGCCATGTGTATCCCAAAAAACTGACGCCAGGACTTTGCCAGCTGACTGCTGCGTTTTCGGACGTTTCGGACGGCTTTCGCCAGCTGTGCGCCACTCAGATGACTGCCGCTTCGACTCTGGAGTGTAGTGATGTATCCATGTTTCGTCCATGGTCACGTAACGACGCAAGAAATCTTTTTTGTTGCGAGTAAATAGCGATAAACAGCTTTCTGAATCATCGACTCGTTGCTGTTTTTGTTCCATCGAAAGCAATCGCGGCACCCACTTGGAAAAAACCTTTTTCATGCTCAATTTTTCATAAGGATAGTAAATACACTTCCATATGATATCTGTGTCATCTCAGCAATCTCACGGAGCTTCACTTTACGATCTTTCATTATAATTTTTGTGGACTTCACTCACATTTTCCGGTGTAACGGCTTCCACAGGTCTACCCGAGCTTTCCGCGTCATTTGTGTCGGTACGACCACGTTTAAACTCGGCAAACCACCGACAAATCGTTGCTTTTGATGGACAAGAGTCCGGGTAACATATTTCAATCCATTGTTTTGCTTGCGTGGTGTTTTTACCCATTAAAAAACAATGTTTTATCAAAACACGAAACTCGGTTTTTTCCATTGTTTAAACAAACTACAAAACGACTTTACTCCAACCTCGATAACCCAGCTGTTTCTGGACCGATCGACTTAAAATTTTGACACGTTTCAAGCAAAGGTTAGTACTCTAGAAAGACGTGGTTACTGGTTTACTACGAGCGCCATCTATGGGTTAGTCTCGGGACTTATTGATCCATGTGTTAATTGATTATTTTTACCATAGAATAATTTTCTTTCCAAATTTCACGTAAACAATTAATCTTTAATTATATTCAGAATTTAACTGTATTCGGAGAGATTCTAAACAAAAGCACGAGAGAATTTTTGATTTTACAATAGATATAAGCAGCATTAATTTGTGCATATAAAAATTAAGTTAAAAGTGGAAAAATTCAAAAGTTAATTATCCCTTCATACATCAAAGTTTACCAAATAATTTAATTTTCAATTTGAAATAAAACTTTTCACTACTTTACAAGTATTAATTATAAAATAATCTAATATAATAATATAAGTAAGGCATATTGAAAAATAAGGAAAACATTTTTCAAATTATTGATTCACCCTACATCAATTGTAGACTGAGTAATAAAATGTCTAAAAAAAGCGTTATAGTAAATCTAATCTAATAACAATAAATAATAGTCGCAGAGAAAATTGACCTTTTTTAAAATAATAATTCTTAGTGGCGTCATTTATTTAAAAAAATATGCGTTGGTAAGATAGATCTTCCACCAATGTTTATGTCAAAATATCGTGACATTTGCATCATTAGAAGCAGAGAAATTGCGCATAAAGCAACAGTGCGTATTTGGCATTGGTCGAAAAATGAATTTTGAACAAATAGCAAATATCAAATTCTGTTTTAAAAGCGATAAATCGTTTACTGAAACATTTAATTTGATGGCGCAAGTGTATGGTGATGCGTGTATATCACATACGAGTGTGTATGAGTGGTATAAACGACTTAAAGACGGTCGTACGAACATAAATGACGACGAACATACTGGTGCAAAAAATCTGTAGTTACGGAAAGTAACACCGAACTTTGCGTGAATTTATAAGAAACGAGACGAATACAAGCACATAAGCCAACTGATGACGAAAAATTGCTCCGAAATCAACATTGTACAAACTTAACTAAAGACTCAAAAAAGAAAGAAAACTTCAGGTATTCTATTGTAACTGGCGATGAGACGTGGTGTTTTCAATATGATCATTCGACATGTTAATTGACCGTGCAAAACGTAGTATTGAACACGAAGGCGGCCACTTTGAATAAAATAAATGAATTTTTCCAAAATAATAACCTTCTGTCTGCTTCTGGGTTTCCGGGCTGGAACCGCGTCACTATTATATCTGCACTGAAACTCAGTTTCAGTGCAGTAGTTCAGCCCTGAATATGTCCCATACAAATGGGTACGAAACGTCGGCAGATATAATAGTGACGCGGTTCCAGCCCGGAAACCCAGAAGCAGATAGCATGGACCACGACCGCGGAAGTCTACGTACCAAATTAATAACCTTCTGTTTTTATTTTGAAAAAGTTCCGTTTTCTCTGAGACAGTATGTAAAACTACTAAAATCCGAAAATAATTCTAGAAATATTTCGAGTTAGTTCAATTTAATAAGAAGTGATTGTAAATAATCTTCGCATTACTACATTGAGTGTTTGCACACAACATAAGCACCATTTCCATTATTGAAACTGAAAAAATTAAACAAACTCAGAACATAACAAATATTTTCTTTAATTCTCAGAACAGTTACTTTTTTTCTGAACAAATTTGTTCAACGTGGATAGACTTCCGTTAAGTGTTTTATTATAAAAGAAAATCATCTACTTTTAGTTCTTGTTTTAGCTCTTTTAACATTTGCCATTACGAGTAAGATGTCCATACACTATGTACGCACATACATATGTACATAACCTCTTTCGTATGATTTAAAGTTTAGATATTTGCCAGGAGTAACACTACACTCTACCACCAAGAGGCAGAGAGAGCACTTAACGTCTCTTCTTTACATTTCCCATTTGTAAATTTTTCTTTTCTATTTCGTGTTTGCGCTTGAAAGAGACTCGCTAAAATGCAGACCCGGCAGTGATAATGAAAAACGCAACGAGACTGCGACCGCTATGCATTATGTTTTTGTTCACATTGATTGTGTGTATGTGAGCATGTTCATTATACAAGTATACTTGCACTATTCTATTTACTGAAGAAGTTGTTATTTTTCTAAAAGGGAGACATTCCTCAAGTTTCACAGTTAATATTTTGTGCACGTATCACTTGGTAAATGTAAAGAAAACAGTGTCGAAAGGACACCACACAAAACAACTGACATACATGAAAAACAAAATGTGTTTGTTAATTTATGGATAACAGAACGTAGTTGCAAAATAAATTTGCAACAACATTAACCAAAAACTGTTTACTCAATGCTTTCATTAACCCAGTGCAAATGATCATTTTTGTTATATTTATTGTAGTTTAGGTCCTAGTCCTGAGAATAGTTCTTAAATCACTTACAAATCAATAGTTGATGAAAAAAATGTTATTTTAAAATATGTAAAGTTTTGTTTTTATGGCTAGAATATCTTAATCATAAATTAAAGTTAAGTTAAATTAGTACTCTGGATTTATCAGGAAACCATATCCGATATGTAATGTACGTATGAATTAAAAAAAAAGGTGCAACCTCAGTAACCCGAAACATACAAGGTGCTTCTGTGTAAACAGTGGAATTTTCTATCTCCCTCTCATTAGAACTCGCATTTATGTCTAAGTATCTTATTCGTCTTCCTTTCTATGTATTTTCATTTGCTTTCCTTAGTTTGTAGTTAATTGTTTTATATTTATGCCTAAAATTAAATTAGCTGTTACAATTATTATAATCTAATGTGTGGAAACTTTTCAATCAATCCACATATCTACCTATGAATTTAAGCTCGGACTGTACGCGGCTGACTCTTAGGTATTATTATACCTCACAAAACTGAAAGTTAATTTAACCTTTGTGGTACTCGGTACCTTTATAAGAAGGAATATTATTATTATTACTATTATTGTTAGATTTAATTTTGCATAATAATATTCTATGCTTATGTTTATTGGTCCATAGCTTTCCATTTCAAAATTCGTCGTTTTATGTCGACATTAGTATGTATTGGTATTTCTCTTTGTGTATTAATTGTTAAGTGTCGTGTTATGATGATAATTTATTAAGCGGTAAGTGTTTAAGTTTTAATGTATATATGTATATTACCGGCCATAAATGAGGGATTACTATATGTAAAATACAAAAAAAAACACTTTTGATAAAACAATATATATACGAATAAAAATGTAATTACAGTATAAACAAACTGTATATCCTTACAAAATAAAATAATATCATTAGATCTATGAAGAAAAATTGGCACTTTTTATTTTAAGCGTCTTTCGTCAAAATATCCACCTTTACACTTTATAACTTCTTTACAAATTTTGCGTAATCTCAACACAAGTTTTTTAAGAGTTTCAACTGGAATTGTTCCCAGCATTCGTAAGGTGTTCCCGCAGCTATTACTGCGATTTTGGACAATGTTCTCTCACTTTTCTGTCTAGCTCATCCCACAGCAACTCGATAGGATCCATATCGGACGATTGTGCGGGCCAAACTATATTTACAAGAAGTCCTTCTTCTTTTTCTTTCACATATTCCTTAGAAAGTTTAGCACTATGTTGGGGTCATTATCTTGTTGTAAATAAAAACCTTCTCCAATCAATTTAATTCCGTACGCAATTGCGTGTTCCTTTAAAATTTTCAAATGTCTTTCTTTTCTTAAAATTCCATCAATTCTATGCAAATCGCCAACACCGTTAAAAGAGAATCATACCCAAACAAGAATTCAGCCTCCACTGTGACTATCTGCTGGCACAACACATTCTGGTATCGTTCTTTCGCTAACTCGTCTGCAAACATAAACGCGCCGATTACTTCTAAACACTTAGAACTTGGATTTGTCCGTCCATAGAACCCGCTTCCACACTTCCACATCCCAATGTCGGTGCTCCTTGCCCTATTATAATCGTTTTTTCCGATTTTGTGAACGTAGCAATGGTTTACGAACAGCAAATCGCCGTTTTAATCCCGCCATTAATAAAGGTCTTTTTTCGGTAGTGGGCGACACCGGATTTTCACGATTTTTATTTATTTCTGCGCGAAGCTGTGTAGATGTTAACCGTCTATTCCATTTAGATAACAGTTCCAGTCGCAAATCTTCTTGTCTAGTGGTCATCCTTTGTCTTCCGACACGTTTTTTTTTTTGGTTACAGTGCAACCGTTGTTATGTACCTTTCCACTGTACCTGTACTGGATGATATGTTAACTTTAATTTTTGCGCAACTATCAGCAGTGACGATTTCTCTTTGTATTTTTTGTATGTTTGTTCGTGAATATTACAGATTATAGACGACCACTAAATTTTTCTTAGATTCTGTGTGGTATCACAAATTCCTATAAATTGTTTCTTAGAACCACTGTAATCTTGTAATACAAAAAAACTCTTTTAAATAAATATTTTCAGGAAAAGTATTAATACTGAGTACAGGTTATAAAAGAATTAAAGGAAATTATATAATAGTATTTTACAGTAACAAATATGATCATATAATTTCCATAATGATCCGGATATTATTATTAAACTTCCCAGAAACGCACTCACATCTGTTATTTCAATTGTCCCTACCGAAACCGAGGTATAGAGACAGAGCGATTCTATTGATAGTGTGAGACCCCTCATTTATAACCAGTATATAATTACATACATACACGCATATATATGTATATATATATATATATATATATATATATATATATATATATGTACACTCCGCGCAACATGAATAGGACCAACTGCATATATGACATTTGTAGTTGGTATAAACATGGTAGCGCGCTGGAATTGTTATTTTCGAAAATAAGAGGGTTGATAAAAAGATGTATGTAGGTACCAAATATAATTTTTGTAAAAGTCAGTGCAAATGTACGTTACTAATGACAATAAGTAGAGTAATTAAACGCCACTTGAATACGACCAATCTACAAAATAAAAGATTCGTTTGCAATAACAAAATACTTTATTGTTCAATAATGAGTACTTTTGCCATTATTTCTTATAACCTCAAATAGTCGGGATGGAATGGAATTATACAGGGTTCTCAAGTAGTCAACGGGAAGTTCCGCCCAACTTCGTTTCAGCGCCTGCTCTAGTTCGTCAGCGCAACTGAATTGGGTAGCATTGGAGTACAATTTACGCGACAACCATCCCCAAACATTTTCTATGATGTTCAGGTCGGGGGAGAGCGATGGCCAATCGAGAACCTCCGTGCCTTGTTCTTGAAACCAGCGTCGAACAATGCGCGCGGTGTGAATACTGGCATTATCCTGTTGGAAAATAAATGGCCCACCTGCCATAACGTTGGAAAATTTGTCTTTTACCTGTTGCAGCAGCTGGACGTACTTTTCCGAATTCTGTCTGCCCTTCACTATTACTAAATCAACAGGTCCGTTATAGGAAACAGCTCCCCATACCATGACTGAACCAACATCGGCTCGCCTTCGTGACTGAATCACTTCATCTTTACGTAAATCGTGGAAATAATAAGAAAACCCATCCGGGCCATCTAAATTAAACTTCTTCTCGTCACTGAAAATAACAGTTTGCCATTCTCTTGTCCACCCCATTTTTGCTTGAGCAAACTGAAGACGTGCAGTGCGCTGAAATTCCCTTAAAGGAGGCCGTCGTTTAATTTTCAAACGTTTTAAATGCGGACAGGTCTTCAGTAACTTCTGTACAGTTCTTACCGATGCATTCGTTCCAACGTTATTCGCGATTTGTCTTGCCGTTAATGCCGAATTCGATGCTTCGCGTAATATGGCTCGACGTTCTCTCTTAGTTGTAACGGATGTTGTTCGCCCTTTAAAACGTTTTCCATAATTCTCGGGATCCCTAATAAAATTGTTCACAACCTGGTGTGATTGACTTATTTTCTTTGCCGTAGCCCTTGAGGAATACCCTTCTTGATGGAACGCTTTAATTTTTCCAATTTCTTCCATACTTAAGCACTTCTGTCGTCCCATCGTTGCACAATACCCTTAATTACAGATGTTTGTTTATCCGGATACACGTTGTAACTCGACACTCATCCGGTAGCTTACTATTAAATACTGGTCGTATCCAACCGGCGCGGTGCACTTTATATGTATGTGGTACTTACGTCACCCAATGCATAACGTTAGGCACTATTGCGCAATAATGCGTATTATTTGCCATATCATACCATTACAAGCTTGCATTGTATTTTTAGTAAATAAATTGTTTTTCAAACCACCGAAAGCTTGCAACAAGTCGGGTGGTCCTATTCATGTTGCGCGGAGTGTATATATATATATATATATATATATATATATATATATATATATATATACAGACGTCCTCTGTATATATATATATATATATATATATATATATATATATATATATATATATACAGAAGAATTATATAAATAAATGATTTAAAATGTCTTATATAATTGATTTAAACTTGATTTGTTTTGTTTTAATATAGATAAAAATCGAGATTTTATTTATGGATTAATTCTATATATTTATTTTATAATATATTTGAAAACGTAATATAATAAAAAGGAACTACTTTGTGTAAATTTTATTTACATCTAAACGATTGAAAAAACAGCTTTACAATTAATTACCTACAGTAAATTTATATTAAATACATTAAGGTCAAAGCCATACTCTAATGCTAAGTACACAGTCAGCACTTGACATATTATTTATTTACTTTTTAACACAATCCACAACTTGAGTACGATTTAAACGTAGTCTCATAAATATACACAGTCGATTTATTGACATATTTTCATAGCTACAAATTCGCAATGTTTATTATAGTTGTACAAGTAATATTTACGAACGTAAATTACGCAAGAAAGGTCAAAGTTCATGATTGTTGCTAAACAATCCAACAATTCTAAGAAATTAAAAGGACAATTAATTCGAGGCGTGATATTTTCACTTAACCAATCGGCAAACACCGATTGTCATAAATAAAATTATTGTTTTCCTTTTAAAAATATTTTTAGTTGTTTGTAATTTTAATTTAAGGAATATAACCAGTTGACACCAGCGTGTTAACTTTTATACCTCTTCAGTTGTTGTTTGATCAGAACTCTCTTTTTTTTTCTTATAACTTTACATAAACAGGTCTAGTATTTGTTGAAATACGGCTCCAGTGAAAGTCCTGTTTGCGGAAGATTCTACATGAAAGCAAAAGCGAAATGAATTTATTATAAAGAAACAAACAAAAAGAGAAAAAAGCACACTTCGAAATTGTCAACAATATGAGACAGTAAATGTACTAAGTGTAAATATTTGCAGATGGAATTTATCTAGAAATCATTATTTATTAGTGTTATCGCCTTCATTTTTATTTTATTTCGTTGATACTCGAAAGAATGGTATAAGAAAAAACAATATATAGATGTAAATCAGTAAAGCAATGGTAGTTAAAAAGATGTTTGTTTATGGAATTAAAGTTGATAATTTCTTCTCAAATGACACGTGTTAGATGACAGTTGATTGCGTAAATTGTTTGTGACTAGTCTCCCGCACACATTCAGTATTGCTATGTGGCAATGTATTTGTACATATATTATATCATAACTAAAGAAGCAAAGTTGAGCTGCCCGCTACAGACATGAGCTGAATAGCAGGCGCATAAAACATAATAAGAACTACGTAGTTAATTTATAAAACATGACGGAACACATACCGTCTTACGCGTCGTCCCCAAAGTCCTAACTGGTTGAGATCTGTTAAATATTTGAAACATAAGATATGTTTCCACAGTTGTTTCAGCAAATCGAGTACACTGTGTGTAAAAATATTTTTATATGCAAAAAACGATCGTTCTACATCTAATAATGTAGTATTTACATAATTGAAATAATTTTTGAAACTGATTAATGGATCTCTAGAGATACCTTCACAAATTTGTGTTAATATGGTAATATCCGAATTTTGATCTAAAACACTTTCAAACTTTTCTAAAACACAATATTTTTTTGCGTCTTCTACAGAGTATAGCATTCACTATCTGCACTAGTTTCACTAATGACAAGGAAGAATTTTCTAATTTAGATAGTTAAATCTGTTTTAATCTATCCTGAAATTTTGTTTGACTTTTCTTGATAGTTACGATTTCTTTCGGATCGAAATTTTAAACCACCTTATTTACATCCTCAAAATACAATATTTATAATAATAAAACGCCGCCTGTAACCATTTTCCTTAACGTGTAAGAATTGGCTGTTTTAGTTCACTAATATGCGAACACAGTGTGTGAAAGTTTTGAGTACCTTGGGAGACGCGCGAGACCTTGCCTGTGTACTTGATGCATCTATCTGTGAATAATTTCTGCTACAAGATGTAAATTACGGAAAGCACAGTTGCGGCGGCGTAAGTCATAAACACTAAAGTTGGCTTCTTGAAAATTCAAATTTTTCCAATGTTTGACTTTATTTCAGAAGTATATTGGCGTATTTTTATGGATGCTAGTAAGATTGAAGATGGTTGATGTGGTTCTATTACACACAAAATTAACAACAGAATTTTTTTCTTTCGTTCACACATAATCACGTTTTCTTATTTGTCAATTCTGATTTAATTTTATTTTCAATACATTCTCAAGCAGGTGGTATAAAATTTTATAACATTTTCCGATTAGAGAATATACAGTTCGCGTATTTATTCCAGAATTAGACAAATGATTCGTTCCTTAGTAAAGTAAACGATAAATTAGATAGACGAAATTAGTGTTACATATAAATCGAATAGAAATTGCCCATTTGATCGTACGCCAGTTCTTCTATAATTGTGCTTCGCACTATTTAACGTGTCGTTTACAGTCGCTTTTGGTCCAGCACATTAGACAACTATCGCAAATTACACATATAATTTTTGAGCTATCGTCAATTAATCTTTAATGAACTTATTCATTGCGTCTGTATTGGTCGTTTTCTTGAACTATGTATTATAACTGTGATATTAATATAGACAACGTACGATAGCTTATACAGACTCTACGCATATGTGCGCAACACGTTCATTTCAGTCGGCGAGCAAATCATAACTGAGAATCGAATACGTTTACTGAGCTTTCCATATCTACACTCGTGACGGGTATCACAATATTCGCGTCTCTGTAGTGGCGAAAGTTGATGTAAAGTCTAACTTAGGCATGAGGATGAAGAGCTTCGAAAATATATTGGATAATGGTAATTAGTTACGACGAATTTGCCTCTACCACCTGTATCTTGTTTAGTAAATGTAAACATCTTTGTTTTCAGTAACTGAATACGCATTGACCAAGACGTCTATAGACGAGAATGATAAATAATTACTAAATTCATCAGCGTGAAAAGAAGAACTACTGTATGTTTGCATATTTGAGGATAACCTTTCAAAATAACAATCATCTGTGGACCCTTGAACTCTTCATTGATATGCAAGATTCTATATGGTATTCCAATTGATCCTTGTACCATATGACAAAATAATTCGT
This sequence comes from Dermolepida albohirtum, assembly GCA_031893035.1. Taxonomy (NCBI): domain Eukaryota; kingdom Metazoa; phylum Arthropoda; class Insecta; order Coleoptera; family Scarabaeidae; genus Dermolepida; species Dermolepida albohirtum. Next base: position 41,153 of record JAVIWB010004060.1, on the reverse strand, counting down.
CTTATTCTTCATCAACTCTTAAGTGACTTTTATATTATAAAGCACTTGCAAATTTGCAATCAATGCAGTCCTTTTAAGTTTTATTAAATAGTGAATGTAGTCGGTCATGACCGAAGCATTTGGCCCACCCGAGCCGTCCTTGTATTACTCTGATATCATTCAATAAAATATTTCTTCACGGGCGTCTTAACTATGCCTGGTTATCTTGCCCCCTAGTTCTCCTCTCCCTCGCAAATTTGAGTATTTTGAGTTCGGGGATTTGGAACTTATTGATTTGTTGACCCATTTGTTCTGGCTTTCTTTTCTTTTTCTCACTTATAGTTTTAATTAGGTTTCTGACAGTATTCCAGACTTCCTTACGATCGGTAACAATTCTTGAAAACTTATGCACTGTTAAATCTTACTCTAACTTTTTCCATGCCTGTCTATTTTCGCGTTTTCATTTAACACAGTGTAAAAGTGTGTGTTCAACAGTATCTTGTTTGCCACCATAACTACGCTCGTCTCTTTCTGCCTTGTTAGTATCTGGCATATATAATTCACATCTCCGTGCTTACAGTTTAATCATTCTTTAATTTCGGGGATTAGCTTCTTTGTCCACTGCGCTACCACCTAATTTTCATTCCATTCCTCCTGCTATTCATTTATTATGGACTCTTTTATTAAGTATTTATTTGTCTCGTGTTATTTAAATTTGAGGTACCTCTCCTTAGCTTTCAAATGCAGAGGCACAATTCCTGATATTATTTCCACTGTCCTACGCGATACGGTTCTATAAGCACATACCGATCTCAATTAAACCCTCCTTTGCGTTTTTTCCAGCATCTCCATTTTTTTCCATAGCTTTAAACAATATTGGTACCTCATATAGTAATGTCGAGACTGCCACGCTGCAGAAGACTCGTGTATTATCACTATTAACGTTGCGGTATACCTTCTTCGCTTTGTCGACTACCCTTCTGAGATGCTCCCCAAATATTAATTTCTCGTTCATAACTATTCCCAGATACTTAGTACTCTTCATAGATATAACTCTATTTCTTCTCAACATAAATCGAAGAGCGTCCCTCTTCCGAGGCCCCTTTGAATGACTGCATCCGTCTTCTGCGATGCTAATTCAACCTTATATCCTCGCATCCACCTATGTATCTTAGGGATTCATTTGCTCAAAAAAGCCATTCCTCCACCTCCTCGGCAGTCACCACAAGTGCCATATCATCCGCAAAAGCCAGTCTTTGTCCCCTCAGGCAGGTCCAATTGAGGGATTCCGTCATATAGGACGTTCCATAAAGTAGATCCCAGTGGAATCCCAGTTGTTACCCCCATATTTACTCGTTTGCCATCAGCATTGCTTCTACCTCGAAAGTAACTTTAACTAGTATTTGTCAGGTATTTGAAGATGCACCTTCCTTTAAGTTCTGACAAGATGACGCTCTAGGTTGCTGTATTAAAGGCATTCTGAACACCTAAGTTTATAAGAACGCACCATATATCCCTTCTCATATCCCTTCCTCTTATGACCTCTTCAATGGCATACATTGTGAACCGTCGTTTTCGGAATTCATATTGGTGCTGCGACAGTCCAACTCCTTCCTAAAGCTCTTTTTCCAACCTACTCCTTATCAGCATTTCATAAAACTTACTTAAGCAAATATACTAGTCTCTGTCTCATTTTCCTTCTTTAATATTAATATTACCTTAGCTGTTTTCCAATTAGTCCCAAACTCCTGTTCTTCTAAACACCTACATAGGTTACCTAAGTGTAAATTTACAGGAATGATAAAACAAATATGATAAATCAGCTGTTAGAACAATGACAAACAACAGTGGTAAAATACAAGGAATGTAACAATATCGGAGCCGTAGAAAAGACAAACTTCATAAGTTAAAAGCCAAAACACTATTTTATCTATATGTGTGACACATGTGACACATGTGTGCATAATACACATGCTTTGCATACGTCTGTTTCTATTTTTTCACGATTTCTTGGCTAGACGTAGCGAGTAACTCTATTAGAAAAACGTTTACGCCCTTTCTTTCTTTAACACATGTTACTACTAATGAATTAGACAAATATGTTCATATTTTGCAGCGGTATTGATACACCGCTAAATTTCGTGATATATAGTATACATTTACTAATTCAATATTTTCAATTTAATTAAACAAAAGAATGTTAATGTACTTATCTATATGTAACAGAAGATAAACATCGTTTTGGAGTTTTTCCCGCATACGAATCTTTTATTTGATCATGTTGCTGTTCCCACACACAACTAAAACATTCATAAAATAGAATAATATTATTTTTGTGAAAACATGCTTTCAATTTCCATATTTTTAGATTTTTCCCATTTCTTACGAAGATTTATTCCTATACGCTCTTGATATTGTTTATCCTGAAATCACTGAAGAACGTATTACATACATATATTTGCATGGATGGTTTTCATGCAACTGAAAAGAATGATTTACACTGAATGCGGAATATATGTGTTTTAGGATTGTCGTACGAAATTTTGTAATGAGAGTTCTCCTTATCGCTTACGATTTGCAAAGGAAAAATAAAAAAATACTGGATAAGTCATATTGTTTAATAAGAAAAGTAGCTAGTTTATTTTTACAAGAAAAAGGAGCTTTTTATGGAATTTCAGTACCTAGACAATCTACATATATCGCCACTTGTCTGAAAACAACGGCTAAAATCTATTTATTAGATTGTTGGAAAAATAATGCTGGATTTTCTTACTTTTACGCAAAGACTACATAATGAACATTGTTTATAATTCTTATGACGCTTAGTTTATATTTAATTCTTATAAGACACGATATTAAAGCCATACTTATCAATATACTATTATCAATTTAAACATTCAGTAGCGTCGAAGCTGATTCGCTAAAACTACGCCAGAGATTGCGAAAGAATTCAGTATAGATCCTTCGGTCATCGTGGGCCATTTTGAGCAGTTCGGAAAGGGAAAAAGTTGGACAACACGTGAATTCAAAGACGACCAAAGAGGTAATCATTTTGATGTCGCTCCTTTTGCGCAACAAAATGACTCTTTTTCTTTCTGTAAGGCTTGTACCATACAAGCTAACTGAATTCAAGATTGTACAGACTTGATTAAAGACTCAAAAAAAGGACGAATACTTCAGGTATTCTATTGTAACCGGCGATGAGACTTGGTGTTTTCAATATGATCCAGAGATCAAGCATCAATGCTCTGAATGGAAGAATCCAAGCGAAAAAAGCCGTTTGGAGAAGTCAAAAGCGAAGACGATTTTAATTTGTTTTTATGATTCGAAAGGCATAGCGCACAAAGAGTATGTACCAACTAGTCAAACGGTCAATGCTGTATATTAACTTGGTGTTATGAAGCGTCCTTTTGCCGCGCATTCGTCGCGTACGCCCTCAATATCGTTAAATAGTAGCTGGCGTTTGCTATATGATTGATTTTCTAACTACAAATGGCATTTTAAACATCAACCATTCACCATATTTGATTTTGCCCCTTGTGATTTCTATTTATGTTATAAATTACATTTACCGATGAAAGAACAGCGTCATGCCGACGTCGCAGCCATTAGAAAGGCGTCGACAGCGATCTTGAAGGACATCTCTAAAGATGAACTTAAAAATTCATTCGTCATGTTAATTAACCGTGCAAAACGTTTGATTGAAGCGACTACTTTGAATAAAATAAATAAATTTTACCAAAATGGCAAGTGTTTGTTTCTATTTTAAAAAGTTTCCGTTTACTTTGCAACAGACTGTGTAGTTTACTAGAATTGTGTGAAGATGGAAGTTATACATTGTTTTGGAAAAATTGTATTTAATTTTTGTATCAGGCTTGTATCTCGTCAAAAAAGGTATCTGAGCAGACTGGCCTTTCTTCGAATAATCACTTTACGAGAGCGTTTAATCCTCTGTAGAATATTTTTCTATACCAAATTACCAATTTGGTGTAAACAATAATTAATTTAATATATATATATATATATATATATATATATATATATATATATATATATAATATACTACCTTTTTCAAAATAAGTAATTGTACATCTTTTAACCTATGATCTATCATAACTTCCAACTTAACATCTGAATGAATTTTAATTGGTCTAAATAAATCTAATCTCTGATGATCAGCAAAAATTTCAACTTTTTCGTTTATTTATCACCTTTTACTTTCTCAATACGGGAATCTGTTCTAAGAGTTTAATTAAAAAAAGACCTTTTCGTACGTAATTACAAATAAATGAAAAAAATTATTTCATAAATCAACAGGGAAAAAGAAAAAGTCACTATAATATTTGCTGGCATTCACAAGAACATAAGTAAAGGGCGCCACCGTCATAGTGTTAGTACTAGTACTAGGTATAGAAAATGCAGGACCATTTCTAGCCGATATACGTGACACATGAAAACATAAAAATCAATACCAGACGTAAACACGACAAATAAATTTCACCAAAGCAATTTTCTTCAAGAATAAAGCGCTCACTCGCACACCACGCGCACTCAAGGATTTCACATTATGTCGGTCTAGAAGAAGATTGTACTCAATATTAAGTTCGGGAAATGCTACATCTAATTTAAATAAATAAACTTTAAAAATTTACCATGCATATTGCACAACAATTGCACAACTGAATCATATTCGAGCTTGAGACGCACTTACGCGCAAAACAAAGTATTTAATGTTCGGGCTTCTTCACTTGCTAGTACGCATAATAAAACCAAGTGACCTGACAGTCGATCAGGTGATGTTAATCAGACGTTGTATAAAATTCAATATTAAAAGTAATACTTACATCCGAAACAGTATTGGAACGTATTCACCATTAGTAGAATAATTAGATGTTAGTTTGCTTCCTCTTGTATGATACATTCACTGATATTAAGGTCAAAGTTATTTTGCTTGCACCTTCCAACTATAATAACCAATGCGTTCTGAAGGCAAACTACGTCTAGACGTATAGACATAGGTTAGTGTTGCACAAGGTATGCAAGTTAATTGATTGAGATGACATTGATGACAAAAATCAGTGGTCCTAAATTAGAGTCTTGCGACACACCCGAGATAGAAGTGTAAATCTTTAATCTATATCCGTTATAATAGACGTAGTTGTGCCTATCGTTTAGATAACTAAAAAAAATAATTTAAGTAGAGCATTGGAGAAACGAAAAGCACGTCATTCCTGCATCAAGTTGATTGCCCCAATAAAGTTCTTTAGCTATTTCTTGTATGATGATAGCTAGGTTTGTTAAAATGGAACGCCAAGTCATGAATCAAGTTGAAAAGTGGAATGAACACTCGAACGCTCTTCATTATAATGCTGGGCAGCAGATGTTCAGAAACTTTGGAAGAATTACACAACATAGTTATAGGTTTGTAGTTCTGGGCATTGACGGCATCTCCCTCCTTAAAGATTGGTACGATTCTAGCAATCTTTCATGTATTCGAAAATTTATGAGCACGCAGAACCAAGTTTATAAGTTTTGATAAAGGTGTAGAAAACACGTAAGCACAATCCCTGTCCAAGAAACTCCAGATACCATCGTGATCCGCAGTAGGCGTATTCTTTAGTCGCCTAGGGCATACAACAACGTCATTAATGTCAACATTGGCAATAGCAGTTGGAGGTAGGTTAGACAGCATATTAAGTGAAGACGTAAATGATGGTAGCAAAAATACTGACAAAAAGCTTCAGAAAATGCGTCCACGGTTTATCGTAATGCGTATTATTAACGTAGACTTTAGCAAGATTTCTGAAGGGACGTCGCTTAGATTGAATAATTACCAAAAAGTCGGAACATGTGGCACCTTAGACATTCTGAAAGTAATTTTTTAAAAATATTATATGATAAACTAGCCATGAATAAAACTTCAGCTAGATGAGTTCCAAGAATGTTGACTCCCGAACAAAAACTGTTTAGACAACGAGTTTCTCAAATAATTTGGCATTTTTGAATGCAGACATTGAATTTTTCTCAAAGACAATGACAGAAGATGGTACTTCGATAGAGTATCGGAGATATATGATGAATATAAATTTTCATGAAGTAAAGACCGATCGAATTCAACATTTAATCCAAACGTTTAAGAATAATCTCACTTTACGTCATTTATACATACAATTCTAATATACTACACAATAACAAACAATTAATGTATTTAAAGTTTGCTAATTATAGCGTTCCCTTTTAACATTAATAAAATACGCTGGATTAATTGTAAAATTCTCACCCTTAAGTAAACTCTGTTAGTTTAAAATTTAATAAGGGTCGACTACAAAATTTATGTTATACTGTGAAAAACGATCCTGTGTAATTTTCGGGATTTTTCCGTGTTCATTTCTTGCATGCGAAAAACTTTTGCGAAACTTTCAGGAATTCAGTTAGGTAATATAATCTAGATCAAACAGAGGGGCTTCTAATACGACATGGAAAACTTCGAAACCTACTTATTCGAAGTTAACACAAAGCAAATCTACATTGTTATTATAGAGCTGGTGAAATTTCAACGAGTTTAGACTTTCCTCTTTTAACTTTAACGACTTTAACTTTTGTCGAAAGGCGCATAATATAATCTACGTGTTGCTCTTTACTGTTCGTTTCTTTTGTGATCTAAAAGACTTTTGTAGATGTTTCTAACACGTCTTTAAGAATAAGGTTTGTTTATTAGTGTAAGAATAAAGTTCTGTGAGTTACAAAGAGACTATTTCATTGTTCATGCAATACGTATTTAGTAAAATGTATTCTAATATTCCTCCACTTGAATTCTCTTGAGAAAATAAAAAGCATGTAATTGATTACTTAAGAAATAATTTATAAGAAGGAAAAGTGTTACATGTCGATTGGATAATGACAATGAATGTAGCTATCGTAATAATATATTATTTATTATATATTATTTATTATTATCCAGAACTTAATTAAACTTTACTTAATAACAATAATAACAGAAAAGAATGTTTCTTTTACAGATACATATTATTAAAAGCTACGAGGCAATACTAGGCTACTAGGATAAAATTATATCTAAACGTAAATTGAAAATATTATGCATGTAATTAAGCGCTTTTTTGCCATACTAAACTGAAAATTTTAACCGATTTTTTACATCATATATATAATGCAGGAATTTTCGAAAAAATTTCGCGTAGGATTCGAACCTGCCATCTCATTCTCTCCGGAAATGTGCCACAACCATTAGACCACGCAGACAATTCAAGACGTTCTAGTATGTATATCATAAATTGCATTATGGAAACAGTTATTAAATGAAGACCTACGATAGGTTTTTAATTGCATATAATTATGCGCTTTTACGGTACTAAAATGAAACATTCTAATTTTATTTTATTTATCTATTAATTAATAACCTACCGCGGGCTTCCATTTAATAACTGTTTCCGTAATGCAATTTATGACATATTATCATGTTATATCTACCAAAACGAGAGGATGATGCCCGTTAATCTCCAGTGCAGATGTAAGGTGTTTTGAAGATAGTATTATGCAGTTGTTTTCATGGGAAGAAATATAGTGTTACTCAAACCTTGTGCAGTGCATGTCTTTTTTCTGAGACAAAAAACAAATTATAAACAAAATATGTGTTTTGTTAAAATAACAAGTTTATAAAAACAACGTTACTCGCGACTGAAACTCATGAAATATTAATTATTAAACAAGAACTTTTTTCCCGTACAGTTACATGTATATTTCGAATTTTGCTATGTAAAATTGTGATTTAAAATTTAAGAGACTCTTTATAATTTTCAAAAGTATATACTTACCAAGATTATTACAATTTCTTAAATACTTAATATTTCTTAGGATAGGTTAGTCCTAGCATCTAACAAATTTGATATTTTCTAATTAAGTAATACTACTATTTCAAATAAAACCTTCGATTAATTTATATATAACATATTGCTTTTTCTATTTGTGTAAAAATTCTGGTATGTACGCACATTACAAAAATAAATAATTATTTCTTAATATTAACTTTAAATATTTATTATAATAAATATTTATAAAAATATATATTAAACTACCTATTATACGAGTACACATTAATAAATAGTTTCACGTAATAGTTTCTGTTTTGAAATATAAATCTTTATAACATTTATTAATTATAAATTTTGTTGGACCGTAATGCTTATTCTCATTTAATAATAGAAATTTAAAGCTCAAATTTGGAAGATGTAATGAAATTTTATCATTCAATGCTTAACCCCGTATATCAATACTGTTCAATAACGTTTATTACATTTGCTTAGTTTATATTTAAAAAATAACTACATGCAAGTTGAACGCACAAAACTTTGGGAATATAACGACCTTCCGTCATTCTGTGCATCACTTTGTATAAAGCTTAAAAATTAATTTTAATTTTAATGAAGGAAATTTCCAATGCGAATAAGAAAATTTATTTAATTGTAATTATTTTATAATATTTCGATTATAAATAGCTTTCAATTTCATAAAATAATTCAAATTAGTTCTCGTATAGACTACGTTCAGATATTGTACTGACGCTGATTCAGATACGAAATTAATAATGGGAAACCACGTCTGATTATCTTCGAGTATAAGAACGAATTCTTTATTTTCATCCCGCCTCTGCCCTATACCTTTCCTCACGTATTCCCTCGACTTTTCGAAATTTCAATTTTTAACTCGCTCCATTCTGCCGTTTGTGACGTGTTATTTAACTAATGTAACTCGTATGAATCTTCAATTGTTTTCGATAATATTTACTTTTATATTCTTAATTCTTTAAAATATTATATATTTTTATTTGACGTTAAAATTTTGATTAATTATCAACACCCTTTAATGTTTCCACAATCGTGCTGCCATATTACTGGTAATTATATTATATTGAACTGTGGAGATCTTCTTGTTTCATTACATTTCTATTTAGATTAACTTAAACGAACTTATTCTAATGGATTCTTCTCTATGGACGAATATGATATTAGTATTTTCGCAAGTCCATCTTTCAAACCTTTGAACCAAGGAGACATTTTATAATGAAGAATATTTCCTTTTAAATATAAAAGTAAACTATATTTAGTGTAAAGTGTACATTTTGATGTACAATTTTTACTTTTAAAAATTTTATTTTATTGTATTATTGGTGAGCATATCAATATACAATTTGTTTTTCAACCTCTACCACACGGCATATACATTTCATACATTGTACTGTTTATTAAGATATGTGTATTTTATACATTCTTGTACTGTTTATAAAGATATGCTTTTCACTTTACACAAAGGGTAATAGGAAAATTTTGCAATATGACGCAACAATGAATCTCAGGAAGCTGCTTGTTGCCGCATGTTGAGATATGTTCATAAGTGCATAGTAGCTGCCGCGCCATGTCGATTATTGATTAGTAGTGAAAGTGTAAAGTGCTTGCGGTGGCATCGTGGTCACGAAATGAGATAAGGGCAGTTTTGCGTTATAATTTCGTGCGTGGTTTAAACAGAGACCAGTGTTTCGAAGAAATAACTCTCGCACTAGGTGATATTTGTTCACATCGCACAACGATATTCAGGTGATATAGAGAAGTCCAAAGGGGAAATTTAACTGTGGAGGATGCCGAGAGGCCGGGAAGGCCACGAACGTCAGTTACGGAGGAAAACGTTACTACTGTGAGGCAAATACTTGGCGAAGGCAGGCGAGTGACCTACCAAAAGATAGAGGGCACTTAAGGCCTAAATGCACCAGCAATTCGTTCGATTCTGCATGATCATTTGCACGCGAAGGGACTTTGTTCTCTCTGAGTGTCGTATCGACTGACTGAAGAGCAGATGACACGACGTGTGACTTGTTGCCGGGAGATGCTAAAAAGGTTTAATAAGGGACAATCTCGGTATGTGGACAACATCGCGACAGGTGACGAGACTTCGCTGTATTACTACGATGTGCCGACCAAAGCTCAACCCAAGTTTGTCCCGATCTGTAAAGAAGAAAATATAGCTGTACTTTTCAAATCGAGTGGAGTTGTGGAACGCGTCGTTTTGGACACAAAGAAGACAGTCACAGCTAAGTAGTATACTGAACAGATACCTGGTTCCTCCGTCACGATAATGCTCCAGCTCACCGCGCCAAAGCCTGCACCGAATATTTGACCACGACAAGATTGAAACTTCTCGAGCACCCTCCCTACAGTCCAGATCTTGCTCCCTGCGACTGTGCACTGTTCTCGCATGTGAAAAGGAAGCTAAAATTGAGGCGTTTTTTCCAGTGATGAGGACCTTCTGCGGGCTTAGAACAACGAGTGAAACTTGGCAGAACTGGTTTAAAAATTGGTTTCGGAGGATGGCGAGGTGTATTAAGTGTAGAGGAAATTACTTTGAAAAAATTAAATAAACAAAGCTCTATTGCAAAACTTTCCTAGTACTATTTGTAATTGTAAAATACATAGCAATGTATAGAGTCACCAGATAATTTTTATAGGTTTTTACGATTCTTAATTAGCCTTTTATTTTAGTTAGAACGTCCTTTTTTGAAAAATTCTAGTTGTACTTATTATTCGAAAATTGTATATGTACTTTTATTAAATACTTAAAAAACAGTAACTTTATGTTCATTACTTAAAACTGTTTAATATTTCAAGGTATATTTCTACAGAAAAATCAATTTTTTAAGCACAAACTATTTAATGAACACAACACAAAATAGAATGTCAGCGTCTAATTGTCTAGCCGATGCGACCGTGAAATTTTCGTTTCAAAGAAGATACATTTGTATATACAAACATATATATTCTTGGTCTCAACTTTCGCACACGTCTATAATACATGAAACAATCTCTCGTCTCACTCCTAGGACTGAATAAGCTCCGGCCATGTGCTAACTTTGGCTCACGGAACAAAATCAACATTGCACGAACTTACAACACATACGTTGACTTCGCAATACCTCGGATTGAGTGACTCCGTCATACATATCAGACCTATCGTTTCAACATATATTTGCTTACATACTTCGTGTTGATGTCTTTTCATTTTACATGGTCTTATAATGAAGAAAAATGGTAAAAGAAAAGAAAAATTCCGAGTTATTTGCATAAATTATTGCCTGTAAAGCCTGGCACCTGTTTTCTTTTATTAAATCTCCTGTATTTTTCTGTTCGTTTGTACACTTTTTTGTATTAAATGGAAATATGCCAAATGCGTGCGAAATCGTGCAAATATCCTCACCGTTTCTTTTGATCTATTTCGAAATAGTTCGAATACAAGGGTTAAATGTGAGAAACATCTTTAACTACTCAAACTTTAATTAAAGGAAATATAAATTGCTCGAATATACTATCTCATATATACTGTCATCATTAATCTAACAATTAAATTATGGTATTCTTGTATTTATAAACGTCCATCTTTGTCAGAGGGTCACTCAAGTAAACGACCGCATTTTATTAGACTCATTTAATTTAAAATATTAAATTTAACTCGTCTAGAAGCAACATCTCTCAAATTGACCATATCTTCCGAGACCATCCCAGGTTGTCTTATATGGATATATATATATATATATATATATATATATATATATATATATATATACTACTACTATATATACTGCTGCCACTACTTTTGTTACAAACTTTAAGCTATGTTTCGGCAACCATTTTAAGTTAAAGTTGCCGACAACTCTCTGTAATGGCGTGTATTATATCCATTGGTCCTTCAACCATTGCCTCTTTCTTCAAACTCTAAATTCCTGTGAGCGATCTTGCACGTTACGCTTTCCAAATCAATAAATTTGAGTATGTTGTTTCTTAGCCGCTCTTGCATGGTTTTAGCTTTATAAAATTGACAGGTCCATATTTGATTTATAGAACGAAGAGTGTGTAGCGGTTTCACATTTATAAACTCCAATTGTAACCTCTTTTTCGTAAAAATATAGAGCTATTATTAGAGTTGGATAATCGTGTTTGCTCGATAAGGCCGGGTTATCATGTAACGCAGGAGGTTGTCCGTACGTATATCGTCTGTATGTAAACCGCCAAGAATCGATACGGGCGAATGCATGTTATCGAATCAGATATACATAGTATTTTGGACGTAATTGTTGTTATTATATTTCCAATTACCACACAAGTATGTATAGATAACAGGTATACGCTCGACTATCCGCGGTTTGCCAGCAGACGATATATAGTGTATACGAGCAACATTCCTAGCTGTACGACGGGTTGCCCATGTAGAACAGACACGACCATCCAGCTCTAACTATTAATGCCTTCATAATATGTATACTAGATCAATCACTAATACGGAATAGTAGCCATTTTGTACTTTAAAAAGCTACGCTTCATTTCTTGAAAAAGTCTCTATAATTTTACTCACTAAATTTCCCTTGAGCTACAAAAGTTTTATCATTCGTAATGAGATTATTTTCGCCATAATTGTTTGCGTGACATTGCTATAACAATTTTTTGGACCTCATTTCCTTAGGCTTCTCAATAAAAAGGTGACTCGTGGATTGTTAGTGAGTTTTTATATGTATACAGATAACTGGGCAGAAAGTAAAACTCGACTACTAGCACAACTTTTTGGAAAAAAACATTTTACTCTAATACTGACATACTTTCTTTGCTAGCATATTAAACTTAGACGTATGTAAATGGAATATCCATAATTGTATGAGGTCGCAATTCATGGTGCTATTCAATATTTAGTTTTTAAAAGACTAAACACATCCGAAATTTTGCTGATTTTCAACAAGGTTTGAGTAACAATACTTCTTCGAAAGCCACAATTTGTCGCTGAGTTGCGCTACTTGAACATGGTGGTCGAAGATGATAATACAACTACAATCGTCGGAAACTGCGACGACTTCGGAAATTATGTACTATTAAGATGATTGATATTGTTTAAAAAGGTTAAAGAATTTAGCAAAAAGAGATAGTTGAAATCGCGAATATTTCAACCGAACACGAGAATCACATTTTGCACAAGCTGCCAGTGATGTGGTTGCTACGAATCTTAAATTGTGCCAATTTTTAACTAATTTTACGCCTAATGAAGCTTGCTTCATCACTATGCATCTGAATCCAAATAACAATTTCAATAGTTGACACGTGTTGGTAGCCCCCCCCCCTTTAAAAAGAGCACTAACTTTTAAAGTCCTAAACTGTGAATAGACTTACTTTACTGGGTAAATGGAAGAAAACTATTCTTGAAAGATGACTTGGATTGTCCCATAAATAAATTTTCCTTAATCGTGATGCGTCAATTAACTTATCGCGAAAAATTAGCTCAACTTTTTCCTTGCTAGAAAACCTTCGATGGGATGGAAAACTTATTGTAGCAATAGAATACTTTTGGGAGATCCTGAAAAACATCTTTGCGAAATAGCATCGCTATTTCAAGTGCGTTAAAATTGAAGTTGAGTATGTTGCCCTAACTCATTAGTTTCATTAAAGTCTCACTTCTCGTCAAATCATTTTTATATTTTCAACTGTTCCTAATGACATTGATTTAGTTAAAACTATAAATTTCGTTCTTTCGTGTTCAAGTTTTCAATCATTGAGGGTGATAAAGCAAATAACGCAATTAACAACGTTTCGGGTGATATTTTCCCCGTTTCAGGTTTGTTTAGCTATTTTCCTTTTTTCTTTAAAATACAATATATCAATTTTATATATAATTATTTGATGAAGTTTTTAGTAATACTTATAAGTATGTATATTTTTTGTTGTAAATTGTCAATTCATAAAAACAAAACCATTTTAAATTAGTGCGAAATTGTGGTATTTCTGTGCATTTATACGCTAGTAAAATATCGTATTTCTTAAACACGAGTTTTTGACGTTTTGGCCGTTGTTGTTATACAATTTATTAGCAAACAACCACACTCTGGGCTATATTTTGTAATAAATTAGTTTTCCCAGTATTATTGCAAGAAAAATAATCATTTTCAAAATCTGAAGTAATTTCAACAATTTTAAAAAAAATTAATCAAAAAATGTACATAAAACCACTTGCTATATTAATGTTTGTATTCTGTATACATATTTCATTATGATGATAACTTAGTTGTCGAAATATTTATACCGAATACGGACATTAATATGGCAAGAGGTTTTATTTTCTTTTTTGATTAATTCAGGTCTCCATTGAAATCAACATAAAAATGTGCTTCCAAATTTTATAAGATTTTTAATGATTTTTCATATAATAAAAAGATTATACAATAATATCATAAGAGTGAGAAGTGATCAAGCTTACAAACTTTTGTATAGTGCTATGATGAACCATGTAACAACTTGATGAAGCTTAAGTAGAAAGTAGAGAAATAAACGATATTTTCTAGATTCTATACATAATCCCAGCCTTTACAAGAGAAACACATTTAAGGCTTGCCTCCACCCTGTCCAGCCTCATACCACCAGCGCGTTGTATGAGACTGGCCTACTTATGTACATAATTCACAATTATTATAACTCAAATTTAGTGAAGCCAAGCACCTCACGTATGCTACCAAGCCAAAAACTTGACAGAGCACCTTAATTCGCGACGCATCTGGTCTGGCAATAACACATGTATATTTCAACAAATTTAACCTTAGTGTATTTAACAAATATATTGTTGTTTATAAAACTAATATGTAAATAAATTTATAGCTTTCCCCTCGACATGTACATAGTAACAACAATAAAATAAAATACAAATGCGTATACACATTTCCACACATACACACGCATACCCACATCCTCTACATTTGATTTAAAATATATAAAACCTAGGTGATCGTAACGTACGACAAGAGACGATAAAATAAATCTCTTCCAAGGGTTTTGGCGAATCCAGTCCATTATTGAGCAAATTGCATAAAAATTTTAGATCTACGTGATCTATGACAAAGTTCCAGACAATCAATCCCATATAATTCAAGTAACTCTTTATAATTAAATTCTCACACTGAATGTTCGGTGTGGTCTTCAATGTATATGTACCTTAAAGATTACACCGAACATCTCTTCCAATAGATTTATCTGATTCCTAGTAACCAACTCAATCTGACATGTTCCAATATATCTATAATGATAGAATGGAATCAATGCATAAGAAATTATGAATAATTATGATTATGAAGCCGACATGCGTCAGGCTGAATTAGACATATAGTTAATATGTTCAACAAATGCAAGTCCAGAATCAAATGTTATACCCAAAGCCTTTATAGTTTGAGTGCTCTCCAGAATTGAACCACGTCGATGGTAATCATTAATCATACCTTATGCTATTAACTTCAGGGCGGATATTTAAACTTAGAAACATTCGAACTTAATTTGTTATCGCACCAAGCTTGAATAATATTGATTTGATTTTGGAGTGACATGCTATTGTCGATAGCGTCAGTTGCTGCTCATAGCTTCAGGTCATCTGCAAATAGTAATTTAGAATAATCAAGTTCAAAAGCTAAATCGTTTATAAATAATAGAAACAGAAACGGGCCTTAATGTTCCTTGGGGTACTCCAGATGATAATTCAAATTGTAAATTATTATTTTATTTTATATATTTTTATAACTTAAATAAAACTTTCTGTCTATAGAAGAGAACTTAAACACGAAATTGATGAAGTAAAACCAAGAATATCGAATTTAGTTCGAAGAAGGGGTGATCACATCGGTCAATGTTTTATAGTAGATATAACATTCTAACTAACATTCAGATGTTTACTACTGTTTGCTAAATTATCTGATAAGTACTAAGTTAACATTTCTAGGTTAGAGACTGTACTGTAATATTATCACAATTATACAGATTGTATATATATACTTGTATTTTCACACCATATAATTAGTTTGGCAATTGCATATAAAACTCGAAGAAAACCAGTAATATGCTTCTTAATTATTTTATTTCCACGTTTTCAATTATAAAATTATACGGAATCCTTTTAGACCTAACGACGTGGCAGTCCATGTATACTAGTACCGCTCTATATACGAATATACGTATGTACATAAATATAGCTTTACATATATATAGTCGCGTTTATTCATCTGTTCGCTAAAAATATATCACCGTCGCTCATAGTGATTTCCTAGCTTATCCCCGCATCAGGTTGATGCGAAAAAAAGACCCAAATGACACACATTTGCTGATGCGGTGTGATTCCTTTTTTATGAAGCAGAGCGAACGTCTTAAGAAAAAACAAATATTTTAGGTTCGCACTCTCGGAAATAGAATTGAAATTGGTTGCGCGAAAAAACAAAAATCCCTATGAGTTTGAGAGGATATTTCACATAAAGTTTGCAAAGTATATTTTTGCCGTGACTGACAAGAAGAAAATAATTTAGTAACCAATTTTGTCATTTTCTAGTACAGAAAAATTGAGTGACGACAGCTAAGAATTTCTTCTTGTTTTTTTTCTTTAATATTTCGATAAGAAGATTTCGTTTTTAATATATCAGAATATATTTAAAGTAAACTGTTTATAAAATTTGTAACAATTCACATGTACGAGGGTTTTCAAAAAAGTCTAGTACTAGTACTTCCAAAGCTTTATTTAATAATTTTAAATTATGGTTGATCCGTTCTATATAGTCCTACTATACTGCACCAACCTTATTCCAAGCATGCTGCCATTGTTAGAAAACATGAAAGAAGCCATTTTTGCTTATATAATTTATAACAATTCCCAATGTATATGTACAAGGGTTTTCAGCTAACATCAACCTCGTTGACGGATCGTTGCTATCTCACAATTCATCTTTAGAATAAAAAATATACGAACAAAAGAAAGTACAGTAGACGCATTTACATATCTTGTAAATTGAACAACTAAGTTATTATTTTATGTAGAAAAGAGTAAGTAATAATTGAATAAACAACAGCCCTATCGTTGACGCGTTTCGTCTGCTGAAGAATCATCAGTTAGCCTCGACAAATCGTTTTGATCATGCGGTTCTTCCTGTTGAAAGGATACATTATGGTAGTGAAAGAAAATATATATATATATATATATATATATATATATATATATATATTTTAAATAGAAATCAACTTCGTATCGAGACGGTACATCAGCCCGCCTCAATACGGAAAAACGCGACATGAAAACGATTCGTCTACGAGGTTCAATAGGCGAAACGTGTACTTAATCAATATCTCATTGACACTAAAATTCTTTATTCAAATAGTAAGCATCTACCGTGTTTCAGTACTTGTCTTTTTTACTTACACTAGTATTTAGCTATATCAAATTTACGACACAAGCGCGTCCATTGTACGTGGGAGCGTTTTTATATTCGCGGAATGAGCGGATTGTAGGGGGGTGAGTAGGCGCATTGGGGGCGTGGCCTGTGCAGTGACTCATGATTAGTATAAATACGAAGTTTCATTGTTATTAGACAGTTAGTCTTTGAGCTATCGTCAACCAAGTAACATAATCAGGAGTGAAAAGTGAAATATGGAAAAAATCGAATATCGTGCCGTTATAAAGTTCCTTACCAGGCAAGGAAAATCAGTCGTGACCATAATGAATGAGATGTCATTGGTTTACGGCGACTCTTGTCCAGGAAAAACCATGGTGTACAAGTGGCATAGTTTACTTAAACAAGGAAGGGAATCCCTTGAAGACGACCCGAGGCCGGGCAGGAGCATTGAGGTGACCACGCCAGCACTTATCCAAAAAGTTGAACAAATTGTACTCGAAGATGCTCGACTAAAGAAGAAACAACTCGCAGAAATGGTTGGAGTATCCGATACAACAATTTTTAAAATCCTACACGATCATCTCGGCATGTCTAAGGTCAGCGCAAGATGGGTGCCGAGAATGCTCACGCCGCCGCAAAAACAACAGCGCGTAGAGTGTTCGCGTGCATTTTTGGACCTCTGTAATGAAGACATGGATGGTGTATTGAGTGGAATTGTTACTGGAGACGAAACTTGGGTTCATCATTATGAACCTGAGTCCAAACAAGACTCCATGCAGCGGCATAAAAAGGGCACAGCACCTCCCAAGAAATTTAAAGTGTCACAATCAGCT
Source organism: Dermolepida albohirtum (assembly GCA_031893035.1). NCBI lineage: Eukaryota > Metazoa > Arthropoda > Insecta > Coleoptera > Scarabaeidae > Dermolepida > Dermolepida albohirtum. The sequence goes on along the minus strand of JAVIWB010004060.1, from coordinate 23,108 downwards.
GGGAAACTCATGGCAACGGTATTTTGGGACTCGGAAGGAATATTGTTGATTGATTATAAAGATAAAGGTGTTTCTATAACCGGAGAATATTACGCTTCAATATTAGAGCGACTAAAGGAAGCCATTAAAGAGAAAAGACGGGGAAAATTGACAAAAGGTGTTCTGCTTTTGCACGACAACGCGCCCGTCCACAAGAGCCGCGTTGCGTTAGCTGCCCTTCATAAGGTGGGCTTCGAAATTGTGAATCACCCACCCTACAGCCCAAACCTGGCCTCGAGTGATTATTACCTGTTTCCGAAAATGAAAAAAGAGCTGCGGGGTAAAAAATTTACTGCCGATGATGAAGTCAAGGAGGCAGTTTCGGCGTATTTTGCAGATAAAGAGAAATCATTTTTTTATGAGGGTATAAATAAATTAATTGAAAGATGTGAAAAATATATCCGTCTTGCAGGTGAATATATTGAAAAAGAAAAATAATTTGTTTTTTTTATTTCCACCCCTTGTCCCCCATTCCGCGAATATAAAAACGCTCCCTCGTATATAGTCCTACTATACTGCACCAACCTTATTCCAAGCATGCTGCCATTGTTAGAAAACATGAAAGAAGCCATTTTTGCTTATATAATTTATAACAATTCCCAATGTATATGTACAAGGGTTTTCAGCTAACATCAACCTCGTTGACGGATCGTTGCTATCTCACAATTCGTCTTTAGAATAAAAAATATACGAACAAAAGAAAGTACAGTAGACGCATTTACATATCTTGCAAATTGAACAACTAAGTTATTATTTTATGTAGAAAAGAGTAAGTAAAAATTGAATAAACAACAGCCCTATCGTTGACGCGTTTCGTCTGCTGAAGAATCATCAGTTAGCCTCGACAAATCGTTTTGATCATGCGGTTCTTCCTGTTGAAAGGATACATTATGGTAGTGAAAGAAAAATATATATATATATATATATATATATATATATATATAAATATTTTAAATACAAATGAACTTCGTATCGAGACGGTACATCAGCCCGCCTCAATACGGAAAAACGCGACATGAAAACGATTCGTCTACGAGGTTCAATAGGCGAAACGTGTGCTTAATCAATATCTCATCGACACTAAAATTCTTTATTCAAATATTAAGCATCTACCGTGTTTCAGTACTTGTCTTTTTTACTTACACTAGTATTTAGCTATATCAAATTTACGACACAAGCGCGTCCATTGTACGTGGGAGCGTTTTTATATTCGCGGAATGAGCGGGTTGTAGGGGGGTGAGTAGGCGCATTGGGGGCGTGGCCTGTGCAGCGACTCATGATTAGTATAAATACGAAGTTTCATTGTTATTAGACAGTTAGTCTTTGAGCTATCGTCAACCAAGTAACATAATCAGGAGTGAAAAGTGAAATATGGAAAAAATCGAATATCGTGCCGTTATAAAGTTCCTTACCAGGCAAGGAAAATCAGTCGTGACCATAATGAATGAGATGTCATTGGTTTACGGCGACTCTTGTCCAGGAAAAACCATGGTGTACAAGTGGCATAGTTTACTTAAACAAGGAAGGGAATCCCTTGAAGACGACCCGAGGCCGGGCAGGAGCATTGAGGTGACCACGCCAGCACTTATCCAAAAAGTTGAACAAATTGTACTCGAAGATGCTCGACTAAAGAAGAAACAACTCGCAGAAATGGTTGGAGTATCCGATACAACAATTTTTAAAATCCTACACGATCATCTCGGCATGTCTAAGGTCAGCGCAAGATGGGTGCCGAGAATGCTCACGCCGCCGCAAAAACAACAGCGCGTAGAGTGTTAGCGTGCATTTTTGGACCTCTGTAATGAAGACAAGGATGGTGTATTGAGTGGAATTGTTACTGGAGACGAAACTTGGGTTCATCATTATGAACCTGAGTCCAAACAAGACTCCATGCAGTGGCATAAAAAGGGCACAGCACCTCCCAAGAAATTTAAAGTGTCACAATCGGCTGGGAAACTCATGGCAACGGTATTTTGGGACTCGGAAGGAATATTGTTGATTGATTATAAAGATAAAGGTTTTTCTATAACCGGAGAATATTACGCTTCAATATTAGAGCGACTAAAAGAAGCCATTAAAGAGAAAAGACGGGGAAAATTGACAGAAGTTGTTCTGTTTTTGCGCGACAACGCGCCCGTCCACAAGAGCCGCGTTGCGTTAGCTGCCCTGCATAAGGTGGGCTTCGAAATTGTGAATCACCCACCCTACAGCCCAGACCTGACCCCGAGTGATTATTACCTGTTTCCGAAAATGAAAAAAGAGCTGCGGGGTAAAAAATTTACTGCCGATGATGAAGTCAAGGAGGCAGTTTCGGCGTATTTTGCAGATAAAGAGAAATCATTTTTTTATGAGGGTATAAATAAATTAATTGAAAGATGTGAAAAATATATCCGTCTTGCAGGTGAATATATTGAAAAAGAAAAATAATTTGTTTTTTTTATTTCCACCCCTTGTCCCCCATTCCGCGAATATAAAAACGCTCCCTCGTACGTTACTTCATTCAGATAGTCTTCTAATCGAAAGATGGAAGTATCATTTCTTTTCAACCTCTCATATGATCTTATACATTAAAAGACAGAATTCAAAAATGCATAGACCAACGATATTTTTCTTTCACATCTAATCCAAATATTTTTCTGAATTTTTGGCTTATTTGGAATTTAGTTTTCATTTACATTCTTTATAAAATAACATTGAAGGTCGTTTCAAAATTAACTATAATGATACTTTTTCTATCGTAAATCGTTGAAATCATTGAAATTGAAAGGAAGCACTGAATTAAAATAGTAATCGACGACTGTATAAGTATCATTGTGTGAAGAAACAGTCCATTTCCACCAGAACGATTATTATATTTTCCTTAGTTTTATTAAATAAAAATAACAAATATTATAAGATTATATCTAAGAATTTACACTAAAAATAATATTTTTAGTGGGAACAACCCTAAAAACGTGTTCACTGTATTTCTAAAACTATCAATAGTTCGTTTTAGTAATAAATAAAGTAAACGGCAGGATAATAACGATAAAGTACTTCAAATATCGACATTACTTCAATAGATTGTAGGCCAAAAAATACATTTCATTTCTTAGTTTTTCAAACAAGTATTCCTATGATTTTAATATAAAGTCGGCGACTTTATTTTACTTCAAAGATATTATTAATATTTATATTAAAATGAAACTTTATATTAAAATTATATCCTCTAAATAAGAATTTTATTAAAGGCACGATTTTCAAAACCAATCAGAGTACTCTTGACGTCTCGCAATATTAATTTATGCATCGTGTCTCTCATATTATATCAACGTTGCTATAGAAACACTCGAATTCGAAGCAGCCTATATACTCGTACTTATTTATGTAGCTATAACAGGGAATGTATCGTTTTATTTATACTCACGACTTTCTAAAATTAAACAGTATTTTTAGAATGAAAAAAAGACATGAATTGCTATGTTAATCCAGCAACTGTCGCTTTCGAATCTGTAATTTTCAGTAGATAAAACAAACATAAAATCAACGTTCACCGCCCGTAACGATGAAGTAAAATTACAGTAGAAGAAGGGCTCTAATTCCAATTTTCGTGAATGATTCTAGTGCACGAAGTACGTAATTTTCAATTAATGCGTTTGTGTGAAAAGCAGTCGAACACTGAGTGAAAGAATAAGTGGCCTCGCACACTGACGCAAACACACACATACGCACTTCAGTCGGGGAGGCCGGTAATTTCGTGCCATTATCTCAAAACACAAGTAGTAGGCAGGGGATTTTCGAGATGTTATTAGATGAAATAACCCTAAGTTATGGGACAACATTCTCGTCTCGAAACCAATTAACCTACTATGTTCACATACTACTACACTCATACAAAAGCTATAAATTTAAGTGCGCTGATATAATTAGAACGCTCCAAAAAGAAAAAAAAAACGAAAGTACGAGTGCTTGAAAAACCGAAAAGAATAAATATCTGTTTGTTTATACACGGGAGGAAGATAAGCGAAAAAAGAGGAAGAAAGGACCGACTTTAAAGAATCTAATAAAGTCTATACGTAAACTTTATAAAACATTCCCCTTCTAATGCGATAAAGGCAATTGATTATTTATTACTTCTAATGCGTTAGATAAATTTATGAAACCACTTTACGAGAAGAATTTTAAAAATTTGAAAAAATTTCACTTTTATTTTACATTCAAAATTACAACAGGATATAAATGCTAATTATAATACATTTGAAAGGTAACCTAAAAAACGTAGATTCTTCCTAAATTTGACACAAGCATATCAGAAGACCCTCACACCTTATATTTTAATTAACGTTTGGGGCAAATGTCGAAATTACACCCTTGACTGAGCTTAAACAGACCCTTTTGTAGCACCAAATGATTGTTTCTAAAATGCTCATTACGTAATTTACAAACGTTATTGACAGGAGATAAAGAATTTGGGTCTATGTAAACAAAGGGGATGAATCTTGTGATACATACAACTAAATAATGTTAAAAGTTTTATAATAATAATAATAATAGTGATAGGTTGGCCTTGACGGTATGCTAACATGTCTTGAAGTACTACATAAGAAATTCTTATTTTCTTATCAGTTTTATAAGTTTGTGCTGGTGTTTAGTTTTGGAGAACTGATAAATAAAGTACTACGATCTACTGTAAGTATTAGTTATAATTTTCAATTTAATTTCTTAATTTGACAAACAGGACATATTTATTTACATAACATACATATTTACATTTATACGATTACGAGGGTGGACCCAGAAGTAGCTGATCAAAAAAGAAAACACAAAAATTTTGGAAAGAAATATATTTACTTTTCAACATAATCTCTATTCGGTTCTATACACTTTTCCCAGCGATGTTCAATAAGTTCGATACCCTTTTTATAATAAGAACTGTCTTGCTCCTCAAAATAGCCAGTAACTGCCGATATCACTTCTTCATCGTTGGAAAATCTTTGACCACTGAGCCATTTTTTCAAGTTTGGGAACAAAAAATAATCCAAAGGGGCTGAATGTGGCGAATAGGGTGCATGATGTAGCAATTCAAACTTTAATTCATTAATTTTAGCCATTGCAATAACGGATTTGTGAGCTGGTGTATCGTCTTGATGAAACAACACTTTCTCCTTAGCTAAATGCGGCCGTTTTTGCTTGATTTCTTCGCTCAAACGTTGCAATAAGTTCACGTAATACTCGCCGTTGATAATTTTTCCTTTTTCAAGATAGTCAATGAACATTATTCCGCGCGCATCCCAAAAAAACCGATACCATGACCTTGCCTGCAGATGAAACGGTTTTCGCCTTTTTAGAGCGGGATCTCCCTTTTGTGTCCATTGTTTTGATTATTCTTTTATCTCGGGTGTGAAGTGATGGACCCATGTTTCATCCATGGCTATGAAATGGTGAAGAAATTCTGCTTTGTTGCTGTGAAGCACTCAATTGAAACATCTTAACGACACTGTTTTTACTCGAGTGCGAGCAAACACGGCACCCATCTTGCACATAGCTATCTCATGTCCAAATTTTCAGATAATATGCGTTGTACTGCACTTTTTGAAACGCCTACAATGTCTGCTAGCTCGCGCACTTTCAGTTAACGATCATCCAAAACCGCTTTGTAGATTTTCTTCACCATTTCTAGAGTCGTCACCTCATTTGGTCGACCACTGCGATGCTCGTCTTGGCAGCTCGTACGGCCTCGTTTAAACTCTGCTACCCAATATTTCGTTGTTGTAAACGAATGAGTAGACTCACCCAGGGTAGAATTCAGTTCAACTTTTATATTGGTTGGGCTGAGGCCTTTCAAATAAAAGTATTATATCACGTAACGATGACCAATTTTCTCCATTTTTACAAATTCACTGAAACGTTCACTATTGATGGCTGCCAAACAAACACTAAACAACGTGGCGTCTTCAAACTTGAAACATCAGCTTTATAGATTGTGTACTTTCTAATGCAGTGATATTTTTCAAACAACTATCGCCATCTCTAGGTCAGGCCGGGTACTTATGCGACCACCCTCGTATAAAGCTTAATTTATAAAAACTGAAATATATTTTAAACAATATGGGAAGAAAATATTCTGTTTTATAAAATGTAAATACACTTAGACAAGAAACAAATATTACTCTTCCACCTGCTGAAAGTGTTTTGACTTTAGATAAATCCTTAACCACCAAAACATGTAAACTAAGACAGCGAATGTAATGGGTTAACAAAATTACAATAGATCTCATGCGTTGTTATTACACTGCTACACATGGAGACACAATCAAAATAGGACATTCAGTTACTACACAAAAATTTTACTGAAATATAATACCCGGAACTTTCCCATTTATTAGAACAAACATTAATGTATCAAAAATGTGCTATCACAAACGATAAAAGAACTTCGGAACAAATTTTAGTGCAAATGAAACAGGAATATAAATAACATCAAGGAGAAGCAGTGAACATAGAAAATAGGAATTTAGAAAAGGAAATGCAAATGAAAGTAGTAGTAAACTCAAACCAAAGAGATAAGCCAGAAAACTTACAACTGATTCGGCAATATGATAGAAACGAAACAGAAATAATAACAGATATATAACTGCCATATGAACTCAGAAGGAATAAAAATGCCTGATAACCACCATTAATAAATATCTAAAAGAAATACTCAGAGAAAAAAGCAAACTTATCGACATTCATTTATATACGAGGGAGCGTTTTTATATTCGCGGAATGGGGGACAAGGGGTGGAAATAAAAAAACCAAATTATTTTTCTGTTTCAATATATTCACCTGCAAGACGGATACATTTTTCACATCTTTCAATTAATTTATTTATACCCTCATAAAAAAATGATTTCTCTTTATCTGCAAAATACGCCGAAACTGCCTCCTTGACTTCATCATCGGCAGTAAATTTTTTACCCCGCAGCTCTTTTTTCAATTTCGGAAACAGGTAATAATCACTCGGGGCCAGGTCTGGACTGTAGGGTGAGTGATTCACAATTTCGAAGCCCACCTTATGCAGGGCAGCTAACGCAACGCGGCTCTTGTGGACGGGCGCATTGTTGTGCAAAAGCAGAACAACTTTTGTCAATTTTCTCCGTCTTTTCTCTTTAATGGCTTCTTTTAGTCGCTCTAATATTGAAGCGTAATATTCTCCGGTTATAGAAACACCTCTATCTTTATAATCAATCAACAATATTCCTTCCGAGTCCCAAAATACCGTTGCCATGAGTTTCCCAGCTGATTGTGACACTTTAAATTTCTTGGGAGGTGCTGTGCCCTTTTTATGCCACTGCATGGAGTCTTGTTTGGACTCAGGTTCATAATGATGAACCCAAGTTTCGTCTCCAGTAACAATTCCACTCAATACACCATCCTTGTCTTCATTACAGAGGTCCAAAAATGCACGCGAACACTCTACGCGCTGTTGTTTTTGCGGCGGCGTGAGCATTCTCGGCACCCATCTTGCGCTGACCTTAGACATGCCGAGATGATCGTGTAGGATTTTAAAAATTGTTGTATCGGATACTCCAACCATTTCTGCGAGTTGTTTCTTCTTTAGTCGAGCATCTTCGAGTACAATTTGTTCAACTTTTTGGATAAGTGCCGGCGTGGTCACCTCAATGCTTCTGCCCGGCCTCGGGTCGTCTTCAAGGGATTCCCTTCCTTGTTTAAATAAACTATGCCACTTGTATACCATGGTTTTTCCTGGACAAGAGTCGCCGTAAACCAATGACATCTCATTCATTATGGTCACGACTGATTTTCCTTGCCTGGTAAGGAACTTTATAACGGCACGATATTCGATTTTTTCCATATTTCACTTTTCACTCCTGATTATGTTACTTGGTTGACGATAGCTCAAAGACTAACTGTCTAATAACAATGAAACTTCGTATTTATACTAATCATGAGTCGCTGCACAGACCACGCCCCCAATGCGCCTACTCACCCCTCTACAACCCGCTCATTCCGCGAATATAAAAACGCTCCCTCGTACATACGAGTATACAACAGCATACATTATATGATCAAAACACATGTATGCCGCATGACAGACAACACATGTAAACTAAGCAATAAAGCACCGTGACTACACCGATCGGAAAAACAAATTACAGATCTAAGGAAACAAAGGTAAAACAACTGATAAACTTCGAGGTAACATAAAAAAGATAAAACACATAAGGAAATGGTAAGCATAACTAAGAAATAGAAGTAAGTAAACTGAAACAGTTTGCTGATACATTAAAACGAAAATTGGCAATACACTATGTGTATTAATGGATACGAATTTATAAAATAAATAGTAAATATTAGAAATATCAAGAGGTATGGCAATTAAATAACAAGACTGCGATCCTTCCATCGTGCAGTCGCATCGGGCGAGGCTGTAATTGGAATGTCATTGACCTTGATACATCCCAAGCAACAATCCGTAGTTTGGTGTCTCGCTTTAGTTTACTTTTGAACTTTAATCGTAGAGGCCATTGTTACTTAGTAGTGCCGTGATAATGGTTGACTTAAAAATTGAGCAGCAGATTAACCTGAAATTCCTTGTCAAATTTAAAATATCGCCAACAGAATGCTTACAAATATTAAAGGAGGTGTTTGGTGATAATTTTATGTCACGTGCGCGAGTTTTTGAATGGCACAAACGGTTTTCTGAAGGTTAGGAAGAGGTCGAAGACGACCTGTAATTGCAAAAATTGAAGGAAAATTTCAGAAAATTAATGAAATTGTACGAAAAGACCGACGTCTGAGCACTGGAATGATTACTGATTTGGTAAACATTAATAAAGAAACCGTAAGACACATTTCGCATGATGAATTAAACATGACAAAAGTTTGTGCTCACAATGCCCTATCTATGAAGCAGTTTTTAGCAGACAAGCGCATTGCTGTGCTTTATCATCCTTCGTATTTGCCAGATTTCGTGCCATGTGACTTCTACCTGCTCCCGAAAGTGAAAAGTGAAGTAAAGGGAACACATTTTCAGTTGAACATGTAAAAGTGAAACCAGCAGAGTTGTTGAAGAGGCTAACAACCGATGAAATGTAGCATTATTTTTGAACAATGAAAGACACGTATATAGCGGTATATAATTAGGGGAGGAAAGTACGTTGAAGGGGATAAAAGTTTATTTGCAATAAATAACATTCCTCACATCAGTCTTGTTATTTAATTGCCACACATCGAATCTGGAAGCAAATTTAAATTCTTAACTGAATATACTAAAGTTTCTCTTTAGTGTAAATTGTTTTGGACACTTTTGCCTATAAATGGTACACGGAAGATAACTGGAGGCAACAAGACAGACAAGTCAATCTTATTATCAGTCTTGTTAAAAAGTTATCACTGATGGCCTTTTAGACAATGAACTGAGCCAACTGGGCATGTGTCTTTACCCTTAGACTACAGAAAACTACGAATTCTAGTCTTTTAACGTGCTATAAATAGCATTATGGAAACAGATATTTATTAATTAATCCATGGTCTAAGGGTGAAGACACATGCCCGGTTAGCATACGATTCCAGGGCGGAGAGTAGGAATTTTTTCAAAAAATATCTGCATTGTATATACGATGTAAAAGCGGTTAAAATTAGAATTGTTCTGTTCTCAGTATTAATGGGTTAATTATATATTATTCTAAACACATTCGCTTTTGTATTGTGGAACGTTTATTTTATTTATAAAATTACGTTAATTTATAATAATTTAGAAAATTCACGATTTTTCAAGAATGTTACATAAAATCTAGCTCTTTGTAGTCATTCATTGCTTTGAATAAGGAATTATTTCGCAATAAAGTAAACGTGTATAAGTAGATATGCATCTCATACGCATAATTGCAGTGAAGAACCTGATCTAACTTCAAATTAAACTTTTCATGGTTGATTGCAATTGTTACATAAAATGAATCACGTTCACGTTGAGTATATTCATATTCCTTAAATACGCTTACGAAGTTTCTTTTGCGAAAATAAAATCTGAAACAAGTCTAAAGGAACTCCAGATGGCCTCTTTCCTAAAATAAAAGCTACGCGGTAGCACGATTTTTCTGCTTTTTTTTATGTTCGAGTTTTTCTCCGGTCATTCACGCAAAACGTCGCCTGTGTTTGGATAAACTGTATTTATTATTTTTGGCCACTCGTACTAATAAATTACGCGTATGATTTATGTGCAGATTCGACAGATTGAAATTGTTTTCAGTCTTACTTCATAATTGTAAAATTATCTCGGTAATATTAAAGAATAAAAGACAAATAAATGGAAACATATCCTATGGTGTAAAAAGGTAAATAATTGTAAAATCGTATATTATAATTTTCTACAAAAGGTTTTAAATCGTTACAAAACTAGTACAAATATTAAAATCTTATCATATCTTCGAAAACGTGCTATAGGACAAAATAAATCCAAACTAGCCGAAGAAAGGTGGAAGCATTAACAGCAACGAACTTAAGCACAACGAAGATCAAACTTAGAATCTGCTTATTGAAATTTCTGCATAAAACATTTTAAAGTTCTTTTGCGTGCTGCGTGTACGTCGAAAAGTTCCAAAAAAAGGTTAGCTTCCACATTATATGTCATTAGGAGAATATGCCAAATGTCTACCTACGAGGCAATCAAAACTGCTTATGGATATTTTCACTCGACAGCGATGTAAGGGATCATGCTCAGGGAAAACTAAACCATGGCTAAAAAGTGTTTGTACAGCAGAGTAAAGCTGTGTATATACTATTATAATAAAGGCAAGATGTAGAGTAATTTATAAAGAACTCTTCAAACAATACAAAACAGTTGTCACCAGCCTTTATCCTTGTTTGTTTACATATAAAGGGTTTTACAATAGGGACTTGTTTGGACTCAGGTTCATAATGATGAACCCAAGTTTCGTCTCCAGTAACAATTCCACTCAATACACCATCCTTGTCTTCATTACAGAGGTTCAAACTTTTAATTCAATTTGTGAACGCACCATTTCACTAATCATCGAATTGCCACTGTCAATTTATTCAGTAAACTTAACATTTTCATCATGGTAAAGTACACGAACGAACAACGTCTGCAAATTATAAAAATTTACTACAGAAATTCGGAGTCGGTGACCGCTACTTTAAGAGCGTTAACTCCGATTTTCGGTCATAATTCTCGCCCTAGTAGACAGGCAGTAACAAGTTTAGTGTAAAAATTTAAGTCTACATATTCGTTGTGTGATGCTGCCATGCCAGTGAGACAACGGGTTGGTCGTTGTGTCGAAAATATCGCTGCCGTTGAAACGTCCGTAGCAAATGATCCAAATCAGTCAATTCCACGGCGTTCTCAAGAGTTGGGCATCGCCCAGACCACTTTATGGCGAATTTTGCGTAAGGATATTGGTTTACACCCACGTTACTGTGAATGGTAATCGTTATCGCGCCATGATTACCGATTATTTTTGGCCCGAATTGGAAGATGGACTTGGACAACATGTGATTTCAGCAGGACGGTGCCACAAGCCACACAGCACACGTTACAATCGATTTATTGAAGAGTAAGTTTGATGAGCGTGTTATCTCAAGAAATGGACCAGTCGACTGGCCGCCTCGTTCGTGCGATTTAACGCCTCTAGACTTTTTCTTTGGAGCTACGTCAAGTCATTGGTCTATGCCAACAAGCCGACAACGTTGGAAGAGCTCAGAGCCAACATTGAACGCGAAATAGCAGCCGTTTCGGCCGAATTGTGTGGCCAAGTCATCGAAAATTGGGTCCAACGAATCGACCGCTGCAAACGTGCCCGCGGTGGCCATACTCATATGAATGAAGTCGAGTTCCATTCATAAATGTTTTGATTGCACTTCAACCCGATAATAAAGTTTTTGAAATATCTCAAATGGTCTGCATTTTATTTTGAAAAAAAATTGTCAAGTCCTTATTGGAAAACCCTTTATATAGTATATTATATCTATCAATCACGTTCTTTATCCATGCATTACTAAATGAGGCCTTGAGCGGACTTTGTACTACCAAAAAAATAACATCTGTGGAGGAAGAACTAGCATAAATTACTTGACAGCAAAGACGCGCAAGCACCTTCCTGACTACAAGCAAAACATGGCACTAGCTCTGTATGTTATTGTTATATCTTTATATTGTATACTCAACATTATTTATTCTTTAATAAAGTTCAGCCTACTACACTATAATAACTTTAAAACTAAAAATAAATATAAACATATATAAATAAAAACTAGAAAATGATTTTAATTGATTAGACTTACACTTGAAAATCACGAATCCATAGTTTTACCAATTTTCTAGCAGTATTTTTGGAAGTTGTTAAACTCATATATATCCATGTTGAAGGTTGGTTTCATTTTGCAAAACTTCTATCCATTTCTTTGTTTTACTAGTCAGCTCACAGAACCAACTTCTACCTCTCTACTTAAAAACCAATTTTAATCGTGTATTCAATCAAAAAAGGATGTTTTATGATTCGTGTCTAGTCAAACATGATGGGATGGAATACAATACGTTGGAGCGTACTATTGAGGCATATGGAAGATAATAGATGACTTAGCTAATACAATTAGTGCCCCAACTATATCTATGAATCGAATTTAGTATGCTGCATGGCTTTCAAAAAATCTATTACGAAAGTAATTGTTCCCTGATCTTCCATATGGTCCAGATCTGCCACCCTGCATCAACCATCTTTTTATATATTAAGCGGGAAGTAATGACGTAACTAAAAGCCTTTTTTCTAGTAGTACTCGCAAAGTTTCTTGAGCGTTAGCATATATTGCTGTGTATTTTAGATTAGAGATTATATAATGTTCATGACTATAAATCATACAGTAATATGTATCTAAGGTGTATGGGATGCGGTCAAACTTTGAAGACAGACTACATGTGTTACGTACGTACTTATATTGTAAAATTGTAAGAAATTCTTATAAACAAAGCATCTATGTATACAAAAAGGTAAATATCGTATGCTTGCGCTTTATAAAGGACATATATGTATCTATATTATATGTGATTTAATGTAGACTATTTTCTCTGTATCCAAAGATTACAGCGAACTATTCTCAGTAATCTTGGAAAAGTCATAAATATTGTCGTAAATGCATTACACGACTTAGATAAAGAGAATTTATTTGTTTAGAAAAAGAATGACGTTATATTTTGTTATAAACAAGGCGAAAAGTTTATTCTAGTAATAAAGAATGTCTTTCCCATTATGAATACATCTAAAAACAAAACATCGAAAGAATGTAAAACTTTTAAGTGGAAAGGAAAATGTTAATGTGAAACTATATGGGAAATTACAAGCATATAATAACAAATGGAGACCTATGTATGTAAATCAAATACAAGAATATAGAAATAGATGATTTTATTATTTATGATGAGATATGAACATTGCCTTGTAGGCAGTATAAAAATTTAAACAACAAATTAATTGAAATTTTAAGGCAATGCTGTGACAGTAACCTCACAAAGATACGCCGACATGTTGGAAAACTTTTTTGAACCACAGCTTGCACGCTACGAAATTAACGAGGAAACATTTTTTCAACAAGACGGAGCAACTTCCCATACAGCCAGAGTATGCATGAATATTGTTAACAGATTATTTCCAAATCATGTGATTTCTCGAAATGGGAACATAACCTGGCCTTCCCGTTCACCGGACCTCACACCGTGCGACTTTTTCTTGTGGGGGTACTTAAAAAGTAAAGTGTTTCAAGATAACCCACCACAAACAATTCAAGCCCTGAAAAAACGGATCCGACAGGAATTGGAAAACATTCCCCTAGCAATGCTGCAAAATGTAATGAATAGTTTCAAAACACGATTGGAAGATTGTGTACGCCTGAACGGATGTCATCTTTCCGGAGTTATTTTTAAAAAATAAAAATAATTAATGCTTTTTTATGTTCTTTGAGAAAATAATGAATTTATTCCTAAATATTGTTTTTCTTGTTTTTTACAGCCTTTTTAAAATCGCTCGTTATTCTGCCTCACCCGTTATTATTCCTATGCAACTCCAGGTCAAATCTATACGCACCTCGTAATATGATTATATTTATAGAAAACAATCACAATTTATTATTGAAATTCAGCATAAAAGAACAGTTTCCATGGGGTCTGTTGATTTATTTAATCTCCTGTATAAAGTTTCAATCATTGCTGAACTTGAAAAAATTATTTTGCATAATTCGCGACTTGGAGAGATTTACAAGAAGTATAATACTTCTTAAAATATAGAAAACATAATCGACCTCTGGATACGGATTGCATTAATTAATCTTAATGCAACTGACCTTCATAATAATGACATTGAACGTTTTATAGTGAAATAAAATAAACATAAGAGTGAATATCGTACGTCAATTTATTTGATTATTTGGACATGTGCTCGGTTGAGATACGATATATGTATATATCTATATACATCGATATTTCTATTGCATCATGGTTCATTGAAAAGTGGACTATTTTAAAATTATATAGTACCTACGTAATATATTGTTTTTGGCAGCGTTTTACATTATCTACGTGTTACAATAAACTATTACATTGAAGAACTGCTTAATGTCAACCAAGAATCATTCAATCTCAAAGATTAAAAATGTATAGGAATCATTTATATATTTTTCAAGGTCAAAAGCTTACATATTCTTTGGTGCTGAAATTTAAAATATCAGAGTAAAGTTATTATGGGTACATCTTTCTTAAATTGGAAAATGGACTTTATTTTAAATACTAAACTTTATAACCAATTTGAAAACTACTATTTCAACTAGTGCAACGGAAACTTTACAAAGTTTATGGAAACTCGACGATGGATATACTTAACATAATACGAGAATGGGCTGAAAAGTCCACGGAATGACGGATAGATGGCGTAGTTTCAGACAGTTTTTGTAATGTGCCAGCAAGTTGTCTCCCCAACAACATTAACTGCCAAATTTAAAATCACTACTATCTGCTTCTGAGCTTCCGGGCTGGAACCGCGTCATTTGTATATCTGCCGACGTTTCGTACCCATTTGTATGGGGCATCTCAGGGCTGAACTACTGCACTGAAACGTCACCAGATATACAAGTGACGCGGTTCCATCCCGGAAGCCCAGAAGTAGATAGCATGGACCACGACCGCGGAAGTCTATGTACCAGATTAAAATCACTACGTTTGTTAGTTTCTTTGTGACGACTGTTTAATGAAGAGCGTCACGAAGTTTTTAACGAGATGGATAATGTTGAAATTCGTCATAAAGTACTTCCTCTTGAAATGTTTAGGAAGAATAATGAGATGAAAAACTCGGCTCTCCTATTTTCCACTGTTGAAGAATAGGGTTCGTGAATTTAAGTTAGCTCGTACAACCGTCGAAAGTGCACCACGTAGTAAGTATCCGAAATTTATCACTAAACCGAAAATTGTTGATTTTACAAGATTGTTATTTGAAAATATGCGAGTAAATGTCTATGGGAATGCTGCTGTTTCAGTATAATTTTTAGTTAATATTTGTACCATGGGTCAATCGTATCTACTAATTTATATTTTTTAACAAATTTTCTATATATTATTTACATGTCGCGTTATATATGCTTCTGATGTGCTGTGACATTATTTACATATGTCTACCATGCTTTTTTATTATTATTGTTTTTATTAATATCTGTTATTATTATCCATAATATTTACACTAAATTTTATTAATTAAATTTCTTCTTTTGAATCTAGATTGTCTTTATTTGCACATCCTTCCTCATAGTTATGTAAAATCATTTGTTCCTAGAGTTAGAAAGAAAGAGTTTACAATCAATCTAACATCATTGTTACATAAACAGTAACTTAGACATACATTATTAAAGTTTTAATTTGTAATCTATCTTTTTAAATATATATAAATTAACCTAATTAAACTATTGACACTACAAAATGAAAATCTATTTTAACTATGATTCATATTGTATCATAAAAAACAATTCTCTTTCCCATTTATAGTCATTTAAAAAAGACAAAACTAGTCTACTGAACCCAATCAAGGTAAATAATGAAATAGACTTTTGACTAAAATACTATTATTGATGGGAAGCATAATATTTGCTTCACTTAAAAATGTACTCCAAATCTAAAGAATATAAGAAGAATTTTAATTACAAAGTCTATTTATAAATATTGTATAAATAAAAACGAAAGAAGCCTCTTTGAAAACACAATTCTTTAGTTATATTCATTTAATATTGTACATTTTATTTTTTCTTATTTCTTATTTTTATAATTGCATGAATTAGAATTTTTTAGTATTAAGTTGTTTGTTCAAGCATTGTATAACTTATGCAGTATTTTTATGTCTTTTGTTCTGCTCTTGGAGTATTATATATTGGATGAATATGTCATTATTTAACAAATTTATTTCCCTTAATATTTCCAAAAACCTTTTGAGATTTGTTTTTATCTTCAGCTGGTATTATACCTATATTTAAGAAAGAAAACGGTATCTCAATATTTGATGTAGATTTTTCACAATATTCTGATTTCATACTAGAGAATTTATGACAATGTTATGTAAATTCTTGAAGAATTTGATATTTAATACCATATTACTGAAAAGAAACGTGGAATAAACATCTTTTTCCAAATTCCAATGATCTCATTTCTGTGATAAAACCAAATTAACTCATCTATAATAACTAACAGGAATCTTAAATGATTTTATCAGTTGGCTACGAGCATCAGTTTCCCTATATGTACGAAATGAACATTAAAACATAGCGATATTTTATTCTGACGATGTTTAAACATCACATATGTATGCAAAGATTATTGAAACGTTCCGAGATACATATCGGGAATCTCGTTTCGAAGTGAAATGTTTTCATTTAATCCTCTTTTAACGAATAAAATTTAAATAAATTGCAAAACACATATGTTACATGTCTATTCGTGTCATAATCTACATGGCTGCAGACGTATTCAGAATGGGTAATATTCAATTTGTTATAATATTAAGTACTTATGCAACGAAAAGGTTATTATTCAGTGCAATGCTAGTACGGTTTTTGTAATATTTCAGTATAATTTCCGTTAACTTTCAGATTTACTTGATTTCCACTGCTATTAATAGTCTCTTTCTGTGTAAGGAATTTTGCAACGTTCTTTACTAGAAAAAAAACATATGCTCTTTACAAAACAAATTAAAGGATAAATATAATTGTTTAAATAATCAATTTCAATTTATTTTTCCTCAACGTTGTTGTAGTGTTTTCTGTGGATTAAATTGTTGTAAGTTTTTTGTATTGATCTTTAAAATGCGGTTGAAGGCTGTAGCCAATGTCATTTGAGCGATATCTTCGGAGTTCTTCGCCTCATCGCAAATACATTACTGGTCAAACTTAAACCCATTATTGTTGATAATACAAATATAAGTAAATGTTCTACTGAATTCTTTAGCTTGTTCGGTACTTATATAAGGGTTTATTGACATTATCTAGTTAGCCTGGAAGAACCTTTCCAGTAGACGAAATTAAATATGATTGCTGTGGTGACAACTATTATGTTTTATAAACAAATTGTCAGAGTTTGACATCCATAAGTTTTTCCGGTGATAAAACAGTAAATTTTTGAAAATAACATTTCTGATGAAAAGCTAAATTATATGCCACTATTAAAAATGGGGTGGCGAAATTCAAAAGCATGTTAACAGATGTTAGCGATGAACGCTACTCTGGAAAAACAATTTTAGTGATCACTCCGGGAAAGCAACAAATCTACACATCCCATGAATGTTTTCTCAATCGTTCATAGAAAAAATGTCGCCATATTTACGCCATATTTAGGATGTGTTTTCTTTGACACTGGGTTCGCTCACAAGTCATAACAGCCCAGTTGAATTAGTTAATCACTACGCATTTTGTAGATTTCACCATCAGACTATTATTTGTTATCAAACCTCAATAACCATTCGAAGTATGAGATGTGGCTAGGAAATAACTGAATTGACTGGGTGATCTTTTTCTATCTTATTTGTTCATTATTACTTCTTGAATCTGTTATAAAAGTAAGTTAGAAGAGCGGGGTTTTTCAATTAAGTAGTAGAGGTTAGTTGAAGTTGGTCGCATTTTTGCTCTCTACCGGAATTGTGAGCCCTAAAATGGAGCAACGTAAAATTATGTTAAACAAAACCGCAACAGAAACTTGCAACAAATTATTGCAGAAGGCTTATCGTAAACAGTGTTTGTCTCACACTCAAGTGTTCGAGTGGTTTACAATATTCATAAAAGGAAGGAAAAAATTTGATAACGACGAGCATTGGTCGATGGTGCAGAAATAGAAGGTAAACATTGCGAAAATTTTTGAAATTATTCAAAAAAATTGCCACTTACGCGTGCAAAGCTATTGCTGAACTGATCAACATTAGCAAAGGGATGACACCTAAATTAAAGGCATGAACGATGTTTTTTTTGATATCAAGGGCATTATCCATGTCAATTGGATACCAGATGAACATACCATTAACCTATTACAAGGAGATTATAAAGACTCTTCGTGAACAGGTTAGAAAAAAAAGACTGAAATGTGTAGAAACAACTAGTGGATTCTTGTCTGTTAGGACGCTTCTGGCGAAACATCGTCACAGTGATGGACCACCCGTACTCACCAGATTCAGCCCTCTGTGACTTCTTTCTATTTCCAAAGGTCAAGTCTGCCCTAAAGAGAACAAGGTGTGAGTCAGCAGATATCGTTAGAACAAAAGCAACGGAGGTCACACGAGGACTGACATAGATTGTTAAGGCTGTTCCAAATAGTGGAAAATTCGAAAGAAGCGGTCTTCCTCGTGGAGAAGAATATACTGAAGGTGACAACATAGACAATATCTAAGTATTTGAATGAAAAATGTTATTAAGCCAGTCCAGTTATTTCCTAGTCACACCTTGTATTTTGATAATCTTGGGAAAAATCATTAAGAGAACGTCATAGTGGCAATATATTATCATCCTATAAGTTGATAATTTCTAGACTCAAATTTTATCATTGTATTTAGCCGGTCTGTACCAATTTATAATAATATAATTGACATATTAATGATTGCGATCGTGAATTTGAAAGCACTAACTATAATCGATTCTTATTTGCTAAAGATAACAATGTCATGAAGGAAAGAAAGTACTCTATCGACTGGAATTTGTATCTGTTCTATTATCTTATGGCAACAAATGTATAAATGATTTAGTAATCATTCTCCTACTTGCAATTATATATAATTATTGCGAGTCATTCCTTTACTGGACCTTTCTTTTTTCTTATCATTTCGACGGTCTCCAAAATGTGAAGAATTTTGTCCTGATCTTGGTCTCAATTAGAGAATTTATTTTATACATTTTGTCTAGTACGACTTATACATACAAAAAGTCCATAAGTCTACGAAAGCAAAATGACTTAAATAAGTTACCTCTACCTTCTGCATTAATAATACGTTCACTCTATAAGCATAAATTGTAGCTGAACGGAAGAGTGTCGTTTTACGTAACTCAACTGGGACTATAATTCTGTTAGCAAGTGTGAATTGAAAAACCCTCCTCTTAATCATATTTATGACTATCGCTTATTTGCATACTAAATTGAACTTAAGATAACTTATTACCGGTTTCGCTTTGAATAATTATCTTTCCTAACATGTTTTAATTAAATTACAATTTCCCTCACTATTTCTCTGAATAAACTTACTCATCATGTCAACATGTGATTCAGTGAATGTTATATAATACCTGAAAGAAATGATTCGTCACAAAAAAAGAATAAAGTAAGCAAGTACCAGCTTTTATCTGTCGATTATTCATTGGTATAAACTGTTATTCACTTAATGTGATTTAGATTTGTTTAAAATAGATTATTGCTATTTATAGTGGTATACAGATACATTAATGGTACACATGTCTGTGACTAATACGTTTCTACGTGAAAAAGTCAACAGAAAGCATATAATACACGTTAAATAACATGGTTAAACAACGTGGTAACATATGTTATACATACTAGAGATAAATGAGTAGAACAATAAAATGGGCGAATTAATTAAACAGAAATACTTACATAGGTGTTAAAACATTTACGGTTGGCGATTTTCACTTTTAAATTTACTGAAAGCTGATTACCTAAGAATATTTCTAAAATTAATTGTAAAGTCCATTCAACCAGTGACTAATATTTACTTGTACGATTAAATTTCAATATTCAGAGTTAATATATTACTTAGAATTACTTCAGAAGTTTATGAACATATATTAGAATGAACAGTAAGAAACATCGCGGACGAACAACTGGCAGACTTTCATAATGGTTTTACATAGTGACGAAGTGTTCGAGATCATATATTTATATTCCCAATAAAACAGATGATCAAGAAAACTAATGTGATAGCTCAGTGGTAAATTATTGATTTATGAGTCCGACAGCCTGATGTCCGAGGTGTCTTTTTTTTGATAATAATAAGTCAAGACCTTCCAGTGCTCCCTGTAATTGGCGAATTTGCGTTAAACTGTTATTTCTGGATGTCGGAAAGCGTTCTGCATCTAATGATGTGATGCTCGCGAATTTAAAAAGGGCCTTCGCATCATATTTGTACCCTTAGTTTTCAGTTAAACTCTTGTCTACCATACTATACTATACTTAGCTCTTCATGACAGCTTGGTGTTCTCTAATTTGGAAATAGTATCTAAAAGAATTGAATCATTTTCGGAAATTTGCTCTATCTTGCGGATTTAAATTTAAGATACAAGGTTTAATAATGTGTAAAAATTTCTCATAAATAAAACGGCTTTAAACCACGTTCCTCATCTCGTCAATACTGGTCGTGGTGACTGAGGAAAGTCCGGACAAGCCTGTACAAACTCACGAATGCGTTTTAGATATTTAATAAAAACTTTTTTGGGTAAAAAATATAAATTGGTGTAGTTTTGGATAACTGTTTCTAATAAATTCAGTTACAAGATGACATGCCTGGAGCAAACAGGTTACATGAAGCAATTGAGGATAAGATTGTTTCAGTAGCTTTTCAGCTTTAATCATATTCGAACCCCCATCTGTAAGCAACATTACTAGTTAGGTTGCCGTTATATTGAACTTCCCAATGGTATGTTTCATAGTTTCTACTATCCTTTCCGCGTTTGTCTTCTGTAATATTCTACTACGTAAAAGAACATTCAAGAAATCTCACATTTAAAATACTACTCTTTCTTGCATCTTTTAACTCTGCTTTTATTTCATCCGTAATCGTGTTTTTCACTCGCGGAAAATTATACTGTAATTGACCTCTTGTTAACAATCTCCATTCCGGAAAGTATTTCCTTCAAAACTTTCGAAATTCTTCATTGTCTACAACATTTTGTGGAATGTTGCAGAAACTTAACATAAAAATAAAGTCATATAGAAATTTCTAATATGGTACTTCACGTTGGGCATTTAACTGGTGACGTTTCCTATTAACACGTCTTTTACACACAAAAATACTGTACGGTAAAATGTTGATATTACAAACAATACATTTAATAAAAGTGCCAGTGTATTCTAATGTTGAGAATCGATTAAAAAATCTATTAACACTTGTCGAACTTAATTAGAATTAAAAGACTTTTATTCAGTTTTCCAATAATCAACAGCATTTTGTTTGTGGTCTAAAGTAACAGTTGCTGTAGCTTCATCTAAACACGTTTCTTCTTCCTTTATAAATTTTTGCTGGTTTTAGAGTGTGGGTGATTAGGCTCCGTCAACATACTATTGTGTGTGAGGGCGGTACTTGTTCAAGAATTCCAGCATAATTTTATTGTCCATATCAAAACTTGTATCGCTTATGCTTTTTATTATCAACTCCCATAAAAGGTCATCCTTGCTCATCAAAATTGGGAATAGTATATTTGTTTTCAAAAAATTTATGGTATCTTGAATAAATAAACAATTTTCACGGTATTTATTGTTACCATTTCGGCACAAATGTAAAATGATTAACACGCTAATAGTAACTGCAGGTATTTTAAATAATCCTTCTATATCTACACAGAAATGATCTTATTTACTCGCATTTTTCAATGTATTACTAATGATGACGTTTTCATTGCTTTCGAACTTACAATACATACAGTATTGTTTTTTAGTAAATACTGTATCTTTCATAATCAAGATACAGACATCTAGGACGTAGACAATTTATCTCTTATGTAATTGTTTAAATTGTCTTAAATAAAAGGCTGTTAATATTATATATGTAATTTTGGCATTATGTACATTGTAAGTACGTCAGTACCTAATTACTCATATAGCATTACTTTATAACATTTTGTTACTATAAATTTATTTTGTTTTGTAGTTAGCACCATTTTAAATAATATTTCGTGTTATGCAATAATATTTTTAAATTTCTTTATAGTGCTCCAGGATGTGGATAAACTTTTGATTTTTAAATTACTTATATGTATTACTCATATATGTGATTGAGTATCAAAAAGCTTGAATATAAACGGTTTCCCAATAGGGACTTGACAACTTTTAATTCAATTTGTGAACGCACCCTTTCACTAATCATCGAACTGTCACTGTCAATTTATTCAGTAAACTTAACATTTTCATCATGGTAAAGTACACGAACGAACAACGTCTGCAAATTATAAAAATTTACTACAGAAATTCGGAGTCGGCGACCGCTACTTTACGAGCGTTAACTCCGATTTTCGGTCGTAATTCTCGTCCTAGTAGACAGGCAGTAACAAGTTTAGTGCAAAAATTTGAATCTACATATTCGTTGTGTGATGTTGCCGTGCCAGTGAGACAACGGGTTAGTCGAAGTGTCGAAAATATCGCTGCCGTTGAAACGTCCGTAGCAAATGATCCAAATCAGTCAATTCCACGGCGTTCTCAAGAGTTGGGCATCGCTCAGACCACTTTATGGCGAATTTTGCGTAAGTATCTTGGTTTACACCTATACAAGATCAAGCTGACTCAAGAATTGAAGCCGATGGACCATTTAAAGCGACGTAAGTTTCCGATTGGGCTCGGAAAA